>VXBT01003964.1:971964-1284510 GCA_013400235.1 Oriolus oriolus | reverse complement strand
AGGGCCCTCTCTCTCCACCGGGTCTCCCACTGGATCACAGCCTCCTCCAGGCATCCACCCGCTCCGGCACGGGCACCTCCCCCAGGGGCTGTGGGTGGATCTCTGCTTTCCCCGTGGATCCCCATGGGCTGCAGGGGCACAGCTGCTTCACCGTGGTCTGCACCACGGCCCGCAGAGGAATCTCGGCCCCGGCGCCTGGAGCACCTCCTCCCCCTCCTTCTCCCCTGACTTTGGTGCCGCCATGTTGTTCTCTCACATGTTCTCACCTCTTCCTCTTCTCTGATAGAAGCAAAACCCCGCCGTGATTTTGTTTTGATTTTCTTCTTAAATCTGTCATCACAGAGGCAGTATGAGCCTCTCTCACTGGCCTAGCTCTGGCCAGCAGCATGTCCATCTTCAGAGCCATCAGCCATTGGCTCTGCCGGACATGGTGGGAAGCTTCCAGCAGCTTCTCACAGGATCCATCTCTGCGGCCCCTCTGCTACCCAAAACCAGGCCGTGCCAAACCGAGACACTCACAATAAACCTCTCCTTGACCTCTTTTGTGGATTTTATCCTTAGATGCAACCAACTTCATCCATGCACATACCAAGCTACCTAAAACTTCTTTCTCTTCCACCCTTCTGTACAGTGAATTTCCTGTGGCAGATACCCCGAACTCAGGAAACAATACTAAAACTGCAAAAACAAAGAACATATGGTATTCTTTAGCATGTCAAGGTTTCACAAAACACTCTCGGCAGCGATTTATTTAATTGTAGTAGTTAATTTTTCATAGAGGAGAACTATGTCTGAAACTATGAAACTAAAAATGTGCTAATTAATAGGACAAGAGGCAATGGGCAGAAACAGATGCATTGGAAGTTCCACCTGAACATGAGGAAGAACTTCTTCACTGTGCAGTGACCGAGCACTGGAACAGATCACCCAGAGAGGGTGTGGAGTCTCCCTCACTGGAGATGTTCCAGAACCATCCGGATGCAATCCTGTGCCATGTGCTCTGGGATGGCCCTGCCTGAGCAGGGAGGTGGGACCAGATGACCCACTGTGATCCCTTCCAACCTGACCCATTCTGAGACAGCAACACAATAAAATACCTCTAAGAATTACACTTAGGTTTATGACTTATTAACCTAAGTAAATCTACTGATTTACATAATGAATTTACAGCTGGTCTATAAATTCTCACAAACCGTTGAGTAACTATGAATTTAAATAGTGATTACAAAATTATCTCTTACAATGTACGCTATTATTCCTTTTAAACTTTACATGTGTTATTAAAAAATTATTGCTCTTTCAAATTAGGAAATAAAGACATTTTGAATTTATTATTATAAGATCTACCCAAAGTAAATTTTGATTATGCAAATACCTCTGGTTGGAGTAACAGAAAAACATAAATATCAGTTTCTGCTAAACAGTTTGGTGCTATGAAGAAAAGCATCAACTAGGCTTCACTTCCTGGATTGAAAATTGCAGGGGCAGGAATGTGCTACCACAAGGATCAGTGAGAGAAGAAACTAAAATTATTCTTTGGGGCTCATTGGACAAAGGGAAAAGGTAAAAAAAGTAAAGGGTAGCCCTAGGCAAATACACAAAATTGGGTAATTTAGCACTGTAGATGAGGACTGGTTTGAAGCCAAGTGTTCACTGGAAGAGAATGCAGAGGGCAGGAAGGTGAGCTGATTAACCACCTAGGGACAGTATTAAACAAAATAAATGTTGCAAAGACAATGATTGAAAAATCCAGGAAGGGCAGAAGAGCCAAACTTCAAAACCCAACTGGCAATCCTGTTTCTGTTTAAGGTTTCATTAAATTCTTTTGAATATGTCCTGACATAGTAATGCTGTCAACATCCTACTATTCTGTCAATGCACAGAAATGGATCTTCTGTTATTAAAGAACCAAAACATGGTTCATTGTCAGTATGCTCACAAGAGAAGAGTGCTCCCCTCACAGCGAAACACAGTTGAAATAAAGCCCATTTAAAGATTTGGTTTTTTTAACAAAACAGCAACAATCAAACAGAAGTGATAACAATGAGAATACTAAAGTCACAATGGAAATGAGAGCTTCCAAATAATCTGCAAATGTTGAAAGTAAAATTTATGTCCTTGAACATGGTACTACAAAATTCATCATTGCTGAGGCATCATTTTGGTGACATTTTGTAGCACAGCTTTTCATTAACCAGATGTTTCTTGTCCTTTGCTTATTTATTAGTTGTGTGGATTAACAACAGCTATTGTAAAAAAGTTCTCCAGAACAAAGTATCACATATTTTCTATTTTTTTTTTTTTTAATATTAGAAGCAAACATAAATGAGGGTCTTTCTCCTTAGCTGTACGACTAATATTCAGAATAAGAAATTAACTGACATATCAATGGCCCCCCTTGGACTGGGTCCCGGGGAACCCCTCTCTAGCACTGGCCATTTTCTGAGGCTAAAGCCTCAGAAACAGAATGACTTGCCTTAGACAAAGCTTCCTCCAGTCTGTTTTTCATGTTTTATGCCTGGAAGCACAGGAGGGTTTTATTTCCCCTCAAAAAAAAGCCAAACCAACCAAACAAACAAACAAAAACCCCACGAAGCAAATATACAATGTCACAGGATGCCTTTGTGACCACTCTCAAAAACACCATAAAATATCTAATTTTGTCTCACAAAACTCTCTGGCCTTACTGTCATCACGACAACACATTTTGACAGATACTTTGATCAGTGTAAACGTGTCACTCATCTAATAATTATGTTTGTGGAAACAATTTCTCGAAATCAGGTTAGGTGACAAATTAGAATTGGAAGTCAGTGTGGTAAGAAGCGGACATTAACCAAATAAAAAACCAAAGGATCCAAACATGTCTGAACTGCACATGGAGTTTAATTTCTGTACTTGAATCCAAATACTAACTCCACGCCTATAAAGGACTGAAGAAGCATTCAAAGTGAGGGTACTCAGACCTTTGGAGTTCAAATTTGAAATTCATACATATAGGATTTAAACTGTGGTTCCTACAAGGTTAAGTGAAAACACTTCAAGTGACTTTCAGGCAGGCATCACTTTGTTGAACATTGCTGCAGTGATTTCAGCAACAATAACAAAGAGAACATTCATGCTTGGCTGAAAACCTTTTAGGATTTACATGAAAGATGTGCAAAAATGCTTGAGAAGAGAAACACTTGAGCCAAACATATCTAAATCCTGATCTCCTGAGAATAGACAGACACCTTTGGGTTACGCCTGAATTACATTGAAAGGAATATTCTGTCGAAGGTCCCCTCCTTCTCATATTGCAGAATGTTCTTTGGCATTCCCAAGTGGTACTGTTACCTTCTCAGTCTCAAGTAGGTTAGGCGTGTGTTTTTAACATATTGTTTGCATTTGAAGTATTTTTAACGCATATACAGGCGTAGAATTACGTCAGTAGCCATGTTACATAAAATACAGGCCACACACCTTGATACAGGTTTGGCTAAGTGATTCTGACAGGGAATAAAACAGCAGGAAAACCATCAGGAGTGGCAGAAAAAGTACAGCTTTCTAGAAGAACAAATAGCAAAAATGAATTTTTCTGCAGTCAGAAAAAATCATATATATATTTGTTTGCCTTATTTAGCTTCACCTGAAGACTACCTGAAATACCTGGCTCTTGAGTTTATGCTGATTGTTTCCAGCTGGCAAACAATTCCCATCCAAAACAAACAAAAAATTTTGTTTAATCATACGTTTATATACCATAGCCAACAAATCACTGCCAGGTCAATGTCACTTACCTCCTCCTAATTCTGAAATGCTAAATAAAGCTGTTGTTCTGCCCCAAACTCTGCTAGCCCAACCCCCAAATTTACTATTCAAAGGATCCTTAACAAAACCCCTTTTTCTTAATCAGTTGGTTTAAAAACAAATTTCTCTATCACATTCCCGACAACCCATTCTAACCCCAAATAAAATGTTCAGTTCTGTCCCCAGCATTCACAGTAGTTCTCAGCCAGTTCAGTCTGTCAGTTCCAGCTCCCCATCCCTCCTCACAAAATTATATCCAAGCCTGACTGTTCCCAAAGGAGTCAGCATCCAAAACTCCCACCTATGAAAACTTTACTCATGTAAGTAGTTCTATGCAGCAAAATAAAACTAGGATACCAGGCATCAAGAAGGAAGTGAAACTGCAGCTAACTCTAAAAGTACATATACTCTCAAGCTGCATAAAATTTAAACAGCATTTAGATTCTTAAAAGCATGGCAAAATTAATCATCTAGAAGAAACAGGTCTCTATTAACTACCAGACAGTGTAAAAGAAACTGTTCAGACGTATGCATCAGTGATAGAAAGGCTGCTATCTTGGAGGAAATAAAACCACAGACTTCCTACTGTTTAAGAACAAAGTGTGACAATCATGAGCAGTAGAGAAAATGTCATTGAAGTTCTACGTGGGAAAAGCCCTAAGTGTGTATCAATCAAGAAAATATCAGTGGGAAAATGGCTTCAAACCACCAGTGGCTGAAACTGACAAGGTATACTTAGAAACAAATGCTCACCTTGAAAATCTTATGCAGAAAGGAAAAGGTTTAAATAATCAGTTTGCATGGTTAGTGATTCCCAGAAAGCTTTTCAGCCCATCCTGTGTGAAAGTGTATGCTGGGGCATAGCTATGGCTCTTGCTGTCAGGGTGCATTCTCATGGAAATTTCTCACTGAATCACTCAGTGGGCACATTTACATGGCAAAAAGCCGCAGAAAATCTCCCAAAGCCAGAGGAAAGTTATACTGCCAAAACTGTTAAGCCCTAAGTGGGTTTCTAAATAAAATTCAGTTGCTCTATTGGGTGCCACTTGAACGAGTCAACAATAAACTAAGACACTAGTTTAAAAAAGGCTTTTTAATATGGAAAAGTATCTTTCAGTTTCTGAAACAGCAATCCCCTTGGGAATAAACTGAAAGGTGAGAATTGTGAAAGGCTTTGTCCAGTTTCAGCCCAATGCCTTTCATATATTTAGAGATGCATTCTACTGTTGCTGCATATCAAGTTTGCGGCTTTAGGGTCTTTTTCATCGGTTGCACAGAGCAAAAGAAACATTTCTTTGGACTTCAGACAGCTTTTTAACATTTTCCATTTTGTAAGTAACCTTCTAACATACAGGCCCATTCATGGACCACTTTCACTCCTTCTCTTCTTAACCTCATCTCATGCCTTTTCCCTCAGAAGTTCATCTGTTTGAGTACATGAAAAGTTCGCAGAAGGTAAGTTTAAAACGAACGTCCTTCAGTGAAGGGTTGTTGGGGAGATTGCAATTAATTTCATAAAGTAATGAGTCTTTGGAGGCTCACTGTTTTTTCATCATGATCTTTGTCATGGGTTTTGATCTGTAATACTTTATGTAAGTAAGGTCAAAAAGACATTTTTTTTCTAAGACCCAAACATCTGGGGTCCCTGCTTGATGTATTATTGATGGTGTCTTTATAAAACCAAATAAAACCAAAAAACCAAATATGGTAAAAAGCATGCACAACAATGAATGTTACAAGACGCTGGAGTTGAGAAGACATGCTGGGCTAAATTCTTCTCTAAAAATACCAGTAAAATACCAGATATGAATCGTGAATCTTAAGGAATGCCCTTATGTGAGCTCATCAAAATATTCCAGAATATGATTTCAACATTATTGAACTGTTGTTAAAGAATTGGCCCTCCTACCCCTTACCTCTAACAGATATGCTATGTACGAATATCTTCTCTTTGGTAACTTGAATAGTAAGAGTATTTAATCTTAACAAGAACTCCCAGCAGCTACAACATAACGTGAACCACTCCCTTGGTCTGCTGACGTTCACCCTTAAAGACTACAAACACAGACTTCCACGGGGAATTTGCCCATGTGACTCTGTGCTTCTCTCTGTGATATTTCATGTGCACTGTGACATTATTTCAAATGTGTTAACCAGGCTGCCTACTTGTCATGTTTTACTAAGTTAGCAAGGTTGTAATTGGAGGGATGGTTCCTAAGAGATGCAAGATGTGGCAAAACATTTGAAGCCTAGTCTGGGGTTTGAGAAGGGGGCAATATTTGTGAGGAATGCACATTTCAACCTCCCACAACATGATAAGTGTCAAAATCACTAATTGCCTTTTAAATGAAAATATTAATATGCAATATTACCCTATTTTATACTTAAATATATATCTTTAAACGTTTATTTATGACCTTTGCTTTCCATATAGGAAAGAATATTTTCCATCAGCTACAGTTGTGTGACTGGCCTTACATTCTGCCTAATATTCCATTTGATTACAACTTGGTTCTTTATAATCCTTTATTTTCTGTTTAAATGTTTTCTTTCTATATAAATGTCCCATTTACAGAACATAAAGTCTGGATAACAACAATAAGAATAAACATATATGAAATATATTAATAGAGCTGTATACATGATCCTTTCAAGCACAAATAAAATCCACTGCCAAATCTTCTTGATACTCACAGCACTATTTGGAAAAAAACCCCACCCATCTGCCATGAAAGAAATTTCTCATGTTGATTATTTCCCAGTCAAACAGGATAGATGGATAATAGCACTGAAAACAGGGAGTGAAAAAGGAACTAAGTTTTAAATAGCATAAATGATAGCAGCAGAGAGACAAGGTAGCTTTAATCAGTCAGCCAGCACTAGGCAATTTTAAAACCTGGCAGCTTGCAGTGGTTTTCTTAGCTTGTGGTATTTGAAGGACATTGATATACACATCAAACAGAATTTAGGACATGCATTGTGGAGGTGCCAGTTGAAGCTTTATGTGCAAGCTAAAGTTGGAATTCAATCCTTTTATCATACACAAGACATACAAAATCTCTCCTACCAACTTTCCACTCATTTTGAATCAAGAACAATTTTTGTTGGAAGACTTACCGGTCAACGTGTTCATTAAAATCTATTCTCTAGACCAAAAATTGTCACATACTCTACACCAAAGATTAACCGTGACTCAAATTACAGAGCAAGCTTGCAATGCTTGTGTTGTTTTATTATTCATAAAATTTAACATTAAAAAAAAATGCAGAATTTCTTAAAATGGCCTTATAAAAACCACAAAAAAACCCCAACCCCTTTTCCAGAGGTGGAAGGCATGAACAAATATTAATTCCCAAATCTTGTCTTTTATTTTCTTGTCTGCTTTAACCTTTCCATTGCTTTCACCGTGTTCTTTCCACTCTGCAGGAATGTGCATGTTTGAGCACACCTATGCCCAAACCCTCTGCTCTTAGTGGTCACATTACCTCACTGGAAAATATTTCAACCCAAATCCTTCTATCTTCCTGCAGTGTGACCCTTACACTGAAACAATAATTTTTCACCGTCATTTTTAATACCAGCAGGAGTGGTTGCATAATCTCTTCTCCAGGAGACCATCACAAAGGCTATCTCCAAGTGGTCTAAGGAAAATAGCAAAATTTCCTGTTCTTCTAAAATAACCTCCTGAAAGCAAGCTGGTAACATCACTTGTATTGTTGAAAATGGAAGACGACAACCATTTTGAAAGATATTTCTTTGTGTACAATCTGTAAAGATAATTTTCCTGAAAACTGCTGCTTAGGGGACGACAGGGAAAGACTTAATGCGTGTGTTCAGGTGGCTTTGTTGCCCCATTTTCTCATGCTTATGAAGAAATGACATATTTCTCCTTGCATGGGAATTGCAGAATATCTTCCTGAAGTGATGCATGCTAATGAAAAACAAATAGAAGTCCCTGAAAGTGAAGAAAGGCTCCAGCCCAAGCAGCTATTTACCCAGTCTGCAAACTGCACTCTTAAATCGTCATGTGCCACCTTTATAGAAAAGCTGTGGTACACCAAAAATTATGAACTAAGCCCAGTTGCTTCACATTTTATGTATTTTGCATTTGAAATGTCAGGAAATATTTTTAATGTGTTTTTAATACTATATGAGGGGAAAGAGTGGGTAAAAAATTTAATGTTACACACTTTAGGAAGAAAGGTAATAATGATGTGGAAAGAGACTTAAAAGGAATGCTTTAAAGATGAAAGATAATTACTTCTAGCTATGTACTGAATGCTTCACCTGCCATGAAAGGGAACAATAAACCTCTGGCAAATATGGTTGGGAAGATGTGACTAAGCGAAAGGGTTTGCCTCTAGAAATAAATTTAGGATGTTGCAGTGCTTTGAAGATAAGAAATCCCATCATAGTTAGTTGCAGGTACAGTTGATCCCTGGGGGGGACTTGCAGCCCAAGACGTGGAGGGGGAATAGTGTCTCGTGCCAAAGTGTGTAGAGAGGGTGGAGGCTGGTCCTGCTGGTGCCAGGCTCTGGGGTGGATTTCCCCTCCGCAGGCACAGACCAGCAACCTCATGCAAGGGCAGCTGGCAGCCAACACCTGCTTTTGCAGTGTACGAAAGCTCCCTTTTTCAATACGTTTAATGAGTCCTCCACGAGTCTTTCAAGCAGCTGCAGGATTTCAGTCAGGACTGCGGAGCAGTGGTTTTATATGTACGTAAAGCTTCACTCCTTTCTCCGGGGTGGGGCAGCTGCTGCTTTCACAGTCAACAGGAGCTGCAGGTGCTTCAACAACGAATGCAAAGCTGTAGTCTTTTGAAAAGGAGATATAAATGTCTGAGTTTACTTCTGGCCTTTACCTTAGGCAGCTGTTTCTGTAGATGTTTGTACCACCATGCAGTGTAAAACTGGTGAAAAGCTAAGGAATCATTTGGATGGGAGGCATGATACAATTGTTAAAAATTATTATCTTTGTTCCCCAAATGTTACATAATCAGTAAAGGAAAACTGTTTCTCTGAGAAATATTGCTGCTTCTAAAAGATCAACGCTGATGAAAGAGAATAGCCAAACAACACCCTAGTTATTCTAAATATGTTTTAACTTCCTGAGATCATGATTCTTGAACCTATACTGTGAATACATTTTCTTATGCATATCAGCAGTACACACTCAAAGGGAAGGGAAGCGAAGGGAAGGGAAGAGAAGAGATCAATTCATTCCTTGTATCAAAACATAACATTTTGTACTCACTGCAGTCCTTGGAAAACCAGTGAGTGTTAAAATAAAAAAATGAAATTTTCTGATTAGTTACAGACACTAGTTACTGTGCAGTAAGCTAGACTAGGCATTCATGGTGTGTTGGCTGCTTGATTGAAATTTCTCAAGTCTTCAGTTTGCAAAAGTTTACCCTACAAAAAATGTGAGGAGTAGGTTACCTGACTTATTTGGATAGTAGCATGCACATACTTATTTCAAATTCACTGAATCTGTAACTTTTTTATCCTGTGGTGACATACTCAGAGTAGTTTGGAACAGTTTTGCTAGTTGGTGTGGTGGAGATCTCTCAAAAAGATTGATCTAAAAAAATGAAATACCTTTACTGCGGCTTTGATAAATCTCATTAATTATTCACTGCTAACTTGAAATATTCATTTTAACTAAGTTTCATTTAATTTTTTTCACTTCCAGGAAAAGATCAGATTTAAAATTATATAAAAATTGTTTCACTTACATAAACCAAGACAAAGATCAGATGAAGTAATAATCCTAAAACAAAACACTTTACAAGTGTATACTTTTGTCTCTTTAATTCTCAGAAATCTTTAAGATTTCTCCTGAAGTATCCTTACCTTCAGAGCTCTAGGACATTTATTTGATTACTGTATAACCAAGAGCAGCAAACAGTTCTGTATAAAAGCTAACTGGACAATAACCGCTGTTCTTCTCCCATCCTTCAAAGGAATGACTTCTCTTTAGGAGAATCAAACTTACATTCTTCAGCAACACAATCAATATTTGAAAATTTGCCAGTCTTTTTAATATTAGATTTGCTTAGGACAAAGCAGAAACACCCAGAGTCTGCAGCAGTACTGCATGTAGCGTCGTCCAGCCTTTAGGAAGGCTGTTGTGTTACCTACCTTAAGTCACTGGTGACCAATTAACTGATTATAGAAAGGTCTCATGAAGAAATCCTCATCATCACACATCTGAAATATTTGCTCCTAGAACCATTTTGTCTGCAAATGTATAGGTTTAAATTTCACTGAAGCTCGGATAAACTTACAGATTGACATTGGAACACAGCAAAATCATATTGTGGAAGGTAGGTGGCAAGATATTAGCAGAGATTATGAATGTGAGCTGCTGTTATCCAGCACAAGTAGCTGCAAGGACAGAGCCCAGGTTTTGGAAAACAAGCAGAGAATTGTGCACAAACCCGAGCAGACACACAGAGTCATAGATACAGACATATAAGAAGGCCCACACACACACTGCACACACGTGCATGACCAAAAATGCACAGAGACTCACGCACACAGATGCAC
Source organism: Oriolus oriolus (assembly GCA_013400235.1). Lineage (NCBI taxonomy): Eukaryota > Metazoa > Chordata > Aves > Passeriformes > Corvidae > Oriolus > Oriolus oriolus. Next base: position 1,274,173 of record VXBT01003964.1, on the reverse strand, counting down.
AAACACATATCCCATCCAGAAAGGCAGCAGAGGTTCTGGATCTGCCACAGAAGAATTCTGAATGACATCCAATAGGCCTAAAATCCATGGAAAACTATGGTTCCTTTTGTGTCCCAGTAAATAAACAAAAAAAATCACCACAAAAGAAAAAATAATTCAACCAACGAATGCAAAACAAACAAACAGGAAAAAGAGCCGGAAATAAAAGCAAAAGTATAGAAAAAGTGAGGCACTTTTTTTCCCATTTTTATACTATTTCTAGTGGCTGTCCCAAGTGAATTTTTTTTTTTATGATCTCTGTGGTTCTGTCAGCCTGCACAGTTCCTTCCTTTAGTATCCTTCATTTTAGTATGACAAAGAATTACTTGCTTTGCCTTTGGCTGTGGTTTCTCTTCTCAGAGGAAAACGGAATCTCATGCCAAACCTATTGCCCAACACACAGATCAGTAAAGGTGATGTGGCCAGTGACACTGATAAGGAGTGGCCGCAGGAGCTCTTCTGCTGGCGCTGCTGGGCCCAGGAGCCCAGCCAGAGCTGCTGCAGAAATCGCAGAAATGGGCAAACTGTGGCAGGACTGGGGAAACTCACAGAAATGGGAAAATGTAGCAGGACACAGCAGGCACCACAGGGAGAATTTCAGTGCTTGGGCAGATGTCACTGTCCTTGCAATCAGTCCTGATCTTTCCTAGGGAAAAGGCAGAGCACCAGAGGGAAGAGGTTCTTGGGTTGATCCATGGAATTACCTTGACCTAGACTACCCAGCTTCCACAAGAACAGCAGACAAGATTAAATACTTGAGAAAATTAATAAAATCCCTAGTTTAATTGGCAGCTACCACTGTTATTGAACAGATCCTCTTAAAGAATAGTGTTTCTGAATCAGTAAGGTTGAAATGTAATTGAGAATGTGCTTATGAGAAACATTTTTTGCAAAGCCTGTGAAACGGTGAGGATTAGGCTGAAGTATCCAGTGTGATCAATATCTTGCAATCGCATTAAGGCCTCGGGCAACAGGGGCCTTCATTCCTTTCCATTTCCCATTTTCTGTTTTCTGTTCCTAGGCACCATCATAGGCAATCAGTCATGAGCAGAAAATGAATTTTCTACAAGGTAGTAGCATTGTAAGTGGCTTTGATATAAGTGGAACAAGGGTCTGTAACTTCTAAGCCCCAGTAGCCTGATAAGAATATTAAGTCTACCATTTATCCCCAATGAGTGCTTGATTAGCCATACAGTGCTCTGCTGACAGAGTTCACTAAAAATACATTATGCTAATAACACTTGAGTGCCAGCAAAACTGGGGAAGCCCAAGATTCAACACAAAGAATGAGTCATTATGGTATTTACCTGGCAGATACAGTTAGAGGTGAAAATATGGGCAAAAGAATGACATCTCAGTCCTGTTTGCATCGGCACAAATAGAAATAGAGGTGACTTCCCAAAGAATATTGTGATCAGAATAAATAGAAATAAATACTCCACATTGTCATGCTGGCATTTGGGAAAAAAAGATGCTTAGTTTTTCAGAGCAGGCAGCTGCCAGTGGAGACAAATCACTTCTACGTATTTTTCTTTGTCTAAGCTCTGTCATATGGCTCTTCACTGGTGTATCCTTCTGCCTGGTTTAACACCAAACGTGTTTCCTCCTTGCTGTGTGCTTGGACCACAGTCTGGGATTCCCACTGCACTCCCACAGCTTCCTCCTGTCCCCAGCCCGCTGCCATCGCCCCAGCACAGCATTTGCTCTCTTCTAAGGCAAGGATTTGTAGGCTTTCCTTCTGAGCATCAGCTACAGGTGCCACGCATCCCAGCAACAATCCAAACCGTACTGCAAGTACAGGAGACGAGGGGATGGCTCGTTGCTACTTCAAATTAACTCACTGAATCTGCTTTTTCCAAGCACTGAGCACCCCCGTCCTCCTCGCAGCTCTCCTGCCCTCTGCCAGCCTGCAATTAGCGCCCTGCCTAGCAGGGCTCTGGGCTCCTCCACAGAGCCGTTCTGCAGCCAGCCGGGCTGCCAGCTCCCGCACAGGCAAATTGGTGCACAGCGCTTGGCCACGGCTCACAGCAAGGGCAAGCAATCATTTCGCAGACATACAACTGAGAGCTCTGCAAAAAAAGGAACAAGCTTGGAAAAAATAAAAGGCGTGATTAATCTGGCCATTAGAGCTGGTCATTTTTTTTTCTTCCTCTCCAAATCTTTTACTAGCCAAAAACACTTTTTAAGCCCAGCCAAAATTAAGTCAGCTTTGCCAAACAGTTTCAAAGAACCAAGAAGACATTTCAAAAGACAGTAGAATGTCTCCTCAATATTAAAAAGATTTGACTTTTTAATGTATTTTAGAGGTGCCATAACAATGTTTTTAAGAGTTGATAAAAGTTAAAACCATAAGGGTTTCTTTAGAATTTGTAAAATGTTTCGGTGTACCTGAAACATACCTTTATTGTTAGTGCTTCATTTTGCCCAGAGAATGGAAGATTAAAAAATAGCTTGGGCCTCTACCAACTTTGAGAAATGCTGACAGTGAGCCAAAACCCTCAGCTACTCACAGTCAACTATTACAAGCCACCAAACATTTTAAATGCAAAGGTACTAAAGAGCTAAGTAATCTGATCTATTGTAGCTGCTTGTGCATGAAGCAGTAATGTGAGAAAGGTCCGGGCAATGGAGAAAAGCAGGCACTTCCACCCCACAATTTGTCTCCTGCTGATGTAAATGCCCAAATAGGTCAGATGAATCATGCCTTAAAAATGCCCATTTCTCTTCACTGACTAGAGGGCAAACAGGTGACTAGTGCTGGTGTAGCCTTCTACCTTATCAATGTCAGCAGTGGGTGAGATGAATTTCTGTATTTTAATCATTGACAAAAAATTAAAATTTTTATATGAAAGCCCTAAAACCTGGGTCCAGAAACTGGGAAGATGGACCAATGGAGAGGATATAAATTCTTTTTGCTTACTCCGGCATTCAACATTTCATGATCCACTTATTCTCCTGTGTTTGTCCTTGGTTTTTCCCTTTTCTTTCATTTAATGTTCTTATCTTCCTTTTTTATACATCCATCTTCTTTCTCTCTTTCTTCAAACCACACAGCTTTAGGATCTACTGTTGACAGTGTCCACCTGCTTCTGTCATCTGCTGGCTGCCTTTCATCACCACTGGAAAAGGAAAGGGAACACTTCAAAGACCATGAGCACTTACGCATGGTAGGATATGGGAATTCTCCCAAACTGGCAAACTGCATCCTCAGCAGGAAATTACATTAGATGTGGCTCCAAGCAAGGATTGCTGTTTTTTCAGACTTTAACCCTGAAATTCTACTTTCATTGCCCTCCATTTTTCAATTTATTTTCTGGACCCAGACTTCCCTTTGAAGTATTGAAATCAAGTATTCCAGGAACCCCAACCTCATTTTATTTGTGTCTTGCCCTTCAAGGACCTCCTGTGAGTTCCATATGCAATATTTTAAGTTTTAAATTCATCTACCTTCCTTGCAAACAAGATAAAAATGTCCTTAACGGGGCCTTAGGAGATCTTTTAATTGGTCCAAATCTGGCCAGTGGTTTCACTGTTGACTTCCATGTTAACAGGAGAGTGAGCAAATTAGAAAAATATAACTGCTAAGTTAAAATATAACTAAGCTAAGCAGAAAAGAATAATGTGTGGAGTTATTAACAATAGTATAGTGTTCATTCATGATATATGCATATGTATGTGTGCGTTTAAATATGCAAACACTACATCTACCTCTTAAATTTCATTTTACTTTTAGCCAGAGGTTTCTGATGGTGCAGACTCTCATCTACAAAAATAAAGGGTCATAGCAAAAAATAAGGTAATCTGTATTATTTCTAGTTGTAAATATTCATGTATTTGACTACAGCTCTGAGGAAAGACAGCAAAGCCTGCATCACCCCACGCCATAAAAGCAGTTTACAGGCACCAGACAACTAAAAAGAAAATATAATTCTGAAGGAACTCACTGTACTCCTGGATGACTGAACAGTTGATCACTTTGTCTGGCTGTACGGAAAGTTAAAGCAAGCTGAAAGTTTTCAATTTACAGTGAAGACTGTACTTAAGCAGCAGAAAATTATATACTTACTGTTCCACTCCAACTGTGTGTGATATATGAAGTACAATGAGCTCCAGTAAAAAAAGAAATGAAACCAGGTGGTAAATAATCAAACTGTACTCTTCATTAGCCTTGGTATTTATTCTGCCATTTTGAAAGCAATAAGAAGCCACATGCAGTGGTAGTGCCTTTTATTTTCTACTGTCCTTTATTTTTTGCCATTTGTATTACTAATACTTCCCCTTACATTTTCCTCATTGTTCCTTTTTTTCTCTCCCTTCTGGGATTCTGAAATTGTTATTCACCAGATTTACTTTCATGTTTAATCTTGCTTTGGTTTATCAAGTTAATTATCCATCCCTACAAACATGTCAATGTGAGTTCTGTAGCTAATCATATGAAAGTCTATCCTGTTAACCAGATAGATCTCAGTTAATTCGAGGAATATAGGACAGGGCAGGAATTTTTGCTGAGCACTTCTGAACCTGATTTTTGGCAGTGGAAGAATGCATTTGGTTACATGCAAACTACATTTGAGGCACAATTGTTGTGATCAGGTAAAATCCTGCCACAGATACCCCAGAATTTCATCAGGGTGAGTCTACAGAGACTTCAGTGGATACTGAACATGAAGCAAATTAAAGACACTGCAGAATGAGGTTTCGTGAGAGCAAACCATCTTTATTCTTTCAGCTAAATGTGTAAAATTACTTTTACGAAAATTTGTGACTTTGGCCACTTTTTTGATTATTTAAAATCTCTTATCATCTGTCTTTTTCATGATTCTATGCTGTGCTCTTGGCAATAGCAGTGAGCATGTTACACTCAGAAACCATAATTAGTATCTGTTCATACAAATGTTCCGGCCTGTTTTTTCTCATTACTCAAACTCCATACACAAGACATGTTTAGAAGCATAAATTGTTTCCCTACTGCGCTTCTAATTAACACTTCCATTAAGACCTAGGCAGAGAGCATGGAACATACTGAAGGAAACTGCTGTTTACAGAAACGGTGATAAAATGTATACAAATACGTCCTGCAAAGTGCAATCAAGCCAGCTTGCGTGACATGTGGATGTGTTTCTCTGTATGTAGGCACAAACAGATGTGCCACACTCACATGCAAGACTAATTTGTTCATTAACATTAAAAAGAACCCTAGATGAATAACAGTCCATTAATTTTTATAATTACTTCTTGCGTGCCCATATCATTGCTCAATTTAGTTTCTGAAGCCCTTGGTAGCTTCAGATTGGCTTCTTGGCATGATCACACCAGATACTTGAGTTATCTTCCAATGGTTAATAGATTGGATTTACTCAGATTTTTATATATTTATACTTGATAATCCTCTACCCCTGTACTTCTTCTATGGGAAATTTGAATTAACCTTAAGATAAAAAATAATAATTTTGGTTTGGTTTTTTTTTATCTTGAAAGGCAGAATGAATTCATCAAATGGCTTGCTAAGCATCATAAATAGTTCCAGAAGGTTTGGTTTAAGCCTTTGAATAAAAACATGCATAATCTTTTCAGTTTCGCGTATGTTCAGTACAAGACCAAGAGAAAAAAACCTCCTGGCAGCTGTAACTGAATTTCACCTGCAGAAATCCCATTGTGAGACTCAGAAGAGTCAATCCACGAGGAAGGAGATTAAACAAATAGTCTTGTGACCTAAAGTGCAATAAGCTTTGCACTGTGAGAGTAAGTTGGGAAGCCTGACAATTAACTGCAACTCAGGGTTGGTGACAGGGAGATGTTGCTTTTGTTTTTAATTACATTTTATTGAACAACCAAGTGATAAGCATCAAAAGACAAGATTGTCTTGGATCATCAAAGATGGGGTGGGGGAGGTTGTTTGTTCTGTGAATTCAGGCAAGCTAAAGGAGCTTTTTCTGTGTTTACCTGAGTAATTAATGAAAGACCAAATTGCTTTTGAGCCGGCAGACTGCAGTTAATTGGAGTTATGTGCATTCTGTGAACTTCGTGATTTGGCTTAAAAAGGATTTACAGTGTAGGTGACAACCCTTTTCAGGGAAATACAGCAGCAAAGGCTGGATATTAGAAGACAGCTTCCAGATGATGTAATTTATGTGGAGAGCTTTCTCTTTCAGTTGAAGTTTGAAAGTGGAAAAAGTACTGGCTTATATGAGCAAAATGCTTGGAAAAAGTTTAATTAATAATAAGTTTAAATAGTGGGTTACAGACATTCAGACTATTACTATAATTTTTTAACTGGCAAGATCAGTGAATCCAGAGAGGTGCCAGTCTGCCTTAAGGAAAATTATGTGTGTAAGGACAGACATGTTACAATCTCTGAAGTTCTTACTATGACTATTTTTCTAATATATCTCACTAAGGACTGGAGACATACTCTGATGCTCTTTATCAGATGTAGTAGCACCTAACAATCTACCACTATTATCAAATCAAAAGAAGACAATTTACTTTTAAGTGTACCACTCAAAGTGTCAAGGATTACCAGCACGTGTAATTCTGTCAGTTATTTATTTTCCTTTCCAGACCTGGCTGCATGGATTCCCTGAAATGTTGTTAGATATACCTAGGGACAGGTGGTCACATACTGCCCAATGGAAAATCCTGCTGGGCTAAAGGACAAAGAGAAGGGGGATCCCCTTAATCCTCGTGAATGCTATTAAGTTAAACAGAGAAGGTTCCTCTTGTTCTTTGTTTGCTCAAGTAAAACTAGAGTTGTTTTCTCTTATTTCTCTTAACTAAAGAGTTTTTGATTTATGCAAGATCAAACTTAAAATAAAAAGGAGGGAGTGTTCTGCCTTTCTTCCTGAAGGAATGATCTTTAGGGTATATACACACTTTCTTGGATCCAGCTCTCACCAAATAACCATGAGCCCATCAGACCTCAGTCTCAGTGCACCTCATGAATTTGTGCACTAAATATTTATATTATTAATCTGGATATCAAATTCAAGTTTTTCTCCTTCACTCCCTTTTTTTTACTGTTAAGGTTCAAAACAACCTGTGTTCTTTTGCCAAAAAATTCCATTATATGTTGTTGTAGGAGAAATGAATTCCCAGTTCTCACTGATCTGTGCCTAAAAACCTCTTATCCAGATTTCTTGGAGTTCGGAGTACTGCTGAGTGGTGTCTCTTTCCATATAATTTTAATAATAAAAAATGTGAAATGCCATGGTTGGTTCAATTTCACATGACTTTAAATGGACTTTTGTGCTTTATATTTTATCCTTCTGAAATAAGAGAAGATAAAATATAGTCTTTGTTCTCTGCTTTGAAAATTCATAATTTTACTCAGTCTTCCAGTAATGATTTTTTACAGGCAGTTTCAGAACTCTTTGTTCAAAGACAATAATTGTAGTTCTCCCTCCCTATCTCACTTCCTTCTCTGTTTTCCTTGTCCTTTTCCAGTAGAAATGCTGATGAGCTGTGCTGGTATTTCCACATACTTTCAAGCATAACGTGTAATCAAAGTAACATGTGAAATCTCATTGTCATCACTGGGTTAGGGATCAGGCCTGAATGCCTTTACCCTGAGTCCTGCTACTAAAATATCTGCAACACTTTGTGGGAGGCACTAAGATATTTCGACAGTTTTATTTTTAGACTCTCTGTTGGGACTAAAATTGTGCAGTGCATTAGAAAGCTTCTCTCAGCCTCAAGTGCTGTGGCTGTCTGCAGAGGCTGCAGTAAAATCTGTGTTTAAGTGGGTATGGGCTAGATTTCCAGTTGTTTCCTTTCTAATTTAGTAAACCTAAGAGTTCCATTACATTTTAATAGACATTTCAAGATTTAATAGAAAAACCTGGCATTTTCATAGAATTGTAGCAATATCACTACTTTTGCCAGTATAATTATATCAGTTTTAGTGTGTACAATATCATTATTACAGAGAAGGTTCACAAATGACATTTGTTAAATCAAGGAATTCAGAAAAAGCAGTTGATATAGGTCAATACTGAATATTTAAGCATTCTGAAAAGCCAGATTTACTCTGAATAGCCAGACGGTTTTTGCAAGTCAGTGTTCTCACAAACTACATGCAGAGAAAAGAGATTTCATTGAATAATTTATTGCAGGGGTTTTTTTACACAGAACTAATATTTGATATTATTAATCCTGTGAATATATTATTTCCCAACATAGCGCTTCTGCAGAATCTATTGAATGTTTCAGAGCTCATGCAAAAAAATACATACACAAAGGAATTTTGCACTTTTCATGATCCAAATTCAGTGTAAAAGGCAATGTTTTTGATTCCCAGTCATCCACATACAAGAGGCTTCAGATACTTCTCTCCTGAAACTATCATGATATGTGGAATTAGCTGACAAAGTAAATTGCAACTTATGGAGATGGTTCCAGGCACAAAATCCAGCTAGCAGGCTCATTGTCTTGTATGGCTTGTATGGGCCTGTGTAGATGATTCAGATATCATACTGCTAAGCCACATAATAAATAAAGCCCCAATTATACTCATCACCTCATATTTTGGCCAATGCAACGTTTGGTCTCATTCCATCCTATGGGATCATTTGCATGTAAAACAAGCCAGAAAGCTTTGTAAAGGAGAAGTAGCTCCTAGGATGAAAGATTTGCAGAGTCCCAGAGTTCCTTTAAACGCCTAACAATATGAAAAGTTACTTTAGAAGTGATTTGGGGATAAATATATTTGTGGCTGCCTGATTTGTAGTGTAGAAAGAAACAAGAGACACAAGGGGTTTCTCTCACACACACCTACAGATCTCGGCACATAATTTTGCTCCATACCTTCATGGGAAGCAAACGATGCTTCCTCAGTTATATTAAGAAAGGGAAAACACATGCAAAAGAAATTTTAAGTTCACTAAACAGTACAAGTGTGAAGAATTCTGTACATTTTCTGTACTTTCAAAAAGGAACCAGGAAATACAATCTTTTCGATGTTGTTCTGTCCTCCAAGTCATGAAATATTTGAGAGACAAAGAAGGAGACAATGCAAGAATGACAACTAATATATTAATAGCACTGTTGTCACAGTAGAATTCAAATTTCTGCCCCATCAAAGATAGTTAAGTTTGTTATAAAGTGTACGAAGGATTCAACAAGACAGATTGCAAGAGCCTTGAATCAGAATATGCTACAATATGGTGATCAGAAAACACCATCCAGTGTAGAAAAACTGAGCTGAAGTAACTGCAGTATAATTTTACTTATGAGTTCTATAATCATTGAACTGTTGGCTAAAAAGAAGAGACCGTGCTCACCTCAGCTTTGTTTTCTGCAGATTTGGAATTGTTTGGACACTGCTTACCAGATCAATTCCTCAAGTGGCCCACACAAAGAAGCATCTACATTTGCAACTCTTGAGCTAGAAAGGGTTCAGACTTGCCCTCTCTTTCCTTTTCTACTTGCAAGAATATGTCTCTAATGTCCCAATGACAAAAGCTGTTTCTAAATCGCTCACATTAAGGCTATCCAATTTTTATTTTTATTTTTCGCCCATATAAATGAGTTTCTTGAAATCTAATGGAATGTAAAGGAAGAAGTTGTTCCTTCTCAGAAGCAAATTCTCAAATAATTTTCACTGTGTTATTATAGCACTCTATATGCAAAGTTGTAACAAACCAAATATTTAAAACCATTAAAATTTCTCATGTTACAGAAGTTTTAAAATTAAATCAATGCATTCGACGGAGGCTGTAAGGAGAGGAAAGCAGCCTGAAGCTAGGAACCTACTAATTAAGATATGCAATAAAAATGTTAATCAAGTAAACTTAGGGAGGATGGGGGAAAGCGATTACATAATCCTCTTGGCACCGTATAATGTCTCAGTGCTCTCACACAGGAAAATGATGAGTAGGTAAACAAGAGAGAAAAAAAAACAGGTCCTTTGATTGTGGGCCAAAGAAGAAACTGTTCCAAATGGCCTCTCTAACCAACATTAGCTGTTCAAGTAGAAAGCATTCAGATCTAAGAGCTCTCTCTAGTGTGCCAGGCTGGGGACAGCCGACAGAAACTAACAAAAGAGCCTGAGAAACTGGAGTATTTAAGATAATTCGTGGTGAGTGTGGCCATAGCAATGTCTTTTGTTATCCTGTTTCTTTATAACTCTATTCCACAGTTTAAAACTGTAAGTAAACAGGGTACTTGACTCTGTGCTCTGTATTATAGATGTTTCCCTGCTAACCAGCAAGTAGGTACTTCTTGTTCATTCAGATTTGCACGGATCCTTAAAGTGTGGGCTTTGGGGTTAGGACCCAGAGTAGCCGTGTTGTCCCGTAGGATGTTGTTTGTGACAGGCTTTGTGCTAGGACGGTAACAAAATTCAGCGTCCACCAGGCTCTGCCTGGACTTCTTTATAGCTGGAGCCATATTGAGTCTTGTTGAGCAGGAGCAACAATTATCTGGTAATCTGGGGACTATTTCTTTGTTTTAGCTAGTGAGCAGCTGTATGAGGTGATAGCGAGCAGGTACTCGGCGCAGAATGAGCTGTTTATGACTTTAGAATAAAACAAAGAAAAGGAGTACTGATTGCAGGGCTGTTGAAACCATGGGCACAGGATGACACCGGGGCCAGCGGGCGATAAACATGTCACCAGTGGTCAGTTAACCCTAATTAAAGGAATGCGACTGTGGGAGCAGGGTAAAGATAGCTTTAAGGATAACAAGGAGGATAATGACCGCGTCTCTAACATAAAAGTTAAAGGTACTACACACAGAGTAACGTGGAAATGTGAACCAGTGAAGAGCCAGCAGGGCAAAGATCATATAAAACATATAAAATTTCTCCAGCCAGACCTAAACGTGAGGAGGAAGGAAACCTACACCCAAAGTCTTCCCAAAAAATGATGCTGATTCTTCTCTCTGTAATCCTTCTCTCCTGCCCTGAACCAGTGCCTGAACCTTAGGACCCAGAAACATGGTGGAAGGATGACAGTAATTCACTAGAAACATGGAGATACTAGATTGTTTATGTACACCAACCTTAACTGCAATTTGAACCATAAGTGTCAATAAAATTGTATGTCGACTAAAGCAGGTGTTCCAAAAAGGTGGAAAGACTCATCTCCACCAAGCTGTTAAGCCCTTTTAGGAGATAAAAATAGTATCAATTCCATACATAGAGACAAGGCATCTTCCCAAATTACCCAAGAATCCCTTGGTTTGGAAGTAGGATAATAATGAAAAACAAAATTGAAGGTTGTCCAAATTTCTCAATAGACATGCAGCTGCTGTCATTGGCATCTGCAGCTCAAAGCATGATCCTGCACTGAGGAGTGCTTAGAACCATCCATCTGTCTGTCACAAATTCATATATTCATAAAATGGTTACTAAGTTGTACAAGCATACATTTCAGAACACTTATCATTTTTTAATATAATTTACTTTATCATTAGAAAGTAAAAGAGTTAATCACAGCAACAGGCTAATTTCTGGCAGAAAATAAACTCACTGGTACTAATTTTGATAAATTTCTCTTGTTACATTACTAACAGTGTAGCTTTAAACTTCCTGACCTGGGGGTTTTTTTTGTTATAATGAATTATTTTGTCCAATAGAAAAAATATTATGAATCAGGTTGGGTGTAAGTCACTCTGTAAAGCTCAAACACTGTATTTATTCATTACCTGGCTAAAGGTGCCTGTTGTTTAGGGATTCCATATATTGATTTCAGAGAGTTTGCCTTTTTAAGTCATTCCAACAAACCTTCCAATTCTATCACTTACTTATCAAAATGGTATTAATGACTTGCAATGTGTAATTTTGATTGCATTGTTGAAACTAGTACAGCTAATAAACATAATTATTAGCATGTGACCTCTTGCCTGGAAAATCGTCAAAGGTATGTGCAGTTCGACTTCATGAAACAAATTTGTGTGGGACCTGATTTTTTTTTTTAAATACAAAAATATTCATACTTATATGAAAAGATTTCTTTTGTTGAGGTGTGGCAATGCAGTATCAGAATAATGAACAAAGAATTATATGAATTAAACATGACTGTCTAATACCTATGTGGATATCACTCATTACTTTTCTTAATCAACATATTTTAAAGAAAAATATTGAAAGAGGGAAAAGAAAAATTAAATCTACACATTACATATATTGTAAAAAGTGAAAAAAACCTATGATTTTTGTATCCAAGATAGTGAAATATGTCTCTCTTCTGCTAACATTTAAAGGGATATGTAATAAAATCTATGAAAGTAGGGAAATTAAATAAATTAAAATATTTATCATTTTTCCCCCTATTTATTAAAGTTGGTTATCATTATTGCTGTTTTATAAAGAAGGTACCCTAGGAACAGAAGAGGTATGTGAATTAATTGTTTACAGGCTTTTAATGCCCATTCATCCTGGTGCACAAAGGCAGCTCAGAAAGTCCATCTGAGCCATTGCACAACCTTACTTTTGATTTCAGTGTCTTGGCTTTGTTTTGATTGGCAAAATGCAAAGTTTTCTGTACACAGGTGTTGTTTTTCATGTAGTCTTCAGGCAGATATGGATTTCAGCACAATTCAGGTATTTCCACAGGTGAAATATAACCCAAATAGCATGAGGTTGGAAACAAATCATGTATATCAAGGAGAAGTCTGGAGAATTAGGCTATAAATACACAGAAACAATGACAAACCTCTAACCCTTAACTGTGTAGCACTACAGCCCAATAAAAGAATTTATGATATCAATAAAACTGGATGGAACATCAGCTAAAAATGCCTGTAAGAGGGAAAAAAATTCTCTTCCCAAAAATATCAGTGACAAAGAAAAGGTTAAACTGCAATGAACATGCCTTTTTTCATTTTCAATCAGGAGTTTTGAAGAAAAAAATAAAAAAAAGAAATTTTCTCCACTAGCTAGTCAGTGATGTATATAATTAAATAGAAAGGTTTTGGAGGATGTGATTTTATGGTTACCGTAGCAACTAGCACCTAGATGGTCCATATTCCTGTGCTCTTCTACCATAAAAAAAAAAAAAAATCCATCTATGACCTACTTGAAAACAAATAGGTTTGTACTGCTCAAAGCCCAATTGCTCTTTGCAGGCATCTATTTTCACTCAGAATCACAGGTAATCCTACTCTGGAAATATTCCAGTGGTTTTACCAAACAGCAATATGGATGTGGCTTGACCTATAGCCTCGCACTGGAAATCCTGTGCACGGTCACATGCAGCTCAATTTGACCATGCATCTAATTCTGTACAGGGGAGAAGGAACGAAGGGTTTAAATGGCTGAAGGATTTCATAGCTTAAGCTACTTATATTTAGAAAAGTTTTTGATTTTGTTACCAGTGCACTCAACTACTTTGATTCCATCCCTTCAAGATCAACAAACCTTTGAAACCTTATTTATAGTGAGCAGAGGTAGAAAGTTTTCCCCCAAGTTCACCTTGGTGTTGTTCTAGTGTGAACTGAAGATGAACTAAAGCATAAGTGCTGGTATTGCCAGAATTTTTCAGTGTTCCTGTTGCTAAGAAAATCTTCTCCCTTCTCTCATGTTGCACCTGAGAACTTTAGAGAAAAGGGTCAGCAGAAGTGTGACAAAGTTGTTATCTGTTGTGAACACTATTTAAATTGTTTGTGCAGGGCTTAGAAGTTCTGTAATTTCAAATCTTTCTCATGTGAATTTTTCAAAGGATGATATAACATTCAAGCATGAGAACAGAAATTCAGCTCAAAAAATTACCATTTTATTAAGCTGGCTATCACTTCTTCCAAAGGCCTCACAAGTGGTAGTCTTAATTTTAAATGTAATCTTTGACTCACCAGTAGCTCTCTTCTACTGTATGCACATATGAAAGACGTATTAACATCATCAAAGAGGGAGAAAGATTTTGTTTTCTGTTTTCTATTCAAATGTCTGGAGGTAATTCCAAACAAATTTGAGAGCAATTTCTTAAAATATCTCTCTCTCCCTCTTTTAAATAAGCATTTATTTCTGCAGTATCAGAGATGGAAAAATTTAAAAAAAAAAAACCAGCATAGAACACCTCTTTTATCACATGTTGGTTTTACGTCTTCTAATAATTGACGATAGAACACATCCAAATGTAATAGACTTTATTTATTTATTTATTTATTTATTTATTTATTAGCTACATATTTCTTGTTAGAATGACAGCCTCTCTTTTCACATTCCTTCACTGTTTTCCCTGTGGGCCTTCCGATTCTCACTTCTGGACATCTTAACTTTAAATCATAATAATTTCCACTCTGTGATCGGAATATAAATTATCTGTACTGCCAAATAGGCATACAAGAAACTACCTTGTCCTCCTCAATCAGCTCATCCTTTTAGGATAGCCATGGGAAAAGGTCCAGCTTTAGAAATAGAACTGGGGAGAGGATTTACACAGTGAATATCCTGCAAGCTTCTCCATAAACCCTCATGTACTCCAAGTCTTTACTGTACCTGCCAATCCATATGCAGGAGACAGGTGTTCGTCTTTCCACTTTGTTAACGACCTTGTCACAATACATCACCATTTATGTATTGTTTTGTGGAGGTTTGGTTTGCACAATTTAGTCTGCATTTCCACCTGTGCTTGAGCAGGATTGGAGAAGTGCCTGTTAAAGCTACTGTATTGCCTTATGTTTACATAGCTGGTTTTAATCATTACATTTAATATTCATATTACATAGCAAAGATTTCAAGCCTCTTCTGCGCTCACTGCAGGTAGCAAGTTTGCAGTTCTAAAACTGGGATCACCTGGCTGCCTGTAGGGGTTGGGCAATGTTTGCATTGTATTTTCACTTGGGTAGGCAGCTGGGACAAGTTACCTGTAAGCAGAGCAGGACAACCAGGCCTCTGGCAGCTTTTTGGCCTCACTCAGGTGCACTCAGCTGTACCATGTATAGGCTCATCTGTGAATTTAAGGCAGATCACTGAGTCCCCGCACAGGAATCTGAAGAGCCATCATATGTTAAAAACTTACAGCAGGATGAGTGTGTGGCATTTGACCCAGAGTGCTAGCAGAGAAAAGAACAAGACCTGTATAAAATATCATAGAATCATGGAACATTTTAGGTTGGAAGGGACCTTAAAGATCATCTAATTCCAACCCGCCTGCCATGGGCAGGGACACCTTCCACTAGACCAGGTTGGTCAGAGCTCCATCCAGCCTGGCCTTGAACACTTCCAGGGATGGGGCAGCCACAGCTTCTCTGGGAAACCTGTGCCAGGGCCTCATCACCCTCACAGCAAAGAATTTCTTTCCTATATCCAATCTAGACCTCCCCTCTCTCAGTTTCCAGACATTCCCCCTTGTCCTGTCACTCTTGTAAATAGTCTCTCTCCATCTTTCTTGTGGGTTCCCTTCAGGTACTGAAAAGGCTGCAATTAGATCATCACGAAGTCTTTTGTTTCCAGGCTAGACAACCCCAGTTCTCTCAGCCTTTCCTCACAGCAGAGCTGCTCCATCCCTCTGATCACCTTGGTGCCTCCTCTGGCCTGGCTCCAGCAGGTCCCTGTCCTTGCTGTGCTGGGAGCCCAGGGCTGGATGCAGCACTGCAGGTGGGGTCTCAGCAGAGGGGGCAGAGGGGCAGAATCCCCTCCCTGCCCTGCTGCCCACGGGGCTTTGGGTGCAGCCCAGCACACGGGGGGTTTCTGGGCTCCCAGAGCACACGGCCGGGCCATGTCCAGCCTCTCACCCACCAGCACCCCCAAGTCCTTCTCCCAGGGCTGCTCTGGGTCTGCTCATCCCCAGCCTGTGCTGAAACTCAAAATAACTGGGTGAGGTGATCTTGAGCTCTCCTGTGACAGAGGTCAGCACAACACATGAGAGCCCAACACATGTACTGGCATCAGGCATTGACTGACCAGTTTCAGAACAAAAACCTAATGTTGTTCACATGATTTACAGGACTCTTAAGGAGAAACCTTTAGTCTCACTGTAATACAAATGTTATCACTTTCCACCATACCAAACACAAATGCAAAATGAACAATTCACATGGTTAATAAACAAAGGCAGATTTTCTGATACAGTCTGAATTTGTCTTACGTAAACTGCTTCTTATATTTGACATATGTCCAGCACTACAGAAATGTGAAACATTCTGTGCCTCCTGATTTGCGCCGCTGTGACTGAAAGTGGAATTGGAATTATGTGAGGGGAGTTTCGGATGCTTCACCTCCATTAAAACATACCCTGCCCTTTTTCTCCTCAACATCAAATAGAGCTCCAAATATGAGGCCGTTTAGCCTATGGAGTCATAAAACACAGACATAAATCACAGATAGATGAAGAAATGCCAGAATTTCTGAAGCATGTCAACACTCCCTAAAGTATTCCTAACATAACCCTGTGCACTGTCAGATTCCAACCAAAATAAGAAAGGGGAAGGTGGGAGGGCTGGTGTTCACACACCATCAGTCCAAAGTTATTTAACACAATTGTTTCTGTAATTGCAGCTCCCTGAAATGTTCAGTGTTCAATGGTCCTCAAAAATCAGACTTCCAATTGGCTGATGATGGGTTTTGTTAGATGCACATGCTGAGTTGGGAAATTCAGCTGCACACATCAAGACCAAAGATTTTTCAATGCTGTCACAGGTTTTGAGGTGAAGAGTGTCTCAATGGGGTCTAAGGTATTTTTCTTCACACAAAGATATATTTCTCTCACAAAATTAGTAACACATATGTAAGAGTCTGAGCTACTGAAACTCACTAACTGTTTTACGCTGGGGTGAGAGAAAAATTACAGTGGCAATAGGAAATGCATTTTGTAAGAACAGTCTTAAGGAATTTAAAATTAGCCATTTATATACCATTAGCCTTGATGAGATAGTTAAGTCTAACTGGATATCACAGACTTTACAAAACTGAGGTTATAGAAAAAAACTTTGTAGATACCTTCTTTTCTTTTTAATTAGCAACATTTAAAAATCATCCCTCAATTCCTAATCAAGTTAAATGAGTTGACTTCAGGCTTTATCAACAAGAGTGGTGACATCCTTGCAGCTGAGATAGCAGAGAAACTTTGGGGCATTTTCTGCTACAGCAGACATCAGATGGCAAGAGCCCTGCTTCAGTGGGGGAGAGAGACAGTGTCTCGGGACTGTAGAGATATGCACATATCCCTTTCCAGGACCACAGATTGTCTCCACATCTGATGAATGGAGAAATACCAGCAGGAGCAAAGGAAAAAGTAGTGGACTGGTGCAAAACTCCTCGAGCTCCTCTTCCGTATTCTGTAGCCACTTCTAAATGCGAGATATAAAAATGACAAAGCAGGGTGACAATTAAAGGTTATTTTACAGAGGCTTCCTTCCTGCAGCAACATAAAGTATTGCAGTCAATAACTTTGTTGCTTCAGGAAATATTGTGCTGGGTAAAATCATATCCTCAGGAGAACAGAACTCTGTGTTCAAACACTAGATCTTACTTTATAAATGAGGCAGTTCTGTGGCAGAAAAGAAAATTACAGTCCCTGTGCAGGAGCTCTTTGAAAGAGCATGTTATGAATCTCAGGCAGGGGTTGAGAAGCTCTGCTGACCCTGGCAAGCAGGCTGTTAGAGGTAACCGAGATCTCTGTGGGTTCAGAGCTTCTGCTATAGCTTGGTGGTCATACTCTGGAATATCAGCTCTGCAGGGTGAGGATGCTGATTCAACCTCCTTGTCAGGTGGAGCAATGGCAGCCATGGAGGGCAGGGCATCTGCTCTGGGAATGAGATGCCCAGTGGTGCCAGAGCTGCGATCTGTGAGCATGCACAGCCTAGGAGAGGCAGCACCAACACCTGCACTCTCCAACAAAAGAGTTCCAAATAGGCCATGATGTGCACTTTGTTGGGCTTGTGCTTTAGTAGCCATTATTCTTCCCAAAACAGATCACACCTCTGTGTCACAGAGATGTGCCAGAGCAATAGACTGCCAAAAGGGGTCACGATCATAGGCACCCCCTAAACAATCTCTCCTGTTGCCTCCACAGTGAGACTGGCTACTGTGGCAGATGATCACAACAGCCAGGATATTCTTTCCCTTTTCCCATTAGTTAAAATCTTCAACAGTAGTAAAAGCTGTAGTAAAGAGACCAGCAAATCAAATCCATTGCTGATTGGTATATGAAGTTTAACCAAGACAACTTTGCCAAGAAATAAGCTGTGCTAACAAAGCTTTGTCTGTCACCATCCCCTGCATGCTGCCTGGGTAATCTGCATATTTAACAAAGCTTCCTAGCATTCATGCCTGGAAGTACATACCGAGGGAAACTGGAGCCAGATGGTTAGATGTCACAGTGACTAAAAAACTGCTTTTAAAAAGGTAGGCTTCCAGTAATTAATAGTCTGGATCTTCAGATAATGTAAATCACTGAAGTGAATTGCACAGTTATGGTTTACACTGCCATGTAATCTAGCTGTGTGTGTTCAACCTTTATTCTCAAAAACACTTGGCACAGATTGCTTGGATAACTCATTTTTGAGGTGGGGAGGGGGGCAACCAAACATCCGTTTGCTGAAAGCCCTTAAAGGTATGACATATTCTGAAGCACTCTAAAACATAACTACATGCTAATTAAAATTTCATATTTTTAAATAATATAGCAGGGAAGAGATGTAACTCCAGCTGGAATGAGCATCCTACTCCACAGTGCAGACAGGGCAGAGCTTCCAAAGGCACAAATGGCAGTGAGGCAGCTCTCACTGAGAACAGGTGATGACAGGTTTGGTCAGACATTCTGCACTCCCTCTGTATCCTAATGGAAAGATGTCAGAAAGCTTCTGAAGACAAAATGACTGTCATAATTCTTAGCTGATCAAAGAAAAATCTACAGTTTAAGTTTCAGCTTAATTCTTAGCACTTCTAGAGTGGTTAAAATATATTATGCCTGTTCCTACCTGCTGGACTCTTGTGTTACACCATGCATGGCAGTAATGAAGACAGATTAATGCTATTTATTTGCTGACACTGACAAGAGTAGCCTGTCTTTTTTTTCCTGTATTTTATCATTAAAGTCTTGTTTTTCATCCTCAAATAGCCCCAAGACAATGCACTGTACTAATTAAGTAGGAGCAACATAAAAAAACCAACCCAACCAAGAAAACCCCACCAGCAATATTAACAGGCTGGATGAAATCAACAAAAGGCAACAAATTCTATTCAGTGCTAACAATCCAGCTTTAGCATACTTCTGAGGTAGGAAACAATAGAAGAAGATGGGTCTGGTTTTTTATAAAGGTTTCCCTCCTTTGAATTAATTTTCAGGGATCTGTGGATATCAGGCACTATAGGTAAATAATAAAAAAAAAATAATAATCCAAGCCAAAGCAATAACAGCAAAGCTGTGTGGGTCCTGCAGCACGGGAGCACATTGTACAAGGAGGCTGTCAAATCTGCAAATTAGTTTTTCACAGCCCAGCTAGACTAAGGAAGAGCTGACCTGATCCCACAGTGGCTACAGTCCTGCTTTGTGCTGGGATTTTGACTAAAAGACCTCCAATGCTCCCTTCCCAGCAGTGTTTTGGTGATTTGATGATTCTATGAAAACAGCTGCAAGATGCTGTCCTGACACAGGATGTGCTTGGGCAACCTAAACCTTGGTAAGAGAACAGTGCCACTGTGCCTTTATAATCTGTGTGCAGCCAGAGACTTTCCCTGTCTGCCAGGGGTGGTATAACTCTTACTGAAACAAGCAGGCAAAACATCCCCCAATGAAAATAGTCATACTTTTAAGTACAGTTTTAATTACAATGACAAAGATCATTGATTTTCACACAGGGAAATAAATTTACTCTGGTGCTTGTGCTTACAAGACCCAGACCATAAGAATGAAATTCTTGGCTTGCTTCTTCTACGTTCTTGAGCTGGCTGCTTTCATCTGTTTTATTTTTCTTTTCTTAAGAATTAATTAAAGCTATCAAGCTCATCTTTCTGACTGAAGTCAACCTCCTCTTCTTGGGTAAGTAGAGGCAGTACTTACAGCTGCAAGCAGTGTAAAGTTTATTTTAAAACGATTTTTGATTTTAAAGGGTCACTGCCAAGGTGATTAGCATGAAATCTAAATGAGCTTTCAACATCCCTGCTTCCTTCTGATGCTGATTTAACTAGTAAAATCTGGCCAGCAATACCAGTTTTTAAACCCAACCTTCGAAGCCATGACAGGGCAAAAGGCTTCTTGAAGCCCAAGGAGATTATGTCTGCTGTGGCACTCCTGTCAGCTGTCATTGTCCCTTCTTAGGAGAAGTTAATCAGATTTGTTCAGGCTGACCTCTGCTTCAGCCAGCCTGGACCTGTCTAAGGCTACACCTGCCCAGTGCTCCCTGTCAGGGTCCTGCTCACTGCTGCAGCCAGGCTTGGCTCCCTCCCAAACGGGGGTGCCGGGTCAGCTCCCCTCCCTGCCTGGCCTCTCATCTGCCTCCTCCAGCTGGCACGGAGTCCAGCCTTTCTGCATCTTCTCTCCCTCTCCTTCCTCATCTATCTTAGGGATAATGGGCATTTCTGCTTTAATTTTTCCTCTGTGTGACAGGGTGGGTATGTATATCTTTCCCAAATTCAGTGGTTTCACGATTATCCACCACCCCTGGCTGAAATGGGGCTGCGGGGACTGTGTGGAGGGGAGGGATGAAGACCTCCCCCAGCACTAGGTTGTAAAATCTTCCTTTTATTTCAAATGTTTATTCACCATTAACTTCATTTTCTTCTACTGAGATCAAGCGCTTTTATTATGTGGAGAGCTGGTAGTGATGTTTTTAATTAAGGTTGTCTAATAATTTCCTTCATAGCATTTGGTTTTCAGTATAGTTTATAACCCCAGGAATGTTAATCATTCTGGGCTAAATTTTGCATGCTTTGTTTTTGCCTAAAGTGGAATTGAATATGAGATCATCAGCTACCCTGCTCCTGCATCCTATTTTTCTAACCCAAAATATTCTCTTGTTGTAATAAAGTGCAGTAGTCTGGGAGCCAGATGATCACAAATTGCACTTTCATAATTTCTACTCCATAATGCTAATAATTCTGTGCAATTGTATCTGTAATCAAGCAAGGTGTTATGCATTTTTTGCATAGAAAGCAGAAAACCATCAGTCCATCAGCTTAATCAGGGAAGCAATGGAGGTTTTCAAAGATTGTGCAAGGTCACCAGTGCAAACTGGGAGTAAAACTTCATGGAAGAAACGTGATGTTGTCTGCCATACACAGTGCCTCTAGACTGCTTGCTTTTGCAAAGCATTAAGCATAAGAAGCCAAGACATGAAAAGAGTTCATGTAGCCATCAGACTTTTACACTGACAGCAGAGGATGTCATGCATAGTATATAACGCATCAGAGACTCCTAGTTGAGGTGGGGCAACTAGGCTTTTCCAGCACTCGAGATAGCTGGCTGAAAGCCTAAAAGCAAGTTTGCCAGATCAGCATGGGGAGTAACACATAATTTTTAAAGGTTTAAATAGAAAGTTATTGCAATTAAAAAAAAAAAATTGAATTTCTAAATTTTCATTCTACTGGACATTTCAGTAGCAATGTTGAGCTGGAGTCTTGATAACCTTTCCCTTTTCCCTTTCCATTCTCCTCCTCCCTTTGTCTCTCTTTCCTTTCTTTACGAGGTTAAAATTACATGCAAAATGGAAATTCAGGATTTCAGATAAATTCTCACTCTTTTTTTCTTCTTCACTGTGTCCCCTTTGGGAAGAAGACTGCCCTCAAAAACTCTCCAGAACCTGTAAGATTCACTGCACTCTGGGGCAGACACAGCCCCTAGGGCTGCTCAGCACCAGTGGTTTGGGTGTGAGCTCCAGCGAGAGCCGTTCAATTCTCAGAACTCCAAGAGTGAGGCTGCTCTCTTTTATTCTATTTATTTCTAAAGTCTTCAACGAGTTGGCAAAAAGGCTTTCAAGCCGAGCCTACACTCTCCCAGCATCCACCAGTTCAAAGCAGGTATCTCACACCTTTCCTCTTTCAGGATTCGGGTGCTCAGAGGTCCAAAGGGGCAGGAGCAGCCCAGCCGGTGCTGGGCCCTTCTGCCCTCTGTGGTGAGGCAGGAGCGTGTGCAGCTGTGGCCCAACCCCGTTTGCCTCAGCCATGAAGCAGTTTCAACGAAGTTACCCTTAAAGCTCACAGGCTCTGCCCATTGTGAGGAAAGCTGCCTTCACCTTTGGCACTCAATGCAAGATCACTCACTCTCCTGCTTCTCTTTTAACGCTTAGGTCCAGAGGATAAGGAAGACAGCCCGACTCTAAAGTTCTCCTATTCTGTGAGGTTAACCTTCACTTTAATCCTCATACTTTCCATTCATTTTTGTGAGTGTGATTTCTTGAATGTATCAGGTCACAATCTTCAGCAGCAGAAAGAGAAGGGATGAAAACCATTGTTAGACAAGAATGCTAATTCTGAGAGCGAGCATCGAAAGGTTGAGTCAGCCTGTGCCACACTGTGAGAGTTCACCAATGCTCCACTCATTTATGTGACAAGCCTCATTATGAGGAAGCTTTTTAAAAGCAATTCATTCTGAGGAAGCTTTGGATACAGTCCCAAAAGCAGAAAATAAAACCTAGAAGAGGGGAAAGCAAAAAGAGCAGGCAGAAGAATCAAGCAGGAAGGCATACAAAAATCAGCTCTTTTGCAAGTTGATTTTTTCATTATGTTTGACATTCTTTGGGAGACAGAACTGCTCTGCACACTTGTGGCCTCAGGCAGCGAAGCTGGAAGAAGATATTTCAAGAGCTGCAGAACACACACATAGCTGTATAGCACAGAAAAGATATAAAAACTGAATTGACAAGATCCTGATGCTCACTTGCTCCTAATTACATCAGCCGAGGTAGCCTATTTTGAAGTAGAAAATTGCACATAGTTCTAACTATTTTGCCACTTATGTGGACCTTCGGATAGTGATGAAAATATGTGGTATCTAAAGTTCAGCTGAAAAATAAAAGTCAAACCCAATACAAAGAGATTAGACAGATTTCCTGATGAAGACAAGCAGTACCTGCAAGTTGTGTGTGATTTTCTCGGAGATGAGAGATACCATCAGCGACTGTTCTGATCAGACAACTAGAAAAATATATAACTTGATGAAGCCCTATGGGTTCCAGCAACCTTTGTGACTGTCATTTTTAAGTTAATCTCACCATCATCAAGAAATTAAGAGAAAACAAAGTGTTTTGTGCTCCCTCTGCTGTTCTGGAGCAGCAGGTAGCTGACAAACGCTATACCCAGAGCTCTGATGTTCGACAAAATTCAGAGATGAAGAAGCAGAAATAACAAACTCAGACTTTCAGCACGATGTTGTATGCAGCTGGTTTTTCTGTTATTAAACAAGTGGACCAGAAAGGCAAAATGGGGTTTAGTTCCCTTTTGGAAGAAAAGTCCATTTCTCTTTTTGAGATTGATAGAAAAATAATTTCTAATATTTGCTGAACTACAAGGAACCTTGGAAAAATCCTCTCCTGGCTGATGCTTGGGGCAAGGCTGTGAGACTGCGTGGCAAATTGAATTGGCAAATTCCTAATAGTTGTTGTTATTAAGATTTTCAGTATCTAAGCTAATGATTGATTAGGACTCAGCTAGACTTATTCGCCAAGTAGAATTGAGGATTTAACTCGGATGCTCAGAGAATGTAAATAGAAAAGTCTTCCTATTAAAAATAATGTGAAAGATAAAAGAAATAAAATAGTGTTTTCATAAAAATGAAATTTTTACTCATTGGGTTTACAGGAAAATACAAATGAGTTTGAGACAGGTTAAAGTGTCCAAGACCAGGCTGGATGGGGGCCTAAACAGCCCGGTTTAGTCCATGGCACTGGGAACTAAATGGCCTTTAAGGTCCCTGCCAACCCAAGTCATTCTATGATTCTCTGGTGTTCTGGCTTTGGTGCAAACAAAGTTTTTTGTGTCCTTCACAGCATCCACATGTACTATCTTGAGGGATAATTCCTCTCACACAGCAGTGGTACTTTGCTGTAGTTCCTGCAGGAAGAGGAAAGAGCGATGTCCGAGTAGAGGGTGACCTCATTAATCTTTTCGGTAAAAAATGAAGAGATCAGAAGTCCGACGGGACTTCCGAGATGAGATAGATTTGATTTACACTGAATGAAGCACCTCTTAACTTTCAGAAGAACGGAAGCTGACCTTCCTCACATAAAAATTGTATCAGTAGGTTTTTTATATCTGATTAAAGATGGGTTTTGGTTCCAGCAGTAACTCAAGGGAAAACATGCATTGTAAATACAAAGTGGAATAAGGAAAGTACGTGCATAAACATCAGTGACACATATAACCCCAACTTCCTCACTGGGAACTTGTAATGTTCTGAAGCACCAAAATAACAACCAGCTTGATATTTCAATACATTCTTACGGTCCTAAAGCTATAAAATAATATTCCTCTACCAGCACATGCGTAATTGTACTACTTTGTCCTTTTTTTCTACTGTGTTACTACTTCTGCTCTGGAACTGCACTCATGCAATCCTTCTACACAGGCCATAGCTGCAGAGACCAGCTGGGGAGCTCTCCTTTGGTGGCATAGCTGAAAACCAGCCTCGTCCCAAGGCAGACACAAGGCCTCCAAGGACAACAGGATCACATTAGCAGAGCACCTGTGTAAACAACTGGAGAACAAGGCCACCTTCTTGCTGCATCCCACAGTTCTGACCTTATCACGCTCTTCATCACTTACAGAATTGCTCTTAAAGGCAATTTCAGGGGGACATAAAATATATTCCTTCAGCAAAGAAACTTGCATAAAAATATGTGAGAAAATTCCACTGGCCTTTTGATTGACTCTAAGGAGCAGAACTTGCTAACATAATGAAGCATGACACATTATCAGGACGCTGCATTTATCTGGAGAAGTGTCAAACAGCACAGTTTCATGAAGCATGAATAGTGCGTATTATGGAAAGAGAAAAAGATTTAAGTTTTATTTCAACCTCAGCTACCAGCCCACCAGCCCTAGGGTAGAGATACTTCCATATCCAAGACTGCATAGTTTAGAAAGCCACATAAAATATTACGGCATGAATAACAATGAAAGCATCAAACCCAGACTTCTTGTTGGAAAGGATGGCTAAATTCTGTCCTTTCTATGATAATAATATTCTTTCTTTCTTTCTTTAAGGATACCCTAAGAAAAATTGATGCTTGCCTTAAAATAAAATGGACAAGAAATAACACAAGAGCTACTTACACTATTAATTTGATTCAATTTTATAAGAGAAAGGTAGGTTTAGGGTATAATTTCCTTGTGATTCACTGAAAAATGTGTTTTTAATGGGATGTATATGCTTAAATGTTCTGGAGAGTTCAGGGTGATGATGTACAGCTGTGTCCTATTTCCCTCTGTGAAAATTACATCTATGAATTATGTTTATAACATCCCAAAGCCAGAGAGAGAGATCAGATCTCTCAGCATTAGGGTCTAATTTTAGAATGCACCCAGTTGCCTGATAATCATTTACACTAGAGATGCTACTATGATTTCTTATGAACTGCAGCTTATTATTGGTAATATATTACAGAAAATAAACCCTTTCCTCATTTCTTCGATGACTTTTGAATGGCTAGAGCCAGTGGAAAGGAGCCTGGGCTTCTGGAAAAACCGCTTTGATTCCAGGACTAAGATTCAGCTCAGGTCTTAACCCAGGTGATGGAAGTCACCTCACAGGGTCTGGGCCAATTCTCCCCAAGAGACTGCAGAGGCTGTAACCTTGGTGGTCACTTTTGGGCCATCCTCCCCTTCCTTTAGTACCACTTTCAGTCTGGTTTGAAACCCAGGCTCCTGACTTTTTTTGTTCTAAGCAATGTCATATTTAAAAATTATCTGGTTCCACACTTGGTTTTTTTCTAGTCCCTTTTGAGTCATCAGACATCACTATTTCTCATGAAAATGTCCTTTGCTGTCTTGAAGACTCTATATTTGGCTTTAGCAACATCCCAAAATGATGCAATGAGCCATTTTAATGAGACAAGTCTCTACCAAATAGGCAACAGAACTGCTAATATCTCATTCTTAGCATTGTCACAATATTCATCAGGGCTATGTAAAGATTTGGAATTAATTATTTCAAAGAGGTTTCTCTTCTGGAATTTTCAAGTGTCTTCATCAAGGTTTGAGTAAAATATTCTTAGATCATTACCTGAATTTCATCTTCTTAGAAACAAAAATTACACAACTGGAATAATAATAAGCAAAATTAAAGGGAGAAAAAAAGCCCAAGCAACAAAGCAGCCACCAAACCACAACTGTATATAGAGCACGCATTAAGACTCTTTTTCACCTGAAATAATCAGACCAATTTCATTCCTTTTGTACCTAATCTACAACAAGTGGAAAGAAAACATAAACACCATCCTGAAATGCGGCAGAAGAATTACGAGGGTAGCGATACTTGATCACGGTGCCCAGTTATTTGCTACGTATCAATTCCTGCACAGCATGGTCTGCTTGAGAGGTGTGAAAGATCAACAGCTGTAAAAACAGAGCAATAGCTGCACTGAAGTTTCACACCTGCATGCAGAGACCCCTTCATCAACTGCATGAACTTTGTCCTCCAACCTTGAGGCAAAGGGGCTTTTTAAGTGTCATGCTGCTGTTTCCTCAGTAAACAATGGGCATAATTAAAGCTATTAAGTATCCTTCAGGAAAAAGGGTACCAGTATTAACTTGGAAAAAGTACGGCTTAACTGGATAGATTTGTAATTCTTCTACTGGACATGATAAAACACTGCCAAATTAAAAAAAGAATAGGTAGTAAATTTTTGTTATTGAATGGAAAACTGCTACAATGCTCAGCTGTAAATGCAGCTCATAGTGAAGTGTTATTAATAAATAGGCTTTTGGCTAGCAAGGTTTAGTTTAGTACAGCCTAATGTTTCACTGGATTACACTGCACTTAGTAAACAGAGCTACCTACAGACCTGAAATAACTGTAGCTGGAGAAAAACATGTGAATTAGCAGAAACACTTCGAAACTGTGACTTTAAAACTAGAACTCCGTGATATAGCAATCACTTGCTGTTGTCAAAGGAGACTAAGAAGTAGAAGAAAAAGAAGTGTAATTTATCATTCTCTGAGCATACTTTTTTCGCAGAAAAATGATGCTGACTGGAAGAATTGAGTTTGGGTTTTTCTTTTTTTTCCAAAGCCATCAGCTATGTAAAGGATACAGACCATACTGATAAACGGTTAAAATGGAATGGAACAAACCCAAAAATAGGAATCTGTAGCAACAGCTGTCCAAAACAGAATATCTTCATCTTTCATTTAGAAACCTCCAGCAGGCTGAGTGAGTTATTCCACGCTGCAGAAATGCCTTTGGGATGTGCTCCTACTGGCATCCTTGTACCACCTGCTTGGGAAGTGCTGTGCCATGGGCCTTAGCATTTGCACAGACTTCTGTGAGAGGAAAATGTCAGCTTCCATCTGATGTCTCAGTTTGTAGCTACAAGAGCCGAGCCTGCACGAGCCGTGGCCAGGTTTACGGAGGCAAGACGCACACACGCAGAGAGAGCGCTGTGACTCTTATTTCAGGGAGCTGCATCCTGACTTCTCCATCCAGCAAAGTGATTATGTGGTGAATGAACAGTAGATTTCATGCATGTGAAATAAGACCTATTCTATACCAGCTGCTAAATGGGGCTCCAGGAACATTGCCCTCTCAACTTCAGCCTTAAGGCTTTAAAAGCTTCCTATTAGAAACACTTTTCCCCCCAAAAATCTATTCAGTTATTGATATGCCTTCCTTTTAAAAATATTTCCCATGTCATGGCTGAAATGATTTATACAATGATAGACCTTATGTTCTCCCCACACTCTTTTTATAAACAATATTTTTACATCTCAGGGGAGGTGGTCTGACAAAAAGGTTTATGTAGAGGGGAATTACTAGAGATAAGGTACCTGGAGAATAAAACTAACTGCACCCTACAGGTTATAGAATAACAATAATATATAAAAAAATAATCATTGAAAATTGGAGAGGCCAACAGAACTGAAATCGGAACTTAACACTTTAGGTAGAAAAATGTGTACGAGAGTCCTGTATTGTGAGGGAACTATACTAAACTGTAACGGTGAATACATTTCTTGGGAACAGGTGGCAGTTTTCCATTTTGGTTTTTGCACTGTCTTTGATGAAAAAATCAATTGTTTAACACAGAATATCTTATAAGGAAGGCCACCAAAGCTGATATATACCAGGGTTTTACATGGGACTAGCTCTTTCACCACAGGAAATATTTTACCTATTTAACAGTAACATTTGGTCTGCTAACTCTTTGATGCATCTGCACCACATCTTATTCAGGACAGCTACTGGTGTGTACCCCATGATATTGAGTGCTGTAGCCAGTTGCACTTCTATCACTAAACAAAAGTTACTTACTTCCTCCTCAGAGCGGGAGGCAGTAGCAACTGAGAGTTTGAGAATCAGTATTTCAGAAATCTTACAATCTCCTTTGAGTACCCCTGACAGGATACAAAGTTCAACATTCAGGGATGCAATCAGGCACTCTTTTAAATAATGGATTTGTTAAGTATGGAATCATAGAATCATTTAGGTCAGAAAAGATCTGTAAGATCAAGTCCAACCGTAAGTCAAACAGTGCCAAATCCAACACTAAACCATGTCCCCCAGTGCCACATCTACACCTCATAGATTCCTCCAGGGATGGCAACTCGACCACTTCCCTGGGCAGACTCTTCCAATGCTTGACTACCCTTTCTATGAAGCAGTTTTCCAATAAATCTGACCTAAATCTCCCCTGGCACAGCTTGAGGTGATTCCTTCTTGTCCTATTACTGGGACAGTAGACCAACCCCCACCTGGCTCCACCCTCCTTCCAGGGAGTTGTGGAGAACANTAAACCATGTCCCCCAGTGCCACATCTACACCTCATAGATTCCTCCAGGGATGGCAACTCGACCACTTCCCTGGGCAGACTCTTCCAATGCTTGACTACCCTTTCTATGAAGCAGTTTTCCAATAAATCTGACCTAAATCTCCCCTGGCACAGCTTGAGGTGATTCCTTCTTGTCCTATTACTGGGACAGTAGACCAACCCCCACCTGGCTCCACCCTCCTTCCAGGGAGTTGTGGAGAACAGTAAGGTTCCCCCTGAGCCTCCTTTTCCCCAGGCTGAGCCCCACCAGCTCCCTCAGCTGCTCCTCACAGGATTTGTGCTCCAGATCCTTCCCCAGCTCCATTTCCCTCCTCTGGACCTCCATGCCCCTCACCTCAATGTCTTGCCTGTAGTGAGGAGCCCAGAACAAGGCACAGGATTCAAGGTGCTGCCTCACCAGTGCCCAATACAGGGGACAAATAAGCAAAGAATAAACAACAAAAAGGGAGGCCTGAACACCTCTGAATACCTCAAAGGCATTAAAAAAACCCAAACAACAAAACACATCGAGTCCTCCTAGGAATACGTAAGCTACCACACTAAAAGATGGTTTCTAAGCTTGATACTTTATTGCAGAGAGAGCATGGGAACAGATCCATCCTAGTAAGTAGTTACTTAATTTTTATGTTTTCTTGCTGTTCATTCCAGTGCATTTACAGCAACTCACTTAAACTACATTCACTCTGAAAAATTAAGCCCTGGTGCTGCATTTCAATCTTAAGAATTTATTTCATTGCCAGATGTTAGAAGGACACAGGAAATAAACACTTGAAAGTAGACAGAAGCTGTTTGTGCCTGGCTTACTTTACAGCTCTAAGATTTTCTTTTTGCACATACCCTAAGCCCGTAAATCCCAGATTCCAAGATTCCTAGAAATAATTTCCAAGTACCTGAGTATTTTACTAAGATTCTGGCTATTTCTGTGTAGCTGGTAGCTCTGGTTTATTGCATTTAAGAAATAAACAAAGCAGTTTTAAACAACATCATTTTAAAGACAAATTACCTTTCTGAATCTCCAAAGAAGCAATCTCACTCAGACACAGGAAGATCTATCGTCCTCTCATCCCTAGGCACAACTTCCATTAAAGCAGATCAAGGAGGGAATACATTTTCTCGTATTTAGATTTTTGAACCTACCTCAAATAAGACCTGTGGAGAATATTAAGGCCATTCTAATGGACAAGCCATTAAAAAAGAGAGCAAAGCACATGTATTTTATTGAGCAGAAACAGCAATATGTGACACACAGGTTGCTATACCAGCATAACCCCATTTTACTGGCTTCAGCGTGTTAGCCTTGTCCAGCAACACTGAGGTGAAAAACAAAAATAAAGCAAAAGAAAAAAAATTCAGGGTGTAAGACTGGCCCACAGCAGAAGACCAGCAATGGGTCTCACTGTGGGATCTCTGCAGTTAAATAGACAAATCATGGAAAGCAATAAGAGGCACAGAGCTGCCAGGAACAACGTCCCATTCTCCTTGTAGATAACCTTCTTTTAAAGCCCATTTCTGTGTTTCTGCCTCAGAATCCAGAACACAGAAATTTTAACTTCAGTGATAGAGTAAACATGAATGTTGGGCTAATACAGAAATTTTTCTCCTTCCACCCTAGAAGCCACAGATGTTACTTTGCGGTTTTGTATGCAACACCTTCACAATCAGCTCCAGACAGAAGTGGAACAGGTGGGAACTTCAATAATATATGACCACCAATTTGTACCCCAGGAAATGCCGACTTAATTTAGAAACATTCAGGGGAAAATAAGATAATGTCACCTTCTGCTTTTCTCACTTTTTACTGTGCTCCTGGAACAACCAGCAATGAATATACACACATAACATATAAATATACCCTACATACCCTATGTAATCTCTCTGCACCATTTCTTCTAAGACGTGAACAAAGACCATTCAGTCCTCTAAGCCTGACAGATATTCTCAGCACTCCAGAGTAACTGCCCTCCTTGTGCTCCATTTGTTTTGGAGTGGAGCCAGATAAAACACTCAAAGCTTAAGTTCATTTTTTCCCTCCAAATGCTTCTGTATTCTTTTACACTGTTATGAAGAAGAAAACACATTGTGTAGTGTCCTATTACTACTATGGGTTCATTGTTCACAGACAGATTGAAAACTGTCTGGGAATAAATCAAAATAAAGATTTTTTACCTAGTCACTGAAATCTAAACATTTTCTGTTACAACTTTATACTTGACATATAGAGCATTTATTTTATATAATATCAGTGTTCAAGCTCTTTTATCCCTTGCTTCTGTTACCACGCTTGAGAAGGGGCAACAAAGCCCAATGTGTTCTAACTTTTGACCAGCTTCCTTTGTGTTTATAGTATCTCGTGCCATACATTTTGGGTCTGAATATGCTACTGAGAAAGAAAATTTTGTCCCATCCTACTGATACTTCTGTCTTTTGGCTCAACCAGTTAAAAATTATCTTCTGTGGTGGATACACTCAGCTGCTTAACCAAACTAGGAGCAGTTTGGTACAAGCTCCAAAGGAGGCGAAGGGCTGAGCTGTAAGCAGGCCAAGAACTTCTCCAGTTCCAATCTGTTGTCTGAAAACCCTCTCAGGAGCAGAGTGACACAGTCAGCACCAATGCAGATGAGCTTGGAGCACAATCACACGATTAGCACATATAAATAGCGGGTGGCTTTTCCCAGACTCATTGATCAAGGAACAAAGAAACTTGTGGATACAAGGAGTCTCACGCATACCTTTTCCACTCCATGTAATTTGACTACAAGCCAACCACTTTATTCCATAATTACGACAGTCTAAATGAGCCTTCTTTGAGTTCTCCCTGCTAAGCGGCCCGGCTGCACCAGTGATCTCCCCTTGAGCTGGGACACCTCTCAAGGTTCTCCTTGAGGCAGAGAGACCTTTTACCAACAGCAAGTCTTTGGTAAGGGACCAGTATAATTCATAACCTTGTATTGTAGTGCACTACGATTTTGTCTTAGTCTAATTTTAATTTTTGTCTGGTTCAAATGACTGTGCAATGCAGTAATGGTAATATCACCACTGAACTTTGTTAAGCCAGGTTTCAGCACCATATTTCAATTTTTAAAAACGTTTGTGACACAGTAGCTTAACTGCTGAGAAGAATTACATATAATGACAGTCCATTATTTCTTAGGTGAAATGTATTTAGCTTAACCATTTAAAAATAAAATTCACACAAAGAATTATATCCCCAGAACTAGACAGCAAGAAGGAAGACAATCAGTTTCCTTCCTAACTGGTTCCAAGCCTGTTTCTTAACAGCTTCGGTGTTAGAGAAAAGCCCTCTTTCTCCAACTAAAACAATGGCAACAATCTCTCTTACATGAGAATTTTCTTCTCTCCGACCCATGAACAGGGCAGATTTTTCTCCCTGTCTTCTGACTCTCTACTTCTGTATTGTGATGTATAAAGTACAGCAAAATATTACTCATGTTGATCAAAGCCATTCCTGCTTTACTCCCAATTCAGCACAGCAGTGGGATTAGTAGCTGTTCCCATGTTACCACTCAGCAACAAGTAGCCAGAAAAAAATATTTTAATTTCTAATGTCAATAGTTATTTTTTTTGTCCAGTCTCTAACCCAGTCAGTGGTTGGTGTGTAGTATTGTGTGTACTTGCTGTAGATTGCGAAGTGCAAAGGACTTGTGATAACTTATTTGCATGGCCTCACTGTGCTAATCTGATTTTGTAGTAACTCTGTGGACTAAGTTGTTTCATAAAATTCCCCCCAAGGATATTAAAATATGAGCAACTCTACTATTTGGTTCAATTCTTTATCTGAATCAGTCCTATTAGCATATCATAAAATATTCCCCAACTTTATCACATGCATTATTTTCTTCACAGCACCATTCAAGAAAAGAGTACCTACATATGAGCAGTAAAATTAGAGACCTCTGAGCTTTGTTTAAGGTTTTTTTGGTAACTTCTGTGCTCTTTATGTTTGTCTTTTCTTTTTCTCCTAGGATGTGGAGCAAAAAAGATAGACAAGAGATTGAAATGAGAACAGATTGCAATAAGTAAAATATTATCCTCACACAGAATTGGAGAGTACTGGCTTTTCTGCAGGGCTGGTGTCTTTTTCAGATAAAAACAGTAGAGTTTTAATACCAAATCATAAAGCTGAAAAGATATTGTTTATAAACATGGCTAAATTACTTTGAAATTTAACATTGTGGATACAGGAGTCTCGAGCATACCTTTTCCACCCCATGTAATTTGACTACAAGCCAACCACTTTATTCCATAATTATGACAGTCTTTTGCCTCCTAAGCGGTTTAAGGGGTTTGAAAAACTCCGAAGAGATATTTGGTGTAAGGACAAATGCTGGTTAATTGAAGTCTCCTCACTGCTTGAAGTCAGGTGTGATTTACTATTATAGATACCCTGCCAAAACGTTGTGCTGCTCTCACAACTCCTGTTGACAACCAACTTCTCTTAGCATTGCTTACATGTTTCTCAAAAATGCCCCAGTGGCTTCAATGTGAAGGCTTTCACTGCTAGGGAAGCATTGTGAAGAAATACATGCTTAAGTGATCAAACCACAAACCTTTCTGTGTTAGAACAATCCTTAAGAAAACATTTTCATCACCCTTGGTCATACAGAAGAATACAAGAAAGCTGGTGATGCAGGACTTGGTGCTATTGCTTATTGCCACTGAAACAGTGGCTGTTTTGCTAATATGCTAAAGATTTTGCCTTTGTGTTCCATGAGTTGCCTTCAACAGTAGGATTTACAAAGACAAACCACATACTAAAGAACTGGCCTTTTTCCCTGGATGGGGAAGGTCTCATAGCTTCAGCAGTGACCTTGTTCCCAGTACAGGGGGGCAGAGCCACTCTGCCTTCACCAGCAGAAAGAAATTATACACCACCTTCCCCTGTACTGCTACCTAACACAAATATCCAGAAAATCATTATTTAAACCATATTAAACCACATTAACCATACATATTTTCCTCAGCTTTGCATTATATGCACTGTGCTAAACTGAATCAGTTTCTTTTTATAGTGTGTAGTCCCATTTTCCGACTTGAGTTCTCTGACAATTTTTTTCTTTGTTACAATATGATCCCTCCCAGTAAAGAGAGCTTCAGCCTTTTTTAAAGAGAGTGAAATGCTAGGTACTTTCATAAATAGAAATACTTCAATTATCCTTTGATTCTTTTGCACCTCTGTAACATGCTGGAATTTCATTTAGCAGACCATCTCCGTATAAAAACATTTCATTTGGCAACCTTGATGCAGACTTTTCTTCTGTTTATGTGAAATATGCAGCTATTTCACCTATGTATTTTAACCCAGACTCTACATTCTTTACCATCATTCTTTGGTTCACAAGCTTAAAAAAACCCTCTTCAGATCTATTTCCCTGCTGTCATATTTTCCTTTAGATATATCCTGAAGAAAGCTTCTTTTTGTGAATTGAAAAATGCCACTGCATGCTTTGTACTGTCTAATTTTTCATCTTATTAATACCAATAGTATAATGCATTTGAACACCACAATATTTTCATAAGATTCACTGGGGGTCTACCTTTTTCCAGCACTACTCCAGTGTTCAGATAATGAAGCATGGGGGCTGAAATAGATAGCCTGCTGACCACCTGAACCCAGAAAGATTAAAATGTATGATTCAAAGCTGTTCGAGGGCTA
The DNA here is from genome assembly GCA_013400235.1 of Oriolus oriolus. NCBI lineage: Eukaryota > Metazoa > Chordata > Aves > Passeriformes > Corvidae > Oriolus > Oriolus oriolus. Next base: position 1,239,600 of record VXBT01003964.1, on the reverse strand, counting down.
TACCTTCTGGAAGAAAGATTCCTGTAGTGCTCCATCATTAACATCTAGACACTTCGTACTGGAAAACTCTGGTGAAAGCAGGAATTCAATTGCTTCACACAGCCAAAAATACACATTCAGGCAAAATGCTAGGGACAGGAATAAGGGTTATTGAGATACACTTATACTATCAATTAAACTATTTGAAGGCATTTCTTTTTCTTCTGGAAAGATTAAACATTTAGGTAGCTCAAAAATGAACAAGTAACTGAAGCAAAATACCACCTCTGGTATTTCTTGTAAAAGAGGCAAAAAATGGCACCAACAAATATCAAACAAGAGAACAAATGCAATATGCAAATTGATAATGCTAAATGATAATGCAAAATGATAATAATGCTTCCTATGAAATTTTAACCTCCGGAAATCAGGTGTCAAGGAAAAGGAATAATTAATGAATTGGAATACAGGCACTAGTAATATCAACTACAGTAAATACATTGTTATCAGAAATTATTTTTTGCAAACATACTGGTGATAGACAGGGAACTGCAGGAGATTTTCAAAATTTCAATTTGCAGGTTTTATGAGAGCTATGAAGTAGGTGGAAAGCATAAAAGATTTAACAACAGTCATTTTCATCAAAATAGTCTTTAATAACACAAGTTGTCAAAAAGCTTAAAAGCAGCAAATTTTGTGCATGTCTAATTACTTTGAAATAGCTGTAGTCAATGAATTTGGAGGCAATACGTCGTGTTTGCTTTCTTTGAGACTCTTAGAAGTTAAAGACTGTGTCCTGTATCATAGCCTAAGTATTTTCTACAGACTATTGGATGAGATCCCCTCTCTCTTCCAACAGTCAAAGCCAAAAAACTCTTGTCTCTTTATCAGGTGGCTTATTGACTTCACTGAGGCTGAGGCTTTACTAAATTTTCAAAATAAAATTTACAGACAGCTGAACAAGAATATGACCTGTGCTACTTTAAAGGACATATTTGATGATCAAAACACAACAACGTTAATAAATGCTATTTTAGTCCAAATGTAATTGCCCTTTGTTATATTAAATATGCTTTGTATCTCCTTGACTTTTCACATCAAACACACATTGTGGTTGCAAAGTGCAATCTTTCTGGCGCAGTTCCTCAATATTATGTCCAGATGTATTGAACAAACTCTCTGATGAGGACCATTTATTGTACCTGGAAGCCCTGAGAATTTGCTTCTGTATGGAATATTGCTGCCAAGTCAGAGTCATCTGCACTTCAGAGGAATATAAAGTGGTAAAAATCAAAATCTGCTTGACACCTTGATCATGCCTTGAGGCTATAAATCTGATGGTTTTTGATTAGTGGAAAACATTGCAGTTGTGAGAACAGGTGGAATATGACAATTCAAGATGTTCTTAAAATGTAGTAAAAGATAAATAGACTTCAGTGTCTTTGACAGGTACTTCTAAGAGATAACTATAACCACTTTAGTCTCGAAGGCTTTTTGGCCATGAATGAAACTTTTGGTAATCCATAGGCATTGTGACCAATCACCAGCTCTCCTGCATTATTTTTAGGCACACTGGAGTTCAACCTACCCTCTCTGCTCTGCGGGCCATTGGGAGACTTCTTTGGCAGTTGCAGAGTTGGATGGGTTGCTATTTATCTTGCTGTGAAGTGGAGTTTTCTCACTTAGCAAATCATCTTACAAGGTGTTAACATTTCCCGTTCCCACTCATCAAAACACTTACCACGAAACAGATGCACCAAAGAGGAATCAAGTTTGAAGTCATACTTTAGTTACCAGGCTTCACTTTCAACAGATCTATGTAGACCTGTTTAGACACAATTCAAATAAGCAGATAAAGCTGAGCAGACCAAGGAACAGCAACCTCTAAGTAGAGCTTCAGTAAAGTTCTCTCTCTCCTATATGCTGAAACTGTATGCTGTTTTGCCCTGGCCAATCACAAGGAGAAGATACCAAGATTTGCTCTATTTTTACTAGTTGTTCATGGCCCCATGAGATATTCCCTCCTACGGCATCACTGCAGAATTTAAATGTCCTGTATGTAGGAGAGTTTTCACTGCTTCTGTGCCCTATATCAGAGTAGGAACTCTCTATTATGTGCAGAGCCACCAAAAAAAGACTGTGCTAAAAGATGGAGAGGAAATGCACACAGTACAAAAGCACACAGTTGGATAGGTTTTCAAGGCAAAAAATGTGCTTATGGGTGAAAGAAAACCAAAAGTAACATCCAAGTTTAGTACCACCTCCTAGTATCCTCCTATTTGTAATAATTCATCTTAAAAGAGGCAAAAGACTTTGATTTGCCATAGCTGAACTGTGCTTGCTTCTTTTGAAGCATTTGTCCTGTTAACCCTCATAAACTCTGAACAGTCCAAAACTATCATTATTGCCAGGTACATTAGTACATTATTACCAGGATGAATTCTTTCAGCTATGAGTCCTCCAGGAATTATAGCAAAAAATGTTTGTCTAGGAAAAATCACAAATTAAAGCACCTTCTTTTCACTAATAAATTCACTAGGAATGTCTTTCTTCAAAGCGTAATGAGTAGTCATGAGCTTTTATCACTATGAGACTAAAGAGAACTAATTTGACAGTTCTGCCTTCAGTCCTCTTCACACTTTCACATCAAAATAACTCCTCTGACTTTGCTGAGATTGCTTCTGCTTTGTACCAGGTTTTGAAAATAATCGTATCCAAATTCTTCTGTTTCAACAATGTCCTCATTTTTCTTACATATTTTATGAAATCCTGCAGGAGCTGTGACTGGGACCACCCCTGGTTTATATGTGCTCCTTTGAGCTGAAAAGCTAAGTTACATGCTGTGCAAACTCCCTCGATGGCTTGACAAGAAGGGGTACAATTTGGGCCTGCTTTTCGGGAGATGTCTCTCTAACTTAAACGTTTAAGGCCTTTCGTTAGCACTAAGCCATCCTTTAATCAGTGCCTTCCGTCCTCTCATGTAAGCAAAAATCTCATCTGAGGGGCTGCTTGAGGATAGACAGGGCCAGCTTTTGCCAGCTCTGCAGTTGCATGCCTGCATAATTTCTCAGCTTTGCTGCTTTGTACACACGCACCTGAAGAGGAAAAGATAGACCTCTAGGAGGTACTGCAGCCAATGCCATACCCAAAATATACCCAGGCACCTCAAGTGTCAGCACAGAGACAGGGAACTTTTCAGACTATATTCAGGGCTGCATACAAGAGCTTGCTAACCACATTCATGCTTCATTAGCACGTGTACGGGGTACTGTTGATATTAATCAGACTGTAACAGGGCTGGATATTAATGCTGAAGCATTTGATTTTAACATAAAGGGAAAACGCTTACCTGGCAACTCTGCATTAAAAAATCCATGTTGAGAAACAGACTGCAGTCCCTGTAGTTGAGAGAGCACATGGATGCATCTGTGACTGTCCTTGACACTTGGGGGCTCCCGAAGGAGTCTCACTGTGAATCCCTGGTGGATTCATGCAGGTGCTGTTGCAAATTTCCTTCACTTTAAAAAGTCGCGCTTTTTTTGCAGGCAAATCCTCCTTCTGTCTCTTCATATCAAATTATACCAAGCATTTAGGCCAAACACATAACATGGATGAAATTAGGAGAAAACATAGAATTAGGAGATAATTTGCCGAGCTTTTGTGTGGGCTGCTTACAATAATTTTAAGCCTAACATAATTTGATAACTATTTTCTTTCCACTGCTTTAAGAAAAGACTCTCAAACAAAGCAGAGCTGGTGAAATTTCTTGTCTACAATCATTTCATATAAATCAAATAAATTACATGGCCAAAAGGTTACACAAATTATTTAAACATGTGAGTTAAATCTTATGGGACCCATAAACATTTCTCAATGATGAAACATAACAATAAGAGTTTTCTTTGTGGAGGTTATGCTGAGGTTCTCTTGGATTCTTTATACATAAAACCATAAAAAGTGATTCCTGGGATATATATATTAAATGAGGTTCCCTCCACTCCTTACTCATAGCTAATATTTCACTAAAATGTAACAGCATTATAGCTATAAACAATACAACATTCTTCATACAGGGATATGTTGAATGCTTACTAAAGCACTGAAAAAATAGTATCTGGTTATTTGACACAAAATAATAATGGAATATGAACTACATATTATAATTTCTTTGAAACATTATCTGTCTATTTTTCAGTGTCTGTGTAGTGTGTAACACAAAAGGATTGTTAAACAGTAAAATACAATGGGAAATTCAAAAATTGCAATTTAAGCTGTTGCAGAACTGTTCATTTAGATTTCTATTCCTGGTTTAAAAAGATCCAGTCCTCCATTCCTATTACTATTTCAAAGTTCCCAAGAATGGCATCACTTCCCTCTGTAGATGCACTTTCCTCAGTAAGTACAAGCTAACATCCATCAAACATCATATGATGGATAAATAACATTAAACCACCTTTCCCTTCCTCCCAGGCTAAATACTTCTGTGGCTTATGAAATAAGATTAACAACGCTAATACATTAAAAATGTTCTGCAACTTCTAAACATTGGATTTGGATGTACAATAGGCAAATGCAGAGATGGTGGTGAATGTTCAGAGTATTACTACCCAGAACCTGACCTTGCATCTTTGAATAATAAGAATTTTAGAAAATAAGAATTTTAAATCACTGCGTTTCTTGCAGAAAATGCCTGTCTTGTAAGGTCTTTATGCAGGATTAGTTGTTTTGTAGTCTTTGTAAGGGGTGAGGAGACTTGTATCTGCAGCCACTCTCAACATTTATACCCAGAGGTATTTAATCTTTTTATTTATAGACTTGATCACTTGCTCAGGAAAACATTACTGCAGATTTCAATACATGTTACAGTATCAATTATTTATGAAAGGAAATATTGAAAATACATAGCAAAACACAAACAATCATGGAAAGATGTATAGAATCAACAACACTACTAGACTTTTTCTTGTTGTCTTGGACAAAAATTGCAAATAGAAAATAGCCACAAAATTATAGATTTAAAACCACTAAAATTCAAGCCCTAGTAAATGAAACTATTTTTTCTTGTCATCCCTCAGGACCACAATGTTATTACATAAGGGAAACAGAGGAATAAGACATATTGTTTCTACAACTAATTCTCAGAAACTATTTATGTATTTTATAAAAATCAGATCACCTAGGGGTTATTTTTCTCTGGATGGTAACCTTAAATTTATTCACTCTAAATATATGTTTCCAATATTCTTGCTTTGAATAGACTGCTTCATCTCACAGAAAAATGTTTGAATGTCAGCTATTTTGTGTCATCCTGTTGATAATTTGCCATTTTTACTGTTGCACTTTCACACACACAAACAAAGGAATTATTTCAATTGTTTATTTCTTGTCTAAAAATAAATAATCTTTTGTGAAGGAAAGAGAACTTTTTCAGAAGAGTAAACTGTAACAGGAGCTATATTGTCACTAAATCATTTGGGAGCACCATATGCAAAGGTCATTTAATCAGCAGAACGTGCTGTAAAGCTGTATGATAGTTTGCTTTTTTATTATTATTATTATTTCATTACCTATAAATTCTAAAAATGAACTATTATCTTCATCTATCTCATGAGCTAATTGAAACATTCAGTGTTACTGTAGTTGATGCACAGTCCTTTTCAGGCAGCCATGCCAGATTTTACATGCTCTGTTCACCAACACATCAAAATACACACCTTGGATTCTCTTTCAGACAAGTAATTTGCTGAGCAGATACTACCATTAAATTCCTTGAAAGTGCATTAAACAGAGAAAGCATAAAAAAACCACTTAGTATTTCAAATATACAGAGGTTTTTAGTTCAAATCTAGAACTAAATTCTATTCCTTTAATCTTATTGCCAAAATCTGGCTCAGAAGCATGAAAATATTTCTTTTGGAGAAGAGATATTTTGTGTCTGGCTCCTTAATGTGGCCACGACCCTACAGATCCTAATAACAAAGTGTACCTGATTTTTAGATCAGGATGAGCTCATTTCTAATTTCCCTGCAGTTGTAAAACAGGAGTTTACATTGGTTGCTGCTCTCTGACTCCTTGAAGCCCTTCACCTCATGAACCCACAACTGTCATCCTTCACAGAATTCTCATTTTTGGAACTGGCTCTGTCAGTCAACAAGTCCCCACACTGGGATCAGTGTAGGGGTGAGAGAAGAGTTTTTTTCCCATTCATCCAGATGACAGCTATCTTGGCTTGATTTTACTCTACATCTTAAATGCTGGCCATGCACATGTAACAATGTGTTAGGAAAACCAAACCAACACACTCACGGGTAGCTCTATCTATTTTGGGGGGGAATTGGGGCAGGGGAGTTGTTGTTTTGTTTGTTTGTCATTACTTGATTCTAGCCAAGTGTTTTACATTAAGACAGGGACCTCACACTTGTCTGATAGCAAGCACAGCTATTGCAAATATAACAAATCTTAACCTAAACATACCTGTAAATTTCCCTGTTAGCTTTATCAGGTTTGTGTAAAGGATTTAACTGTAAACAGAATCAGCTCAGCTCATCATCTTCAACAAAATATATCTCTAGTCAGTGGAGATGCAGGATTTCCATGCAGATTTTCTCTTTGCTTCTCACTTGGGAGGGACTCACTCAACCTTTGTCCATGCTGTCTTTGGGTTTCCAGCTGTGGTAGTAATTTTTCTGTCACTCCTACTCTTTGCAAACAGTGCTGGGATGAAGTTTTCCACTCATATTTGAACAATGAGCATGAAAAATATTCTTATTTTTTTCGCTTTTCACCAAGCTGGCTATTTTACAACAGCTGATGACAACCTCCAAAACATTAGATCCAGCTGCCAGTCTCACCAAATATCTTGTCCTTAGGTCCATTCATTAGTGGAAAAGCAGCATGTGAGTGCTGATGTTTTTCTATAGCTCACGTCCCCAAATACAATGAAAGCTGATGAATTTACTGTGTTGTCAAACTAAATTGAATATAAATGTTTTATTTAAAACAGCTATTTACCAATTACGGCAGTAGAGTTTTAGCAAATATTGAAAATGTATAAAAGAAAAGGCAAGAACAAGAAAAAAAAATCATACAGGGGTTTTACCAAACAAGTCTCCTGAGACAGCACAAAGGAGCCACAATCACCGTCAGGAGCTCACCTTTTATGGATACATTCTCTCTATGGTGCGTGCATACCTTCCACGGGAAACAGCCTGGAAAAATTAATCTGGAGACCACCAATACAGTCAAAGACATTTTTGAACAACGTTTGCTTCTTATTGTCAAAATGTTTATGATCGTGTATCTCCTAAGCTAAAAATATTCCTGTTGCTTGTGTAATGCTCTTGGGGGAAAGGCAGGAGGAAAGCCAAGCATGCTGCTTCCTTGAAGAATTTGACCCAACCAAAGGATTTCTAGTTTCTTAAAAATGATTATTTTGGCTTGCCAGATTTAACACCAGGGATCCAACCTGCTGACTAAAAGTGATACTACACTGGGGCAGTACTTGGTATTCAGTATCTTGGTGTACAGTGGGGAAGCTGTACCACAGTCCGCCAAATAGGGGAGGATTATAGCCCCAGCAAGAAAAAGCTGTTCCAGTGCATCATTGCCATGAGGCAGGGATAATGGTTTTCCCATGGAATCAAGAACTCTCTGACAGCAGCATGAAATGAAACCGGCTCAAAACACAAATTGTCCTGTGGTTCACTTGGTTTCCTGATGAAATAGGCAGCCCTGTGCCACAAAAAAAAAATCTGTCTGCACATACACTGCAAACCTTTCTATTTATTTAGCTATGGACAAATTATTTTCCTGTGGGCAGATTTTGAATATAAATTGAAGTCCGGATCCGGCATTCTTTGATGTGAGTAATCAGCACTGAGGCCAATTGCAATTTCCTAGTAGGACTAAAAGAGCAGTACACAACCAACACGCTTAGCATCTGAAAGCTTTACCTTTAAGGAGCAGAAATGAATAGTGACAAGCTGTCAGAGTTTGAGGAGCACCACAAAGGAAAATGGGAGGGGAATGTCTCTGCACTTCTCCTGAAGTCAGAGAGCTGGGATCACTCTGCATCCAATGCTTATGTTGCCTTTGAATCCATACTGTGCCTAACCCTACACTAGTCCTGCCATCAATAGAAAAAACATTCTAGAGTGGATAGAAGAGTAGTTTTGGTATTACTGTCCTGACAGACACACCTTTATATGTGGGTAGAGAGAGCACGGCACCGAATTGAAGGATAGTTGAGGCTGGAAGGAACCTTTTGAAATCAGCTAGTTCAAACCCCTGCTAAAGCAAGATCACCTCGGGTTTTTTCATTGTCTTAGGGAGTTTTGTGTGTGTATATTTTGTTTGTTTTAAACAAGTAATGCAGGATGCTTTCATAAGAATAAATGAAATACCTGAGTGTAGAGTCTGCAAGGATGGTACTGGAAGCTTGAGAAGAGGGGATAAAACCCGACAGCCTCATCTGTATTATCCAATAAAGAAGTGCTCGTGAAGAGTGATTCAATCTGTCACCAGAACAAACCTGGATTCCATAAGGAGCATTCCTGGAATGAACTGGTGTCTATGGAACAGACAACTCGGGCTTCAAAATCCAGGGGTGACGACAGCGCTCCAGGATTTTACCCCACACACTCGTGGGGATGCATGACAGGGTCCTGCTGATGCACCAGCACCCACCTCCCTCTGCAAAAAGGGCTTTTCTCACTCTGAGCTCTGTGAGAGCTTGATGCTTCCTGAGCATTTGTTACCCTCCGTGTGTGCTCACACAAGATGCCAGGGGCCTCAGTGCCAGAACAAGTGTCTTGCTTGCTCTTCTGTCACCACAGCTTTGCCTTCACCCTCCTGACTGAAATAGCTGTGCTGGCAGAATCTGGGGTAGATCTGTGCTTAGTTCCTGGAAACAAAAGAAAAGCACTTAAGGGAAAAGAATGTTTGAATAAATTTGAAACGTGCTGAAGACTGAAATACAGGATAAAATTTAGATCTCTATTGTTGCTGCATAGCTTGACATCTGAATTCTTGCTATTCTATTCAGGTTCAAAATCCCCCACCTCTTTGTGATCACTGAGTGCTTGTTGGCACAGGCTGAGGTTTTTGAAGGACTGTAAGGGAGGGTGAGTTTCAGCGAGATTTGGGCAGCTGATTCTCCCACGATACCATGATAAAGCCAGTACACAAAATATGTTTTTATAATTTTTTAAATTAGTTCTTATTTTATTTTGATTTTTTTTAAGTAGTTAGGAATCAGTCCATGGCACTGAGAAATCAATTGCTGATGTTAGATCCCTTTCTAAAATTAACAATTGCATCACCAAACATGCAAGAACACACAGGACATACCTCCCTTATGAAAATCACAGTCCATCTGAGGGTAAGGAGAGATAGTATTAAATAAACAGAAAAGGCCACTTTGAACAATTTCTCCCCAGACTGAAATGCAGGACTAAGTTTGAAAAAAAAAAAAAAAAATCGCAGATGGCAAGGCTCCGGCTAAAGAAAATCTAGTTATAGCAGAGGAGGAAAACATATGTTCCAGATACATCCTATAAATAGACTAGGTACTCTTATGGGATATATCAGCATTCAAAGCAGCAGCAATAGAAAAAGCCAGAATAAATGTGCAGGTTTTGGGGGCTCTTTTGAGTCCCATCAGTTTTCTGCATGCATCTAGTGGCATTACAGAAGAGTTCTTTTTATTTCATCATACGTTTTAAAATCTACTGTTTGATTCAAAATAAAGCTAATTTGCATTGGCATAGTGACTTAACTCACTGGTGTATTATTACTGTGTAAGCAGGTGTACCAGCAACTGCAAATAAATGCTTGCTGATGGAATCCCAGCAGGATTTCTGATGAGTTTTCATTTTGTTGAACCTCACCCAGGAAATTATTGTGTAAAAAGCTTTGCTCTTAGTTCTTTGCCTGAAACATTATTTAGCTACACCTGGCCAAATTCATGGCAATTATAGTAACTGTCCATAGAGGACAAAGGAAAAGTCCCATCCCTTTTTAAATCATTGTCTCAAAACCCACGTACGAGCAGTGAAAATATCCCCCTCAGATTAATATGCACAGTGAGACTTCTGATCCAAGTGCTGCTCACTCTATAACCTACATAGAGAAAGATAAAATGAAAGTGTTAAGGTGGAATGTAGGATACTCACCACTGGAATATTCTCAGTGAAAGTATTTGAGAGTGAAATATGTCATTCAAAGCGAAAGTATTTCTATTTATGATGGTTTTGGCAAGAAATTTGATCATGTTATTAGAGTTCATTTTCATTTCGTTATTTGGGCTGACACCATCGCTGATTACTTTGCTCTTTGAGGCTTATTTGATTCAATTCAGAATACCTAAGAAATGCTGCAATGGGCACTGCATGTCCCACATTCTACAATCTCCCATGAAGGAGTTATTTAGGTCAATCTTTCTTACCTACAGTAAAAAGGAGGAAAAAAGTTTTCAACAAAAGGCTGAAGAATATCTATTGATGCTTTCATATAGATCCACAAGATTAACCACCAAAAAAACATAAAAAGTCCACTGCTAATATTATATAAAGATTTGCAAGTCACCTTCAAATATTACCAGGGTGATTATTTGAAAGCTAGCAAACAAGAATAAAATAAACATTTCCCTTTCCTTCACTAGCAAGTGACCATTTACCAAAGAGTGGGAATTTAAGTGAGTTTTCCTATTGATTGCCATGAATGTTTATGAATTCTACTAAGTGACAACGGTGAAATTTACCACCCAATGTAAAAAAAAATGATCAAGTTCCTTAAAAAGACTGCTATGAAAGGTTCTGTAGAGGAACTGCACCAATATTTGCAGAGCATACTGACCTACTTTTTTTTTTTTAAATCCTACTCTAAAAAAAAATCTATACACTCAAGGCAATATGAATTTTCTCCCCTGCTTAAAGCTAAATTTACCTTCCTGCTTAATTCCAAAACGACATTCTACTGCACAAAACTACTTACCAGTGATATGAACGTCACTGGGCAGAGTTCCTGCAGCATCAGGAAGGGACCAACCCTCCCACTGCACCAGCATTAGGTATCACCTACCAGGAGCTGGGGGAACTGGTGCCTTGGTATGATCTACAAGGGCACCATTCTGAGTTCCCTTCAATTCAGCATACCAGATTAAACAAAAACCATAAAACATCTATCCTGTGAACAGTCTCTGCTTCACAGCTCAGCTGTTAGCACTCACAGCTTTCAATACCATGGGGAGATTCACAGAACCACCATCTCACCCTGCTGAGAAACCCTGATTTGGAAGGACTATCTACCTGAATCAGAGCAGAGATTACCACTGGTGTCAGGCTTCTGGATATCGCTTCAAGATGCTTTTCAGCTGTGGAAGTACTTATGCATGGCCAAAGGAAGAGGGAGTCACTTCAATATCCACATACAGACCTAACTTCTTTGAAAATCTGTATGGAATACTTTGAGGAGGTTCTTACGTGTGTAAAAAAAGTCACCATTTACTTTGGAAATGTAAATCTCTCACATCACTTAACTTCTTTTTCATGGTTTATCATTAACTTGCCTTTCATTTTAAACAAGAAGCAACATGTGAAGCAGAGTATAGAGCACCAGGTGTGTTTAGGAGGCCATTATGTGGGTACTACCTTTTTCTAGGATGGGAATTGGGGTTTTTAACTTCACGGTGCCACCACGACTCTTTTGGGGAACAGTGCTGTAGGTGCCATCATACAGGGGCTCTGGAAGGGCCTCTCCTGCGAGTCACCTGTGATTCCAGTCTCTCCTCTCTCTAAAAAGTACCTGCTTCTGTTTTGCAGCTCCTGCTGACCTCAGCACTCCACTAAATGTCCTGTTCCCTGCAGGGCCTAGAACTCCATTTTCCCCAGAAAAACAGGCTCCTGATACCTTCTGGCCGCTGACTTGGCTGTGCAGGAAATTTTCTCCCAGCTCTGTGATCCCATTCCCCTGCAAGTGGAGCAGGAGCAGGAACCGCTACCTCTCCTGCAAGCATAATTTCCATCTATTTACAGAGCCGTGATTCACAAATCATGAGAACTCCACATTTAGCACAGCAAATTATAGAAAAGCAGAAGTCCTGCCCCTTCTTCCCACTCAGCCTCAGGTCTCAAGGGAAGCCTGAGCCTCAGCAAAGACATAAACCCACCAACTTACCAGGAGCCATGGGCAGGCTGGGGAAATCTTGCTTTAGAAGCAAATTTGATTGTTTGGGGGGGGGGTTGTGTGTGATTTTGCTTTTTTTTAGTAGTTTGGGTTTTTTTAGTTTAATTAGTAAAGTAATGAGAAAGCAAGTACGTGAAACATACAGTTCATTTAAGAAGAAACATGTAAACAGAATTTTTATCAGGCTATCCTGGAGAAGATGTGATTGTTACCTGGACAAAAATGCTTTGTCTCCCTCACTGAGATCTGCACGATAGACTGACTGGCAGAGCTATTAATTGATTCTTTGCATTTCTGATCTCACTAGGGCCAGCAAGCATTCCTAATGGTTTCTAATTCCTCATCATGACATCCATTATGTTCACCTCTGAGATGTCTAAATGAATTCCGTGTATAATGGCAATGTTATGTAAAATGCAACATGACAGGAATACTTAGAATTGTTCAAAGCTGTGCTGTGGAAACCAACCTTACTGGTGCTAGCCTTCCAATATGGGATTTGCACGTTTTGGTTTTCCACAGGCACATTGAGAAACTCGGCTATGTAAGGGTTTAGACATCGCAGGTGGGATAGTTTGCATCCCTTGTGGCTCCACAGAAAACCAAACACAAACTAAAATAATCTATACAGGAAGAACAGGCATGCTGACAGAGATTGTTTGACATTAGAAAGGCACAGCTACAGCTGCCTACTCTTTGTTAAAATGTCTACAGTAAATCTGGGCTAAAGCTCACACACAAAACAAAGAACTACCACAGGACACTTAAATAGGAGAAATAGATTCTGAAAGGTGTCAATTTAAGTAATTTAACTACAGCAAAGGAAAAATAAAACAGTGCTCTACAACCTGAGCCTTTCAATTACAGAAAGCAGCTGTGAGAAAATCTAGACTTTCTTTGAAGCAGAAAACCAGGACAATTGTATGATATAGGCAAGAAACTGTATTCCTAAAATATATTCCTTTGCTTACATATTAAAATGTCAATAAAAGAACCAAATCTATTCTTCCTCAACATGAACTCTCAAGAGAGCAGGGTTGGACTAGATAATCTTTAAAAGTCTTTTCCAACCTAAGTCATGATTCTGTGAATCTATGTTATAGTCTCCAGAAGGGCAAAATGATCTATGTTCACAGAAACGTGCACAACTCATTGGTTCATTGGTGTTATTTTGCTCTGGAGCCAAACAGGAGCTTCCTCATGGGTCTCACCCAGCCTGGGAAGGTAGGAGAAGAACCACCCACCATGTGAGCAAATGGTAAAATCCAGAGGGCCTCTGCAGGTCATGCCTACATAGGAAAACTGGCAAGACAGCATTTCGGGACTTGTAACTGAAAAGGTGCCCCAAACTATGCTGAAAATAAACACAATTTATTCTCCTCTGCTGAGAGGAGGGAATCCAAGTTTCTTTTGGGTTTACCAACTGCCTGGTGTGAAAAACGCAACGTGAAGAACAACATAAACACAAAATGAATATTTGTAATGCAACTTTCTCCAGCATATCTGAGAAAGAGACCCACAGCACTGTTGACATTCCAGATTCATTCACAAAGAGATTAACTAGTAGAATAACTATTATGAGCATAGAGAAACTTTCTTTTTTGGGTTTGCACTAATGTGCATGATGTCCCAAATACCTGCAAGCCATATCTTTTTTTTTTTTTTTTTTTTTTTTTGTCAGACAAACTGCTATTAAAATACTCCCTATAATGAAGAATTGAGAAAGAGATATTAAACCTGTGCTGTTTTAAAAGCACCTAGATCATTGGTTCCTTCATATCATCACAAAAACAATAGATTCTTTCCTAAAACATACCAAAGCAGAAACCTGTGAAGAACATCTTGGGGCCAGAACTGGCAAAATGTAAGGTGAGAACAGAAAGATTAAATGACTTTCTTCTGTATTTTGTTTTTTGTTATAAATTTTGGCATTTGGATCTCACTCTAGTCTTTCTCAGCAGAATATCTGAATCAAATCAAATTGCAGACAGAATAGATTAAATGAACAGCAGCAAATTGTCAGGTTCTTATGATATTTAGGCATCACCTTAACTGGAATTTTAAGAATAAAATACCCTTGCTACTAATAGTGTTGTACAACTTCTTTGCATTCCCATTGGGTTACTGCGATGTAGCCAAATATCAAAAGGATTTGAGGATCTGACATCCATGGAAACTTCAAACTGATAAACCTACCAGGAAGATGCGTAGAAGAATTATCAAGTAACAGATGGACTGCTGCACAAACAGGAAAAGAAAAATCAACACAGCCTCTGAAGGGGAAGTCCAGACTCACAGATTGTTAGATTTTTTTGAAGGAGTGAAAAGCATATGGATAAAAGAGGTCTTCTTAATGTTAATCTTCATGGCTCCCAGAAAAGCTCTCATAGGCTCTTAAGGAAAATATACAGCCATGAAATAAGAGAAAAAGTTCTTCCATAGATAATTAATCATTCAAAAGAAAGGAAAAAGGTAAGAGTAAATGGGAAGTTTTCATAGCAAAGGAGAAGTCCACAGGGTTCTATTCTTTTGCTTTCCAGCATATTCATAAGTGATCTGGAAAAAGGCCATGACAAAATTTGCTGCTGATACCAAATTACTAAGGATGGTCATATAGATTAAGCTTGAGTGAACCAAATAAGACAGTAGCTAATAACAATAGCAGTTGAAATTCAAGACAAGTAAATGTCTTTGCACAAAAATGAAATTTTTTCTACAAAGGGATTTAATCATCTAGGACTCCTGAGTCTGAAAAATTAAAAACAATAGAAGATTCAATCAATAAAATAATGAGTGGCATAAACAGAATTATGAAGAAATTATTATAACTTCCTATATAAGAAGTAGGAAAGTAGGTATTAGGTGTAAAATATGAAACAAAGGATCCTCTCACTATTAAGATGTGGGACTTAATGAAACAGGATGATGTGAATGTTGACAATTCAGATGCCTCCTACAGGTTAAATTCTTGAGAGAAAGAATTTCCTTATTTAAAAAGAAATAGCCTGTGACATAAGTAGTCCTTCAGCCACAAACTTCTAGAGTTTGAGAAGAAATTCTGCATATAATGTAATTACTACACCCTTCAATTCACATATAATAGCCAGTGTCAAATGCTACCTCATTGAGCTGAAGTATTACACAGTATGACTATTCTTATGTCCTTATCTTAAAAATTTCTCAGGCAAATGAGGAAAATGAATCCAAGAAAAGATAGCAGATTAACCAGGGACTACAGAGCTGAAGTGAAACATGTAAGATAAATGTAATTGTAAGTGTCAAACTACTTTAGTTTACTAGACACGCTTCCCAATTCATTCATGTTTAATGACATTTGTTTACTTCTTTTTTCAATATTTCTTAGCCTTCTGCAGGAAGAAGTTGAATCTGAAGGTAAAGATGCTAAGGAAGGTCAGGTAAAGATCACAAAGGAAAACAGCAAAGAAGATTTCCAGAACAAAGAACAGCTAGCTTATTCTGAGTTTAAAAAGCCACCACATGAAATGTAAGAAGAATAGAAGAAAGATACAAATGCACAGCTGAGATTTATAAACAGAAAGGGTGAAGGAATTGTTAAAAAAGTGTTTTTTCATCATTCTTTAGAATCGTGAATCTGACACTACTTACACAAGAAAGGACAGACTAAACCTCTTCTTTCTTTTACCGTTCTCTTAAAAGCTTCAAGAAGATGCCTACAAAATAACTTAGGTGAATTGTTTCAAGAGCTTTCAGAGAAATCAAAATAAAACTTCAAATTTTAATGTATCCACACTTTCAACATTTGAGAACAAGAAACAAGTATATCTGGCTTAGCAAATCCAGGCTTCACACTTCCTTCCAGCTACAATGTTCTTTTTGTCAAACAATTTTTAAAAATAGATTTCTGCAAGATTCTCTGCATAATCACATCACTGAAAATCCTGCTGGGCAGCTGTATAAGATAGTCACTTAAGCTATCCTGCACAGGCACTGTGGTCTCTGTATATGTGGTATTTTCTACAGTAAATTGGTACAAAAAATAATTTTCATAGTCATTAGAGGTTTGATTGATGACAACAAAAACATTAGGTTCTATTAAGTGAAGAATTATTGCATATGTCTTTTGTAAAGACTAAAATCCTGTATATTTCATTAAAGCTGAAAAGGCAGAATCAGAGCACATACTGGAAATGTAAGGCCTTGAATACAACTTTTTTCTTTTTTCCAAATACAAAGTCCTTGAAGTAAAGGACAAAAAACAAAAAGGAGAAACTTCTTAATTGTTACCTTGGCAAATTCCCTCTATACATTCAGAAAGAGATAAACCTACAAGGAGGGAAGAAAATGGAAGACAATTGTCATAGCAACCAGTTAAGATCATATCCAACACAGGAAACAATCTGATTAATCTCCTTTTTTAAGAACCACAGGACATACAGAACCACCCAATTAAGTCACATGACATCTTTTTAAAGATAGGATATTAAATCTCACTTTAAAATTTGTAGTTTACTTGCAGAACTTTTGAATTATTCACTGCAGGTACAGCCTATAGGGCCATAAACAAAAATTTAAAAGCCAGGTCTTCTGTTTGTTTAAATTCCCTAGATCAGAATTAAGCCCAAATATTTTTATCAGGCAACAAAGAAAAGGTGATAATACATTTTAAAATCAGGAGTAGATACTTTTGCACTTAAAATAAGGGTATTAGAAGATTAAACGAGTCCAGGTGTAGAGACTAAAAATATAATCCCAATTATCCTTTCCCCTTTGGTTGCAAGCCAACGTCCTATGCTACATAACTCTTGGTACCTTGGAGTAATACCTTCAATTCATAAAACCACACTTTTGTTTTAATATCGACACCAGCCATCCCCTTAGTCTCAGTCTCCATTTTACCACACGCATTAATCAAACACTGCTACGTTTCGAGGTTTAAGATAAAACACAGACATTTATTTACTTTCCCTTTGGGTATCGTCTTGCTACAGGTAACACTTTATGGGCTGTGTTTCTGAAGGACGTGCTTGCAGTCACTACACACTGAAAGACTCATTAGCAGGTCTGGATGGAGAACATTGTTGCTCATTAGTGAAGCTTTATTGCCAACAGAAGAGTGGGAGACAGCAAACATATAATAAACTTTTCCGCCCTTCTCAAAGAAAGCAAAAGTACTAAATATAGAAGAAGCCTGATCTTCTAAGAGAAAGCTAAAATCTTGCAAAAAGGGAACAGTTTCTTCTGCTAGTAAATAGTTTTGATATTTTTCTTATTTTTCCAGCACAGGAGAATTTGCTCCAATAATAGATCATTTGCTATTCGTCAAGTTTTCAAAAACAAACTGCATTTTCTACAAATCCTTTCCACTGTGTAGCTATTAATACTTTAAAAGTCAAGAAAAAATACTGCATGAGCTAAATAAAAAGGGTGTTTATTATATAATTGAAGGCTGCAATTACTTTCTAGTAAGTTAAATGCATCTATTTCAGATCCTTCAGGAAAAAGGCCTATTATTGCAACTATTAAACCCTGCATATTTCTGAAGCCTAAATTTTTACCCTTAGGACTTTCTTCTTCAGCTGCAAGAAATCAAAAATGCATAAACTTATTCCAGTAGAAAGGATGGGTTATAAATTTGATCTCACTCATTCATTTGCTTTAAAATGCTTTAACGGATCTTAAATTTTAAACATCATTCTCAAATTCAACCCCAGGGCAGAGCCAGAGTGTTTACTGAAGCGGGAGGTTCCATCCACTCATCTTCCCTCTCCTATACAAACCTCTGATTTCCTCTTTCTCCCTCCCCACTCCTTCTGTGCTCGTATTCCTCTTCCACATCTTTGTTCTTTACTGGAAAGGAGTTGAGTCCCCTTTTTGGAACTATCGAAGGCTCAGGTTTGAAATGAAACTTGAAGCTGACACAAAAAAGTGCCGGTAAAGTACTAGGGATGGTAGCAGCTGAAACACGCATCACAAAACAGAAAAAGCTGTGGCTTCCACTGTTTCCTGACATGCTCCATCAGGCTTTTCTGCAAGTGGGCAAGGTGCTGGCCTAAAAGCATCAAGGCAGGTGTGGGAGGCTGGGAAAATCCACGGAGAAGTGCATGAGTGCATGTGTTGGGAGTGGAATGGCCATTTCAGTGGCAGAGAGACTACTTGAGAAACCCCTGTGAATTTCAACAAGAATCCTTATAATCTCGCTCTCCAAGAACATGGAGAGAACGGGAACAGGCTCTGGGCCTAGAGTTTGTCCATCATGTGGTGTGAATGTAAAGACTTATAAAGATTTATGGCTCATCCTTTAAACTGTCGGATGCTTACGACTCCTTCTGGTATTTTATATTCCTGACCAGCATAGTTCTTACTTAATGTGTTTAGCCTTTCATCTTGGAATAACTAATTTGTAACTCAAATGCTCACTTACTGGGTTTCAGTTTCATCATTTATTGTTTCATGTCTTCTGAGGATTTTGTTAAAGCTCTTGATAAAAAGTTCATGCTATTTTCCTTTTGATACTTGACTGCATTTAATGAAGTTGCAACAAAGAATGTGTTTAAAGAACACCCATCTTCAACTATTGTTGCTTTGTGTTGTCCTTACCTTTCATGAAGGATAAAATGCTATTATTTATTTTCTGTATAAATAAATTGATTTGTGACAGATTTATGTTGTGCTTATGCAAAATTAGGAATAGCTGAACATACTAGAGGGACAAAATGTTAAGCACAGAAAAAAAGAATTAAACTGTGCAAGTGCCAAAATTGCAAGTTGTTAGTGGAAAAAAAAAGTTTTAAAAAACTGAAAGTAATAATATTTTTCTGCTTATTTCCTGCAGTGGGAACTGTGTATTATATATCAACACATACAGTGTAGATGAATCTCCAGCCTGGAAACCCACAGGAAATTGAACTTATTTTACAAAACCCTCAAAAGCTCGTGGTTTTTTATTTTTTCATTTTGTTATTTTTTTAAACTACAATACAGTAATTATTCTCCTTAGCTTAGTTAGCCTCAAGATTATTGTAAACAAAACCATCAGCAGAAATCTGTAATCAGCTCTAGGAGAATCCCCATGAATTTATCTCCTGAAACTCTAAACAAAGGTTAATGAATGAACAGTCCTTGAACCTACGCTGTACCTTGAGCGTACTTGCAAATGAGGGAGATCTGCAAAACAGCAGAACACAGTGCAACAACTCCCAAAGGGACTCACAGAATTCCTGTGCCAAACAAACAATCCTCACAACCAAAAGTCACACGATGGCCAGCTGTAACGAACATGGCCACTTTGAAGTGGTCACTAATGACAAACTTCCTACGGAGATTTCTGTGAGAGCCTTGGGACACTTCAGGCCTACGATTCCAGCAATAAATTAGGTTATGTACGTGTGTGCTATCACAGTTGAGATCACTTGTAGGAACAAATCAGTGACCTATGACACTATTCACGGGCAAAATAATTTTTTAAGAAAGCATGACTGGAGAGATTACCAATGAAGAATTTTGCCTTTATATCTAAGGTCTAAGTTCCATGTATATGTCCTTTATATCAAATTTGTACTTCATTTTTAAATGGTTAGCCATTTATACTTCCAGAAATAACAGAGATACAGTGAAAGAATCAATAAAAGGTGTATCATGTATCCCTCTGAGATTTCTATGTATTCTAGTTAGATCTTGTTAATATTTTTTCACTGATAACATTATAATCCATTAATTTAGCCTTCTGCAGTCATTTTTTTTCTAAAACAGATACTTTTTTTTCTGAAAAATAACCTAATAATCATCAAAGCAGTAAAATTACAGCGTTCTACAACTGGGAGAAATAGCATTTGAAACAAAACAGACAATGGAAAACTTACTATGTCACTATCTGTATGAGATAAGTAAAGACACATTATAGTTTCAAATAAGCAGTAAAAAAATTCATATTACTTAAAAGAACATAATTACCAAGGAACTTGATTAAATGCTTATAAAAAGATATGTGAAAACTTTCTGAAAAGTGAACCAAAATGCAGCATAAGGAGACAATCACGTTATTT
This sequence comes from Oriolus oriolus, assembly GCA_013400235.1. NCBI lineage: Eukaryota > Metazoa > Chordata > Aves > Passeriformes > Corvidae > Oriolus > Oriolus oriolus. Next base: position 1,219,414 of record VXBT01003964.1, on the reverse strand, counting down.
GCTTTAAAACCACACTGCCGTTACAACCCGCCAAAAAAGCTAATGGAGACACAACCTATTTAACTTGTTGTGGACACAGTCCCTACACAAATACGTTTTTACATATGTAAATATATGCAAGTATGTATCTAAGAGCAACACATGATAAAATGCTGGTTACCTTTAACCTAGAAAAAGTGAACTACCACTCAAAATACAGCAACAAAAGAATTTAGAAGCCAACCCATTTTTCTGTGTCATATAACCTTGCTCAGAGCAGGGCTTACTGATGGAGGTGGACAGAGAGAGAAAAAATCAGTATATTAGCATGAACAGTGTTGCCTGTTACAAAATAGAATGAAATTATTTTTCGAAAGTCAGCAGGAATGGAGCATTACCACCGTGGCTCCATGGACTGGATTAGTAAAGGCTGATTTCTTACTGTCCCTTGTAGTACAAGAATGGGGAGACAGCAAAGAAACTTGGGAGGTAACAGATTCAAAACAGTGAAAAGGAAGATGCTGCTCATGCAATGTGGGCAAGCACTGCAGCATCTTGTTCCATGGCACTATGGGTGCTTAAGGTTCAGCTGAATTCAAAGGACAAAATTTATAAATAAATGAATGTGGCCGGTTTTGTCCAAATTTAGAGGAATATGGGACACAAAAATCATAAAGTCACCCCAAGACAACGAATAAATTAATAGAAGACATAGTGGTTGAGGGCTATTAAATACAGAAAAAAATCCACCAGTTTTGGAAGTCTCAACCACATACCAGAAAAATACTTTGCTGAAGTATTAAATGAAACCCCTGGAGATTTTCTACATGGGGATCAAATCAACCTGTTTCAAGTGGGGTGTAGAAGACACAGCTCCAAATCCAATATAATATGACTTTAAATATTCTTGTGTTTAGAATAATACTGCAAGCAACTCTCATTTCATAAGCATATTTTGTAGTTTTAAAACAGAGGAGTGCACTGTCCTTTATTTTTTTTCAGTACAACTGAATGTAAAGTCACGTTTTCTGACCTAAATCAAAACCAAAAGAACAAAAGCAACTTGTTTTGTTTGGAGGCTTTGTTTGGAAGCACTGGAGAGCTGAGATACTTGACTAAGTCAGACAGCACAATTCATGGTTCATTTTGTCTTCTCCATGCCACTATGACAGCTCAGTCATATGTCTTTAAATCTCCAAGCAAGAAAAATAAGTAGTTTTGGGAGTAGTAAAATTTAAGAAACACACCTTCCTGTGTCTTCTTGTTTTATTTCAGAATTTTCCCAATCTGTCAGGTTTTTTTTCCTTTTCAGTGGGGCATTCACACTTCCACTGTAGAATCTGGTGTTTGATAAGGCAGTTGAGCTGGTGTGACAGTCTTTATCAGAACATATGGGTTCACAAAACTGTTTTGGAAAGATGCTCCAGAATTCAAGGTGAAGGAAGCTGACAGGTTTATATAGGAACAATTCAATCTATATATATATGGTCCTTTTTGTGAGATTTTGTTTGTTTGTTTGTTGATTTGTTTGGGGTCTTTTATCCATGATAACTGGTAGAAGATCCTGGGTCTAATTTCCCAGGACTTGAAGCATGGTATCATCTCTCAAAACAAAAAGCTGTGGTCAAGTTGTGCATAGGTCAGTGAACAGGAGACATCCGTGGGAAGCAGTGTCAAAGGCTTTACTAAGGTCCAGGTAGAAAATATCCACATTGTGGATAAAAAAAAATGGAAAAGCTGTGTGTGTGACTCACAGCTTTTCCATCATCCGCTAAGTGAGTCACCCTGTTGTAGAAGGAGATCAGGGGAGAAAAGATTCTACATAGTTATATTTTTTAATACATTTATCTTTACAGACATTTATAGAATGAAGTCACATGAGCCTAGCTTACCTACAGTAAAAATACATACACATGCATACCTTTAAATCAGGAGCTCCGGGACAAAGGTCTGTTTATGGATTAAGCCCATTTTTACTAGGCTGTATGTCCCATTACTGTTATGTAATCTCCTGTCCCAGATTAATAAGCCAATAAATAGAAGCAGAAAAGCAAAGAATAAAATCTCTGTGTGTGAGAGTGTTTGAAAATAGTTCTGTATTTAGGCATGTTGGGAATACAGGGCACTGATTTGATTTCACAACACAAGTCGGGCTGACAGCAGAGAATTCATTTATCCTTAACACTGAGCACAAAGTAAATATTCAGCCTTGTTGTTTGAAAGTTCTGTCTGGACACACTGCTCACATACTACATCTGACTGTATTACTTTGAACAAGCTCAGCTACAGCTACCAACAAACCTTTGCTATTTAAATTCCTCAGTCATTTTTCTATCTTCCCCCATGACCCTTGGCATGGTTATGGTGGGATCTGCAGCCCCCTGAACCGAGGAGGATGAGTCTGGGAACAGGATCAGCTCCTCTCCCAGTCTCAATCCTGTGTGATGGCAGTGCTGCAGAGCCGTACATTCACACTGAGCTGGGGACACACCACGATGCCACCATGAGCAGGTTTGGTTTGCTGAAGGTTTAACAAGTTTTGTGGAGGGGCCTGAACACCCTAGCCTGGTTTGAAAGCGAGAGACCGCCCTCAAACCCTCTGGTCACCTCTGACACTTTCATGTTGGCACAACTCTAGGTGGGACCCCCTGTAGCAACCCCAGCTGGGCCTGGGATCTGCTGCTCCAGCAGGACTGCGAGCTCCCTCCTCCCTCCCTCCCAGCCTCCTCCCACAGACTGGTAATTAGTGCGAGTGTAGGATTGTATTAATTGCAGCAATTGTCATGTTTAGATTCATGGGTTAATTGGTAATATCTGGTGTAACGTTTTCCCCTCTGGATATTTTTGATCACAGTAATTAACCTCCCCCATCCTCGGGAACAGACACTCATTGCTGCACTCTACAGCAGCCCCCAGCGAGGGTCCTGGGGGGATTCCTCTCCACAGGTGCCAAGGTGGGCTCTGTGCTGCAGGGTGAGGGTGCCCTGTGGCATGTCCCATCCATAGATTTACCTGACTTTTTCTCAAGAAGCTCAGGAAAGCAGCAGCCATGCTATCTTGTCTTTGAACCAGCAGCTACAAAGTCACTGCCAGTGATGCATATTTTTAAGAAGAGGCTGGATTATTACGGCTAGCTCTGCTTTCTTATTATTTCTGTCAAGACAAATGGAAGTGGAGATGGGACCAGGGGTGCCTTCTGCTTCCCCTCCTGCAGTATTGATGGTAAATTATGATGAATGTCCCTCTCTGGCCGTAGCTGGGATTGGAGAGCAGGAGATTGGGGAAGAAATCAGGTTTGAAAAGGTCAGCTGAGCATTCCAGCATGCTTTGCAGTCTATCCTGTGATGGCATCTGCAAAGACAGGTTTGCTCTTCCCACATTTCCAAACCCATTCCCTCTTCCCAGTGTGGGGTACATCTCTGAACAACATGTGCTCAGTGGCCAGAGAGCCAACTCTGCAGCCAGCAGGTCTGCCTGGGTGATATTTCTGTACTGCTAACAAGGATCTGGGTTTTATTACATTTCCTCCCACTGGGCACAAATCAGGAACTGTAACTAGGGCAGGAGAATGGATAAGCCAGGATGCTGCGGCAATCGGCCTGGGGAGTAAAACCATCCCTTGGCATTCCTTGTGCTTCTAACTCAAGCCCGGGTGAAAGGCTGCGGTTTTCAAACGTGTTGGACAGGGACCACTACGGGGCTTTATTGCTCTTCAGTTCCAACAGAACGGGGGAACATCTTCTGAAAGCCCCAGCTTAATCTGAGAAAAGCACAACTTGCTTCTGCTTCACTTTCTAATTGCAGCTTTATTGATTTTCTATTGTAAATTGGAGGTAAAGTGACAAATCATAGGAGCAGCTGCAATGGTATGGGCTGGGTATGCATCAGTGAGGGCCACAGTTCACAAAATTCTAGAAAATTTCATCAAAATAGCCCAAAATTCCATCAGAATGATCCCCAAATTCCATAAAAATAGCCAAAAAAGTCCTCAAAATCCCATCAAAATGGCCCAAAAATCAGCACAAATGCCATCAAATCCACACAAATCCATACCAAAACATCCTAAAATATCCCAAAATTCCCCAACATTCCATCAAATTTAACAAAATTACACTCAAATACCCCAACTTCCCACCAAAATGCCCCCAAATAGACAAAAAAATACATCCAAAATGTCCCAACATGCGCATGAATTCACTTAAACTCTCACAAAAATATCCCAAAATATACCAAGAATCCCATAAAAATCCACCAAATTCCACTCAAAATCCCATCAAATTCCCATCAAAATTCCCCTCAATCACCCCAAATGTACAAAAAGTACTTCAAGAATCACACAAATTCCGCCAAATCTATCTTAAATATCTCCAAATTCACGTAAAATGTTCCCAATTAACTCAAAAATCCTACAAAACCCCCAAATTCCATCAAAATATGCTCAAAATACCACCAAATACACCTAAAATCAACAAAATCTGTGTAAAATTTACCCAGGTTCACTAAAAATAGCCAAAAATTAAATTAAAATATGTGAAAATTCCCAAAAATTCTCCCCAAGTTCACCTAAAATGCCCACAAATTCACCACCAATCTACACATAATTCCCCCAAATCATGAAAATTTCAACTAACTTCCCAAATGTCTCAAAAGCCACCCAAATACCCTAAGATCATCAAAATTTGCCCCAATCCCCTCAAAATTACCCAATTTCCTCCCCACTCCCCAGTCTGGGCTCTAAAAATCAGGATTTCAGCCTTTAAATCAGTTGGATCCAGTCTGAACCAGATGAACCAGTCAAATCCAGTTTGAACTAGCTGAAACTGGCTTGATCGGTTTAATCTGTTTTGATGCAGTTGGATTTAGTTTTAACCAGTTTGGAACTGGTTGGATAAAGTTTGAACCTGTTGTATCAGCTTTGAACTGGTGGGATCTGGTTATATCCCGTCTGATCCAGTTTGATCCTCTTCAAACACATTTTATCCAGTTTGAACCAGGAAGATCTGATTAGAACTGGACTGAACTGGTTAGAATCAGTTGGAACTGGGGAAAAAAAAAGGGAATGTGCCTGGAGGAATAAAAATGAGTCTTAATAAGACTGAGTTATAAATGTATTTAAGTGATTGATTTTCATATGTGTTTACCATCTAATCATACAGGCTGCTCATCAAAAAATGCATGCCCCAAGAGTCCAGGTCTCCATCTGAAATTCCAACAAACACACCTTGGCTCGAATGCCGAGTGACAAACAAAAAAATGAAATTAGCCATCTAAATAGCATTTAACTAGGTTTAAATGACAAAAAGAAACAAAGTAGTAGTGGGAGAAGGTCAGGAAAAAAATGTCAGGCAAATCTTCATCTGGCTTTAGTACACAAAAGAAAAATAACAGGTAAACAGATATTCAGCAAAAGAATAAGGGAGTATCAATGAGCTGGAAGACAGAAGTTGGTTGGACAGTGAGAAACGTCTGAGCTATCTGTCTATGGTGTAAATGAAACAGAAAAATGAAATACCATTATAAGGCGGAAGGCTGGGTACTAAAAAAAAAACAGAACCATAATCAAGCATTGTAGGATTTATTTTTAATTGGTTAGCATGATTAAACACTGGATTTCTGCTGGGCTTGACTATTTCTGGGTTTTTAGGATACCTATTTTATGATTATAATTTCTGGACAATACAGCACCAACTGTGGACTTCTAGAGAGAAAGTTCTGAGTCTACAAACCTGTGCAAGGAAAGAAAGGCTAAAACTGCCAAGAAATCAGTCCCTAATAAGCATCAGCCATCAAACCTTGGTTCTACACATAATGTTAAAGAAAAAATACAAAACTTAATCCTAAAAAGCTTAATTATAGCACAATTTTCAAGGGTTATATGCACTAAAAAGTAAAACGTGGAAGTAACACAAACGAGGCAAGTAGTACAGACTGACTAATTAATGCTAAGTACAATTATAAAGTGCAGGTATTTCAGGATGCACTAGTAAACAGACCACCAAATACCTCCTGAGTCAGCAAGAGATGATTCTGTGCTATTTTTAAATGAGGTATTGGTAAGTGGCAAGGACAGAAAAGGAAAGCTGATTGCAGAAAATAACCTTGAATGGAGTGATCATGACTGAATTCAGTTTAAACTGAGATTAATAAACTATGGATTTCTGTTTCGAAAAGACAGACTTTTGGATAGCAGAGTCATCTGGGCTGCACTGAGGACTGAATGTAGAAAGCTCGGAACTCCTTTCAGTCAAAAAGTGAAAGAAAAAATGTGGAATTCATGCCCTAAGGACAGGGTAAAACTCCAAACACAAAGGGTCTTCTCCCATTTGCACTGATTTGAGTAGCTACATCAAATTCCATGAGCATCTAAGATGTAATGTACCCACAACAGTTCTGTGTTTGCAGTGCTCTCTGTTCATTTGTATTCATTCATCTCAGAATGGCAAGACTTGCTCTCAGAAAGCCCAAGATCTCTGTACTCTGTAAATAGACTGGTTTTTTCTTAATATTTAAAAGTCTGATCTTGGCAGATGTGTTGATGAGGCAGAGTGCCAGTCTTTGAAAAACACTTGGTATTCATCATTATCCAGATTATTTTGTCCTTGCATACTCACAAAGTAGTAGATGTCGAAAATATCCTCATGACTGACCACAAAGAAACATTTTTTCCACTTGAATATATGAGACAGAAACAAAATGTCTGGAAACCATCTCTAGGCTGCACAGATTTTCCTGTGTTCCAGCTGTTGCCATGAGACCTCTGGATTCACTGACCACATGCCAAAAATTCTCAAAACCCACTAATAGGCTAAAGATGAATGGAAAAACTTGCTCTAAACAAATACATTATTAGCAGATGGAACATCAAAAATCAGCAACAGAAGAGGATGGTAACTTCTAAATGAACTCATTTATATTATATCAGTTTGCTCTGCACCCTCAGGAGGAATTCTGTCATCTACCTGCCTGCCCTGTGAGGACCTAAAAGTGTGAAGAATACCATTTGTGCCTACCTGACACAAATGTGTACACAGCCAGAAAGTGACACTCTGAAGTAAAGGCCTTGATTATTCGGTTTATTTTAAATCAGAGACTATAAAGGAAAAAAACAGGAATTCTGAATTACTGGACAATTAGTAGGCTGAATTAAAGTAGAGCAGAAAGTAGAGGAACATATTTAGCCATTATAAGAGAAGTAGGAAACAACCATTAGTTTGAAACCAGACACAAATTTATATTATGTTTTTTACATAGGTTGTTATTTGTTGTTGTTGTTGTTTTGAGGAAGCACTGTTGTGGGTAATGAAATTTTTGTCATAATTACAGAAAAGGCAAGTGTGTTCGCACAGAAGTGGACAAACTATATGCCAAAAACGGCATCCAAACTAAGGGAGTTAGTTTTTCTTCACATAAAAAGGACATTTCAGTGCAGTTTTGTATTTCTCCCAAATGGATAAAATGCTAAATTCCATATAAAATTATAACAACATTTCAAAGCTCAGGTACCTGTTCAGGATAGAACAGAATCACTGTCCTCTGGAAATCTCAAAATTATGACACAATCACTTTTTCTGTTATTACCTTATGCTGACATAACATTAAGTATGAGTAACATTAAATAAGATTAAATAAGAGTAAACATAAAATAACATAACATTAATAATAAAATAGTAATTAAAAATAAAATAATAAAATAACATAACATTAAATAAGAGTAAATGTGAAGCTAAATATACTAATACATCTGATACGTCTTACTGTTACAACATCAATAAGTGACTGTGTCCCAACTTTAATATATCAGGTTGATAAAATATCAGTGACTAAACCACCACTGTAATCATCCTCTCTTGTAACTATAAACCTGTGCTTGAGCTGAAACCTTCTCACAATTCACTGACTTTTCCCAGCATTATATTAAAAAAAACATGGAAGAGATAAATAAATAAATTTATTATGATTTATTTACTATTTATTATTATATACATCTACAGACTTTAATACCATCTATTTAATTCCCTACTAAGATTGCATGCCAAGCAGCCTTGTTTTTTTTTTTTTTTGACTGTAGATGTATTTACAGGTCTTGCTATATAGTTTGCCATAATTTTAATAAATTACGCTAAAATATCAGGTTACTTGCTTTCAAAATTGTCAACTTTGGTATTAGCAGGTATGGCACAATTCCCACAGATTTAATAGGTAGTCCGAAGCTCAGTGGCTAATCTGTCATTAATTTTAACAGGCAGTATGTCAGACCTCTGGTGATGTAAACAACATATATGAAAATGTTTTATCTCATAACCTGCAAATATAAAATAAGTAAATCACTTTATCTTTTTCACTATCATCCGCCTGATACCAAAAGAAAATTCTGTCACATTTTCCTGTCCTAATAATATAAATTAATTTACCATTTTATGTAACTGAAGCTGTGCATCATATTTTCCATCCCTCTGTAAGCCAAATGTGAATATTGTTAAACTCACAGAGGGCATTTTAAGCTTATCTTTATAATCATAGCTGTCAGTGGCCTGAATGTGCAATTGCAATCAAGAACATCGCCCTTATTTTGTGCAAAACTAAGCAATTCTCTTCAGCAGATGCTTTCAAAGGAGCGAATGAAACAGCTTTAATTCTTTTTTCAACTGTTCAACATTTACTACTAAACCTTAAGTTAATCAACCAAAAAAAGCCCTGTAAGCAGGCCACAGTCTCTAGGTTATTACTCCAGTTTATCTCCAGTGTGAAACTTATCCCTGAAAGTACTCACTGTCTTCCTTCCAAATTGCCCTCAATGCTGTTTGCTCAAGATGTTCAGAAGACTGAGACTGTTGCTAAATACCCTTTTCCTCTAAAAGAGCTGTTCCCTAATCTATATTGCACTGCCTTGCTTCACCTCTTTTTCATTTCAGTCACTTCTCATTATTCTTAATACTTACAACATTTGGTCTTGAAACAGCAGTCTTGTGTTTTTCTGGTTTATGATCATCTTTTCAAGCTAAGGCACTGAACAAAGTCACTACAAGGTGGTGTAGTCTAGAAACCTTTTCCCCCCATGGGTAGATAGGCACAAAACATGCATCATTTGCTTCTTTTAGAAATAAATACGTAACAGCGTTCCAAAACTACATCAATGTTACCCATTTATCATCCCTTTGCACTGATTAATCCTTAGATCAGCACAGGGATTAGATGCCAATTTTGATGTAAATGGCTATTATTGTACCGCATTTAGGAGAATTACAGATTCAGGAAAGGAAGGCAAGCAGCTCTGAGAATACAAGGAAAGAAGGAGTGAGAGGGTACTAAGCAGCCTCCAGAAAGAAGTAAACTAGGTTGAGAACTAATAAGGGGAGACAAGGTGATTTGTTTCCATGTGCTGGGGTGATATCTTCTCTCATTTAGTACAAATCCATTGGAAGAGACTGCAAGGAGGATTTTGCTTTCATTTGGCTGTCAGTGAGAGGAAGAGGAACTGGTCTGGAAGATGTTAAGTAGCTGCTCACAGGTAGTAGCCCACAGGTCCCATCAATGGAGGATTACTAGTTCCTAATGAAAACCAGATTTCTTTCACTTCTCAGTGTGATTTTACACAGCCAGAAAAAGGCCTAACAGCAACTTGTGCTTACTCATCATCTCTCCTTGATAGGGGAGACAGAGGCTGGGAGGTCCTCAAGGATATGAAGTGAAGAGGAAAATAAATGCTGTGTTAGATACCTAAATGCAGTGCTACAAAGTTAGCCATGGCCTGTGAGCCCAGCCCCTCTGCTGTAATCTCATCAGCACTCTGAGGAAGGGGATGAATTCCACCTGGGAAAAGCAGAGTGAGCTACAGAGGAGCTGTGCAGTGTTCCCCTGGGAAAAGCAGAGTGTGCTACAGAGGAGCTGTGCAGTGTTCCCCTGGGAAAAGCAGAGTGAGCTACAGAGGAGCTGTGCAGTGTTCCCCTGGGAAAAGCAGAGTGTGCTACAGAGGAGCTGTGCAGTGTTCCCCTGGGAAAAGCAGAGTGTGCTACAGAGGAGCTGTGCAGTGTTCCCCTGGGAACGCCTCTGCTGTCCATGGCCAGTGGGAATCCTCCCAGGGAAAAAGAGGGAAGGAATTCCTGCTCCTTGCTGAGCACAGGGGTGGTAACTGCTCACACAGGTGGAAGAAAACCCTTCAGGCACTCTTTGCATTCTCTCTCCTTTCTGACATTTTGTGTCGATAAAAAGTCTACACAAAATGAGGCTCTTAAAAATGAAGCTGAGGATTTAAAATGAAGCAGTTACTATTACAGTCACGTTCCCACAGCTTCTGTCCTCACCCAGTAGCAGTTCTTTGGAAAAGAACTTTGTGATACCTTGCTTGTAAATTGTGTGATATAAAATTAAGTTCTTTGCCCTTCCTTGGCAAAAGGAAATATAAAAATCACTACTATAAATACTGCATCCATCATTTAAAAAATGTATAGCTTTTAAGACTGTATCACACATGGTGAAAACAGATCAGGAAAACAGATTGAGGCTTTTTAAACCATTGGTTTTATCCTGCCAGCTGCACTTATTCCCACTGTCATTTACTATCAGCATTTTAGTGTTCAAAAAAAAAGTGTAAAGGCTCAAACATATTCTTGAAAAATAGTATAAGCTGCATGCTAATGAAGCCACTCTTCCTGAGGGTCTGTCTCCTGCTATTTGTCAATAAAGACATTTAAGTTTCTATAGTAAATAACGTCTGCTCCTAAGAACATATTGCAAAGCAGCAATAAGAAATAGGAGGATAACAAGTACCAGGCATTGTTACTTTGTTAAGAGAAACACTAGTGACTCCATCAATCACCACCTCTGCCCCTCCCAGTCCCCTGAAATTAGCATCTAATTAATTGACGTATCATTCAAAAATTTGAATTCCAGAAGATGGCAACACAAGTATTTTATAGAGGACAGATCATTAAAACAGCAGAAGTATTTGTGAACTGTAAATAATGGAAGAGAGGATAGGATTTTGCCATCATTCTCAGCAGCACATAGAGCAATTTCAAGAAGCTGAAGCTGACATCTGACTGACTTCTTAGCAAATATTACCCCTGGCGGCACTGGCAGATTCCACTGGAATATCTGAGACTGAAACACTAACTGACTGCTGCCAAGCCAGGACTGAGCCTTGGCTTTTATATTGCTGCTTACCGTGTTTTGTTCTGGTTTTTTGTTGGTTGGTTGTTTTTCTTCAAAAAGTAATAATTAGTGAAAGTATTTGCATTTCTGCTTTACATTATCTCAACACATTGTAACTAAGGGGGGAAAAAAAGTATGCAAATGCTTTCAAGTGGCCCAAATAAGATTTACATACTCTTATCTCTCAGCATTGTTGTTCCGTGCCATAAAAGCCATGAGAAATATGTGAGGGTACGAAGTAAGGGATAGCCAAGAGGATATACAAGTAATTCAGTTTTTATCCCAAAAATAAACAGCATCATTGCAGTGTGCATAGATAAGCACTGCTCCAGCTCCATCAGGGGGTTATGCTGCTCTCTATATGGCATGATATTTATCATTCATTCAGTGACCTTCAACCATTTACTTTGCTACACTACCTTGGCTCCTTCCTAGAATAAAGGCCAGGTTTTACAGAATTAGAAAATATTAGTCTTTCTCTCCAGTAGCTTCACGGAGGTCCACATTTGCCCTCAGGGTAAAGCAGGGCACCACACTTTCACTAGGGTGCATCCACATAGATCACCCAGTGACTGAATTTTTCATTAGTGATCACAGGACTAAATACAGTCTTTAAAGTATTGATTGGAAATTTGTGTTACTCTGGGAATGAGGCATACATTCCTGGGATGTTTGAGTACTACAGGACTGGAAACAGCAAGTATTCAGTCTGGTTCAAATGGATATATGGACATATCCAAATGCATCTTAAACCCTTGAACAGTGGTTTGCTCCTGAAGCTCTCTGGAACTGCCTCAGAAGGACGAGCTGGCTTGCAGGAAGGTCCCACCTCTCCTTGGGTATTGACTGGGATTTGGGATTTGAACGGAGAGACGTGACATTACCCTCATGAGACCGCATGAAGGTGTTTTACTGAGATTAAAAGGAAGGGGAAAAAGAAAAAAAAGGCACACCAAACCACTTGGAACACATGAAGAAGTACAGCCCTTGCAGTCCCACTAGGTAGGATAACACTTATAAGGGCTATTAGGCTCCATATTACAGATCAGCAGAAGAGGTCAGGGACATATTTCAGCAAAGCAGTATATCTCAGCTCAGCAGAAGGAAGCATTTTAATCTTCTTTGGGCCATCCACTGGGCTAAATCAAATGATATAAGCAATCATTACAGAGTTTAGGGAACACGGCTGCACTTTAAGTCCCTGGGTTTCTGCAGCTGTTGCCAGAGTAAATCAAAATTAGGTGGCATCCCCAGTGCTAGAGAGAGTTTCCTTGAGAAAGAGTGAGGGATCATCGAGGATTTTGGAAGTCAAAGACAGGAGTCAGTCTGATTCTGCAGTAGTTGAACAGACCTGCAATGGGGCTGAAAAGACAAAGAAGTATTTAGAGCGGTTGCTTGCACTCTTTAGTGATAGTGACAAAATGATGAAAGAACTTTCTTGTCAGTTTTTTTTAAATTAAATTTACATTCAAACATAAGACTCCGAGAAGAGTTAAAAACAGACAGTGAGGATATGTAAAGTATTTCGTATTCCTCTAGTATTTCATTTAGATTTTAAATAAAAAATTGCAAGGTTCAAAGTCAAATCACTGGTTTCAACTCAATCTAATTTTATGCAAGTTAGATCATTGCATGGATGCAAATTCTGTTTATCAACCCTCTCCAAATTGTAGGTGAGGGCAGGTAGGAGGGAGGGAATATTTAGGGAGGACAATCTAGCTAAACTCTCCCACTGATGTGGGGGGAGGGGGGAGGGAAATATCCTCTCTGCAATGTCAGGAAAAGGCAGAAATCAAAATTACAATATTAAAAATAAATGCGACTCATACATTTTGAGAGGGATGATTTTGTCCTAGAGAAATGCAATAATATGAATTCCTGGTCAGTCTGGGATATTTATAAAGGTGTCTGTGTTTTTGTTTTCCTTTATGCATACTCATTGCCTGTTAGGAACATTTATTCAGTTTCACAATAAACATTTCATGCCTCTGTGTCCTGCAAGGTCAACTCAGCTTATGAAAACCAAGCTGCTGTCTGTCTCCCTTACCTCATCACTAAAATTCCCAGACAGAGCAGAAACTCCAAAACTCATCAAAACACTATCAGTTAGACTGGAGGGAATTAGAGCTGAATACTGATTTTAATACCTCTATTATGTATGCACAAGATAACTATACTTGAGGTAGAAATAAGCAATGCATCTTGAAGGACTCTTGTTTATTCACTGTTCCCCAAAAGAAAAAAAGTAACGATTCCATCTAATGAAGTGAGAAGGTGAAGGTAGTTTTACTTTGCGAGTGAGATACTTAATGAGGCAATATCCTCTTGAATCTTTGAGATAAGCTCTAGGTCAAAAGTAGACAAATTAGCATAACATTCATATTAATATATTTCAGAATCAGATACAGAAACAACCTGCACTCTGAAACCTGCCTAATCACAGACAGCTAATTTTCAAAGGAGTTTTGGCACTCATTATGGTGATGGATGACAGAACTAAAAACATCAACATTTCCTTGAGATGTGCCATGCTTTGTAGGCACTTCTCTTACGTACTTCATGAATTGTATTTCATATTTTTCATAATTTATTTAGATACTCAGAGAAGTAAAATGAGGTTCCTTGCGGAAGATATTTTGGCATGCTGCAACACTGCCTTTGTGTACTTGCAACATAGATAATCCAACATGGTTCTGTATTCTAGCATCCAGAAGTTGCACTGCTGCTATTCTAAAGCTCTTATTACCTCCTCACAATGAGAAATACATACAGACATTTCTACAAACACACTCACATGTGAAATATTCTGTACAAGAAAGAAGCTGCTGTTATTGTTGAGCTTTCTCATGCACACATATGCAGATGCATACACACAAACACCTCTGCTCCCATAGCTGTGTACACAGACTGTAGCCACTAAATGCAAATTATTAAATTACCTTCCTTTCCTCTAAAATGAATTTAATCATTGGTATGCCCCAAAACATTGACAACTCCAGGTTATCACTGCTGATGCTGTCCAGCAAAAAGGAAAGAAGAGGGAAAGGATGTGTGGAAGACACTATTAAAAAAAACCCTAATAATAAAATCCAGGAGTGAAAACAAAAAGGTTCCTATAACTGTTTCCTTAAGTTTTCTTAAGGAATGAATTCTGTTGATGAGACTGATTTAGGCTGCCTGCAGTTCTGTGGAGCTCATCTGGTCTAGTCAACATAGCGATCTTGAGTCTAGGAAAAAAGTGCATTCCTTACAGCCTCAAAATCCACTGCTGCTGGAGAAAATTAATTTTAAAATTTAGTATTAATCCTCAGTAAAAATGAAATGCAGCCCTTTGCACTGCAAGCACAGGGTTTGGATAAATCGGTATTCAGGGCTTCATCTTAGAAGTGTGGTAAACATCCTTGGAGTCAATGAACACACCCAGTTTATGCTGCCTACAAGGGAAACTGATGTCTTTTGGCATCTTCTGCGCTCAGGCTCTTTTTGATTACACTGAAAAGGAACACAAAGGGCTCGTGCCTCAGGCAGCGCAGATTAGCCAAAAGCGCACATGCCTAAAAATAAGAAATGACTGGAGAGTGCAAGGCAACAGCAGGGATGATGGGAAGATTTATCCTGCAACTTACTGGAAGACGAGCTGGCCATGGGCCTACAAGCAGCAGAAGCCAAGCCAAGGGAAGGGAGCACATCTTATCAGACATGAGAGCAGACAGCGTGCTGGCAGCTGTGGACACAAACGTGACAGCTGTGACTCAGGTTACAGCTTCCCTTCTCCTGCCCCAGGGCCTCCCCTCTGCCTCTCCTTTGTGACAGGAGGAAAACCTGCAGCTCGCTGGGTGCCACAGAAATGGCTGGAAATGGCGTTAGCGCCTAAATACTGTTTGTGCACGACAGTTTCACAGCATCGCTCCTCTTGCCTGACCTTAAGACTCCTTTTGTTGCTGAGTGTTTTCTGAGCAAGTTCTAGCTATGGTTGTCTCTGCCTTGGCTGTTTAGGGCTGAGCAAGGTACAGCACAACGCAGCAGATGAGGCACCTCTAGGCCCCTTCAGGCACAGCCGCACCAGTGAAACCACCGTACATCGCCAAGGGCTCACCTCTGCTGGTGCCTTCCTAATCCCTCATTGCTGCACTGGGTTTGCAGCACAAGGTGGTGGCAGTGGGGAGGCTACAGGGGTTGCCCACACTGGGAAAAAAAACCCCAACAAAAAAGGATTACCGAACCAGAGAAAAATAAATACAATAAAACTCACTCCTCCTTCCTGCAAAATTTCTCTGTGGCTAAGAAAATTGCTTGTGAAAACCTTTTGCTCTCCTCAGAATGTAAATACTCAGCCTTCCTATAGGTGAACTGAAGTTTTCTATCAGTTATCTAGAAAGCTTATAACACAAGAGAAAGAAAAACTCAATTAATGGTTCAGGGGTAGGTGGTGTTTTTTTCCCTCTCTGTCTTTACAGTGTGTTTCATCTTGTATCTTTAAGCATTATAGATTCACGAGCATTATGCAAAACATTATGAGGATAATCAGCACAATGGGGGTTCACTATTTAATGAAAGTAACTCTCTTGTTTTTAATTATAGCATTTAAGATCATCTTATTGTCAAGTGAAATACAGCCTTCCCTTTTTGTGATTTGCCTAGGATTTAGAAAATATCCCGCCACCTTCTTCTTTTACAATAAAGATCATCTCCCACATTTTCAGGTAACTGTATATATGTTAAATGCTTTGTTTGGGAGCTTTCCAAAGCCAGGACTAAAAAGCAAACAAATCAAAGGCCTTGTACGAACTTCCTACTGGAAAATATTTGACTAATTTTAAAATACTGCAAAGAAGCAAGGCAGAAGTTCAGTTTTAGGTATCCCACTCCAAGCTATTTTTTATTTCTGGAATATATTGTTCCCCATTTTTTGCAGTTTCTTCCTCCTAAAAAGTAAGTCCCATGAATAAAGCAGCCCCAGTGCTAGACTACTTGGAGCAGACACTTCAGCAGCAGGTAATTAGATTTCACACATTTTATATTTTCAATTATTTCATTTACACTATAATCAATGTTTTTCACATGTAAGGAACACTATATTAGACTAGAGATTTCTATCTTGAAAGAAAAAAAACAGCCAACAAAAGAACAAAAACCATTATTAACAAAATGTTCCAAATCCTGTTTGCATAGAGATATGCACTATAATTCAGCACCAGAGGAAAGGAATTGTATCCAGACACACACACATTTCAAGACCAAAAGGAAAACCATAATTGCTGTGTTTAATGTTTGTATCTTTTGTGTATATTTTAACCATATTTGCAATTTGCAGAGCTATTTGCCTGATGGCATTATTATAAATCTATTAAATCCATCCTTTGAACAGATGGTGCTATAAAATACTATTGTATCTGGGAAGAGGTGTTTGAAGACATAGCGTATGTGTAGGCATACATGTGATGACACCTAGAAGACCACAAAAGCTATGTAAAACAGATAAGTACACCAAGTGGGAGGCCCAGTTTCCCAGCATGGCTGATCAGTGTGTCTTTTTCATAATATCAAATGCCATCTTTGCAATGCTTGTAAAATAATACCCACTGGGTTTTGGAATAAAGATCTCCACTGGTACCTCAGCAGTGTCTTTTTCCTGAAAGCTCTGTATTCCCTGTGGATGATCTGTTTCAGCAACAAAGAGATAAACAATGTGTCATGTTATTTAGTTTCTCAGCATTTTCAAGTGGATTTCCTTTTTCTTAAAAAAAAAAAAAAAAATCTGTTATTGGTATAAAAACCCAGCAAAAGTTTAAATATTTCTTTTCATCGTAACAGTAGCAGTAACAATATTTACTCATTGTCTTTGACACTATTGTTTTCATGCAAATATGCAACAGAAATAATAAAAAACCAATAGTATATTTTTTGATTTGATGTATATAAGAAGCTGGCTCTAAGTGCTGAAATTTGTACAACATGTTGGCATAGCTCAAGGAGAGCAAATTTGCAGTGAATGATGATAATTTGCACTGAAAGAAATTAGTGCCTATTTTGATTAGGAATTAGCCTTCTGTTCAAATTTCAGCAGAGTAATGTATTCATTCCTGGCTTAGAGCATTAGCTGGGTTGAAAGGGTGAGAGAAAACCTTGTGGACAAAGGTAAAATTAAAAAGTAAAAAGATCAAAGAGCTATTTCTGTAGTTCAATAATAAGGTAACTTCTGTGGTTCAAACTTACAAACAGTGTGTTACACTGAAATGCACATTTACTGTGGTACCCAACCTTTTCTGAGGTAGGAACTCCTACTGCTCCGTTTTTAGGATTACATTGTTCAGTTTTTGGGATTACCTCATTCATCGTGCATTTTTGTACCTAGTCACACCCAAATTGCTCAGTTTGAGAGGCAGGTAGAAATGCTACCATACATACAGCAGTTGAGGATGTGTTGTACACCTCATAACTACCTATACACAAATACTGCACTGCTAAAATCTTTCTTCCTTCCCACTAGCCCTGGTGTGGAAAAACAATTCATCAATCATCTTAAAGCAAGTAATGTTAAATCTACAGAAGTAGACTTCAGAGCTGCTGAAATCTTCAGCTGCCCCGCTACTGTTCCTACCCAGGGGGCCACACTGGACAGGGCTACAATTCTATCAATTTCTACCCAGGAAAAAACATTTCCAAAAAGAATTGGCTAGAAATTCAGCTTTGTGCATTAAAAACGCAGCAGAGAACAAATGAATCCTGAGCAATCTACCCTCAGCAAAAGTCAGAGTGTTGACTATGATGAAGTGGAATCTGGAAGGGTCTGCCACTCAAGTGTGCAAGCTCTTAGAGGAGTTAATCTATGAGAGAAGCTTAAAAAAATGCCAGTATTTGTGTTGTGGTGCCAGCTGTCAGGGCTCTGACAGTTTACCTCGGCACTGAGTCTTCAGAACAAAGGAACTAGGTCATGAAACAGAAAATTTAAGCATATTCCCCGTGAAACTCACCTTAAAAGATGAGCATTCAGGTTACTAAGTCAAGGACTGAAAAGTCAGAAAATGACAAATTTAGGGCTGCATGTTCAACTTTAACTCTTCCTCTTCGTATATCTGCACTGTTGAACTACTAATTATATGGCTGCAGAAATAATTGTATGCAAAGACTGTACTTCAGCTGATGGCAAAAAAGACTGCTGTTATTTAATTTTAAATCATTAATGAAAACAGGGGTTTAAAATATCTCATTGAATACAGTGCTTGCCCACCAGTGTTTGTGTATCCTCCCCCACAGCCCCACTAAGGTTCTACCACCCCCAATCTCCTTGCTGTAGTCACCTACCTGCCCTCTTTCACTGCCTCGGTTTCCCCACTGTCTCCAATCACAGTTCAGCTCTTTGGACACTAAATTGCTCTAACTCCAGTGTTCAGCAGCACCTCTAAATCTCTGTGTTGCCTTTTATTCTCTGTCCTGCTCTTTCTTCATCGCTGCTGAAATAAGACAAAGGAAGGAGCAGCAGCAGAGGAAGGGGAATGCTCCCTCTGGATGGAGCTGAGCTGATAGGTCCCCTTTCCATTGCCTCGCTTGGACAACAAGTTCAGGAAAATCAAGGAAAGGATTTTGACTGCCAACAGGGAGAGACATCCTTTTTCAGAAGACAAAATCATCAATTGCTTGTAGCCAAAGGCTTTGACACAGGTCTCCTTCATTTAGTGTGAGCCAACTTCAATTTCCTTATGCAGACACTCTTCAGTGGACAGCTCCCAGTGTAATTAAGAAGTTTATAGTCAAGAGAGTGCAAGTTTCTAAATGCTGGTGCCCTCCACAAGAGTAGCAGTGCTCCTGGTTCCCTTCTGTCATGCTCCAGGTGGCAAAGGAAAGACACAGTCTGTGTTTCCCCATGTATCCAAAAGTTAACACAATGCATTTGCCTTGTCACATCTTCTACCCTGCCACAAAATTCATGTGCTGTGCAAACACACCTAAGTTTTGCAAAGTTCTTTCCTCTTTGGGAAAAAATAATACAATGCTCCCATAAATCAAACCTCATCCTTTATTGAATGGGCCATTTCAAGAGGAGAGACAAAATCTTTCAGGAGGGTAACAAATAAAGCTGGGGAAAAAACCAAAACATGGAAGCTTTCAGGGGTACATTCTTCACACCACGATTTCTTCAGGTCATGGATTCATGGGTCAAGTCTATTTAAAAACACCAACAATGAGTGTATGGTACCATGTACAAGGCACAGAAAAATAAGGCAGATTAGATCTACGATGTATTTACAAAGCCATCGCTCATAAACTGTTGAGAGAATAAATGTTTCCTAAAGCCATTTTAAGCACTGGAAGAATGCTCCCTGACAAACACATCCTTTACAACCTCTTCCAAGTCAGAAATGCTTTTCAATTTAAAAATAGGTGGTGCAGCTTTCTAAAGCAGTACAGAAGTGGCATATCTTCCTGCATAAAGTGCTTGCTTAGTGAAGATAATTGAGGATGGAAAATACATTGTTTTTCTGTTCTCTCTACCATAGCAATTAAAAACAACAATTAATTGTGTCAAGGTGCAAAATGATGATTTTAATTACACTACCAGAGTAACATAAGAGGTTCACATGCAGTGACTACTCCCTTGATTGGTCTACTACAGAGGAAAAGATAGGATTGCCTCCCTAGGGCAATGTTCTCCACCTCATTCATGTTGATTTACTTCACAAACAACCTCAGTAACTTATTTTATTGACCTCCCTAGTAGCAGGCTTTTGAAAGTAAAACCAAGATATTTTCTTTTTATGGGATTATTTTTTAATTCTTATTATAATTATTTTATGATATTATTATTATTATTTTTAAACACTACTGAGACAAGTATGTGCCATATACAGCATCATATTTTACAGTCTGTCTTGTAATTTAAAATTGCATATGAAGGTAACAGGAATAATCCTAAAAGAATGAAAAAGCTGATTTTCAACAACATTCACAGTACCATTCAGGGCTCATGAAGTCCAGACGTCTCGCTCCCACTGCTGTCACACTGAAGCACACTCAGAAAGCAGAACACCAGAAAGACCCTCTTTTCTTTAATTATGCCTTTACCTCTCCCATCATTGAAATAGCATGGCTGGAGGCAAAGTAGGAAGAAACAGCAAACTCTTTCCTGAAAAGTTCATAAAGCAAACATGATCCATATATCTAAGACTCTATTCCCCTTGTACCTTCAGGGAGAGAGGAATATTATTGAAATTATTAAGTTCATTTTACTGTCTAGTGCCTTTGAATAGTATTGTTAAATTGGAAAAAGAATATCACTGCAGTGTTGATGCCAGGGTCTCTAATCCAGTGCTAGAGGCACAGGGAACTGTATCCACGTGCTGCAGAAGATAGGTATATTCAGATTTATATTAGACATTTCGAACTGAAGAGGGCAGTTTCATGTTAATACAAAATCCTAGCTTAAATGGCTTTGTCAAAAAAAGGTTTCCTCTGGTTTCTGACCATTTTTTGGTTGAACAAATACAGAGATTGTCTTAACCCCTGTTGTTTTTATTCAAGCACCTGTGCTGGGCTGTATTCATAAAGATGTTTCCTATCCCATCATGCATCTTCCAGATGGTTTTTATTAAAGGCCTTTGGGATGATTTTCCTCTTGCCCCCTTCCTTCCTTCCTCAGAACAGTTAATTAAAATACTTCCATGGAGATGCACAACGTGGACCCACTAACTAGTGTCAGTCACTGTGCAAAAGATGAGCTTGTTTGTTGGGTAACTGGTTATTGCAACCATTTTTTTTGTCATGGCAGCCTGTGTTCTTATTGTGATTCAGCAGAACTGCTGAGACATCAATTAGAGTGGTTTCCAAAAGCTTTTATAACTCGTGTTTAAAATGCCAGTCTCAACCACAAAGCACAGCAGTCCCATAATCTACAAAATAAAATTTGGGGCTCAGTTTCCATTTACCTAAACTTCTGCAATAATAAAAATGCGTCTGCCGAAGACATCTGTTAGAACTCGGTAACATCTAATTTTTATGGCAAATAATAGAGTTCAGCTCCATGAGATTAGAGGTTATAGGCTTGGCCTTTTGGCTGGCTTGGCATTCCTGTTGAAATGTTCTGCCAGCCAACTTAATATGTGCATTAAAAAATCCCAATGACTTGATGATTTCCTCCTCCTCCTAAGACTCAAAATAAAGCAATAGTTTCATCTCTTAATGCTTTGCTCCATGGCATTGTTGAGCCTATGGCAGTGTCTGTTTGATGGGACTGACAATAATATTATTTCTTTTCACTAACAATAAAGGCTTAATGAGGCAAAATCCAGAGTTAATTATATGTTGGAAACATACACTCTGCTGCAGAGGAGGTGGAGTTGCAAAAATCACTGTATTTCAGGCCAGCCCCGCTTGCATTCTGGGTTTCAGATACTGAACTTTGTCAAACCAAAGCTTGAGATTCGGGTTTTTTTCAGATCAAGTTCAGTCTTCTAGCACATGTAAATTGCAACATAGCACACAGCTATTGTAGAGGATGTTTTTGGAAAATAAATATAACAACATTACCATTCATAACAATCAAACCATCTCTGACTTTTAACCGAAGTTTGAATTCCTTTTTAATCCAAAACCCTGTGAGAGATATTTATAATTCCCCTGGGCAATATATACTAGTGAAATAATCAGATTTGAAATGTCTGTGAAAACCATGAGCAGAAAAAGGATACTGTCACTTCATCTGGCTTCTAACAGAGACGCCAGTGAATCGCTAACTGGAACTGCTCGCTGGGACATGCTTGCACAAAGCTGCAGAGAGCCATTCACCAAAGACTCAAATACTACTAAATAGGTCTCTGAAGATCCAGAGGAATCTGGGAAGATTGTGCCATCAAAATTAACATAACCTCTATGAAGGCTGAGTATCACAAGGTTTGAAAGAAAAATGATCAGGCACCCTACAGACTTACTGCTGGTATTGCAGAGTTCTAAGTGGCCTGCTGGGCTTTTTGAAAGAGAGGAGAACATGGGCCAGGTCATGGTTTGGGTTTTACTATCCCTCTGTGCCCAGCTTTCCCTCAGGGACTGAGCCCTTACTCCAACTGCCCCTTTCCCAGCTCACCAGCTTGAATTCCTTCTCCCTCCTTTCTAGGATGAATTACTACTCTGCTGTTTCTAAGAGACTATCCATGTACAGACAGTGCTAATGGGTGGAAGAATTATCAGATCTGCCACTTGCATGATTCATAAAATAAATAAATTGCAATCCAGGAATGGGAAAGTGCCTGGAATAACTTAGTAGACCTACTCCCCATCTATTTTCATCCTTTCCTCAGCTATCACTCATTAGTAGCATTTTAAAACCCTATGGTCCTGGTTCCTCACTTTATCTCTTCTGGTACAGTCATACCAGCAGCTCTACAAATCAAGTGAAAACCCAGTGGCAGGTATTTTTATTTAATTTTAGCAGTGCTTTATGAACAAACCTATCATATAATGATTGGAAGTAAGCAATCAAATTTTGACCAAAACAACTGAAACCACCCATTTTTTTTAAATTAAAGCTTGAATCCATGAAACAATCACACACCTCTCCAGAGCCTATTGGTCCTTCCTGTCTTCTCCTCTGTATCAGGACAAGGGCTAGCCATGAACACCCCCATGTCATCGTGATGACACAGCTGATTGTGTGACCACAGGCACAAAAGAGGCAGGGGGACTGCAACCAAGGAGGAAAGGATCCACAGTTACAGCAGTTTAGAGGTTCTGTAGGTTTAGTTTCAGACTTGCAACAGGACCAGCTGAGTGCTCACCTCCATGGAAAGGACTCTTACACCCACCCACACCACACATCCCTTGTACTGGGTCTCACACGCACCCAGTCTCGAGGTACAGGAGTTGTTGAGTATTTCCCTCTCTTTTAGGAACAGTTAACTGCGCAATCTCCCGATTCCCCCACCATGCTAAAGAAAAACAGCAGGAGCGTGAGCCTGACAGGGAAGAGGTGGATGTGAGGAAGGGAGGAACCCCTTTTCAGAGATCACAATCAATTACATCAGCTGAAGCCACAAAAATACATCTCCAGGGACGGGGGGATAATCCTGCAGATTTAGCTAAACAGTCAGGAGGATAAGCAATACTTACCTGCTATTCACTCTTCCCAGTGCATGGCTAGGAAGCAGAAGAGGAGGAAAAGACAAGTGGCAGAAGCTCTGGTAGTCTCTCACTCTCTCTCACACGCTCATCCTTAGGCAGAACAGCTGAAAACAATGTTTACCAAATGGGATAAAGCACTTACTCAGCACCCCAGGGTGGGGAAGGTTAAGAGGATGTCGACATCACAGCCACAGTCCATTCTCTCCTCTGCCCAGGGGTTAATTACCCATCTCCCTCTTATTTAGGATGTGTTGTAAAACAACAGGCTAACTCTTTACAAGTGGAGGAATATTTTTATCATTGTGGCTTTTTAATGAACAAATAATAAGAAATAGTGTTGTTTTCTTAGTGCTCCTCTGCTGACTTTAATGAAGCTCTCTGTGTGCTGGATACACCTGCAGAGCTCTTTAGGAGCAGAAGATTGGTCATCATCAAGCAAATCTTTCTTCACCTCTCATGACTCTATTTATGATATACTGATTAATCAATCATCTGAGAGATTAAAGGTCATCTTTATAAAATAAATGGCTTATGGCTGCAGCAAATCATGGCTTTGAAATTTATTGGAAAAGGCTGTAAATTGTCAGTCATGTTATTACACAAATAAATCAGATAGTTACTGCAAATTGATTAACTGATTCCAATTTTTTTAGGAACAAATTGTTGCTCCAACCTATTTTTCTCTCTTCTTGGACAAAATGATTGCTTTGTAGTCTGAGTGAATGATTGCCTGCGTGTCCAAGGCCACAGTTATTGCTTTAAGTTTCTTCACACACATTAACGTTTTTTTTGAGTGCTGTTCACCACAATTTGTTTTCACATGAGCACCACTCTCTGTCTGAAAAGACTGAAAGGTACAACGGCTGTTTGAGATGTTGAAAGTAACACTACAACAGCATAATCAGCATTATATTAGCGTATAGAATGACCATACAATTAATATAGATAGGCTTTTTCAAGTTTCACTGTAAAGTAGAGAACCAAAGTTAATTTCCTACACTGACGGAGAAATATTTAAGACTCTCTCATTGTATATGGTTTGCTGTATCAGTGCTGTGGGGTGAGGAGGGGAAACAGTGGAATGTTTCAGTAATGGAAAATAAAGCTGTCTGAAATTCAGGACTTTCACTGCTGAGATTACAATGAATTTTCTTAGTGAGAATAATTACATGGGGTTACACGAAATTAGAGATTAAGAGATGACTAAGCACATTTAATTTACTCTTATTCTCACTGCATTTGCACCATCTGCATGTCTCTGATAAATCCTTCTGGATCACATCTAGTGGACACGTCAGTAGAATTTCCACTCTCAATTCAGATGCCTCTTTGTTTCATTTCAGTGCCTTCTTGCTGTGACCAACCACTCTGCAAGTCCGCAGGATCCCTTCTGGAGAAAAACAGGTAAATTCCTCTCACCAGGCATGTCTCCACGGCTGGATCAGCCCAGGCACTGCTCAGACATACAGACAGGTCTGCACCAGGTTTTTCTCCTGCTGCAGAGAGCTGTCCTATGCTTCTACCAGGTCCTGTATCCTCACGAATTCTCTTGGCATGTCCTGCCGCAGGCACAACCTGAAGTGTCACCTTATCAGAACACAAATGCAAAAGGCTGTCATCTCTGGCTCATTGCAAGAAGTATAAACTATTAAAATTCCTTAAAACAGCTCAAACACCTCAGGATCAGAGAATGCTTTGCAGGGTCATGAGGCTCCTGCCTCAAAACACCCCAGAACTGGGCGGGAGGAAGACGCATTCAGAAATGCATGGCCACTTAGGGGAGGATGCATCTGCTCAGCTTATTGCTGAGAATTTTAGAACAGGCCACTGGAATCTGAAAAACTATAGGTTTTGAAAAAACTATAGTTTGAAAAACTATAGGTTCAAGGTTCCCACTTGAAGGTACATCCTGAAAATTAGCATGGTTATATGAAAAGGACGGAACAGGCAAGTTTTATACACAGATTATATGACAGGCCACAGGAGCCTATGAGTGAGATACAGAAAGCTGTGTGATAGGTGTGAGCCTGGGACCATTCCATGTGCCATCCTGCGGCACTAGACAGGTCTCTCTAAAAGGGACACACTTGTGGCACGTCTTCAGTAAAAGGGACTTCAACATCTTAAATGGAATGGATCACTTTGCTGGTCATTGTGTATGTGGTTGCAGTCATAAGGTGAGTGGACTGCTCAGATTAACAATGAAATATGCTATTCTGCTGTCAGGAGCAGTATTGGCCCTTTAGGGCACAAGCTGTCAATGTCACTGGAGCATGTTCCTGAAACTTCCGTGAGGATACAGGGAGGTGTGTTGCCATTTCCTGCCCGCAGTCAGCGGGAAGAAAGAAACTACAATTCTTTAATACAGTGATAGAACACAAAAAGAGTTCAATATATAAAGATGAAGCCGTTAAAGCAGGAAGAGGACCTTGAACAAAAATTGCTGGGGAAAATGTTTATGCTATCATGAAGCAGCAGCTCTGGCAAGGTGGACAGCAGACCTGATTAGCAAGTCTGATTCATCCCAGTACCTCATTAGAGTCTCTCCTCTTTGCATATACAGTAGCACAATAGTTCCTAAAACATCCACTTTGCCAACATGAATGCAGCTGAAAAGGAGATGCTGTTTGGTCTCCTGCATGTTGGAGTTCCTGGTCTCTCGATACTGGGATGGCCTCAGCAGCTGTGGGCTGTGGGTCATAAAACAGACAAGCTTAAGGATAAATATTTTATGGCAAAGATTTTACTGGCACTTGGCAGGTCCCGAAAGAAGAAGCAGAAAGACAACAGAAATGCCACATTTTCCCCTCTGAGCCTGCACAAAGCACAGTTCAGGCAAACCAGAGAACCCAGGCCAGACATTTAAAAAGTCTGGTCACCTCCCACCCAGGAAGGCAAGGCAGGGTACCAGGCATGCTGTGCCACCAAACACGGCTTGCCCTCTGCTGTTCATCTGTTTAAGAACTCTTGTTTCCAAGGAGGCACAGTAGGGAATTTGCTGCTGAATTTTCTGTAAACAAATTGATCTAAGGCCAGTTATTGACTTGTTTACTATACAACAGTTTATAACTATTAAGAGAGCTAAAAATGTCCCCCAAAATGCTACACACTTGTTAACATATTTAAAAACCAAAAGGCCATAGCATTATCCATTGAAAAGATTAATCTGGTTAGGAGTTCGTGTCATAAACTCTAATGGCTCAAAAAACAAGTCAAAATTTACTGGTCTTGAAGAGTCAATAATATCTAGTAACTCCATTTAGGAATTTTTTAAGTCATTTGTTCATGTGTACTGTCTCACATGCATCCTATATGGCTTACATAGACACTTACTAAGATACTTACTTCTCTGTTGTAAATGAGTCTCATCCCATCAAATCAAAAGAATCTACCATTAGCTGGAGCTAGGCTGGTGCTCCCAGGATAAACTCCTCCCTGCTGATGCCTGCAACATCAGCCAGCCAGTGTAAGGTTACTGAATTCACTGGAGCAAGGCTGATTGTCACCAGCTGAAAGCTCAATCCTTCCTATAAGCGTGACCAGTTATTTTGGGTAATTTTTTTTACACTGTATCCTGAATACCTTTACAAAGTTTGACAAAAGTTCCATGCTTTTTACAATGGATTGTAAAACATTAAACATCTCTATAAAAGTTTTAAAGATTTAACAAAGCCAAATTAAAAAAAAAACTCTCTGCAGGTTGATCCATTCCTATTCTGAAGTTCTCTGTGGGCACTCTGCTTCATAGAAACTCTTTTCCCAACGTAACTGAATGTCCTTTTAATGCAAAAAGCCGTATTGTTGTTCTTAACTCTTGGACCAATATTTGCTTTAGTTACATCATAATGAAACCCTTTCTATAGAAGTCATCTGGGGCAAAAAAAGTCCCTATGGAACTGTAACAAACAGAATGTGCCACCTTGCTCACTAATTTTAAAAGATCACAGTTATTTTTTCTGATAAATCTAGTAAGGTGCCTGTAATATACTTTCAAGTAGCACCAAATAGAGCCGTTGAACTTTGCTTTTCAACTCTCTTCTTTTCTTTTCTTTTTCCTGTTTTGCCCTGAGGTCTCTGAACTTTGCCAAGTATATGAAAGACCTAAGGATGCCCATGATTTTCTCTCTTTTTTTCTGTTACACACCATTTTCTGGGTTACCACGAAAAAAAGCCATGCTGTTGTAAGCCAGCTGTAAGTGCTTCACTGTCTCTTGACAATCAGTGACCCAAAGAGCTGAGCAAACACAACTGCTACTGAGCTCCCTTCAAGGTGTCCAAATATAGAAACATCCTTCAAAAGACCAGCAGTAGAAAAAGCAAAATATTGTACATAAAGAGAGGCTTCATTATCTTATTGCTCTGAATATTTGAAGTATAGTGAATAAGCAAAGCCATAATGCATTAGCTTCCTTATACTGCTCAAGCAATTCAAAGTCTAGTGGACCTACAAAACCCACTCATAGATGTTGCCAGAGAAAGGCATCTTTGGATGCATTATCTGAATTTAGAAATTCAAATGCCATATTGTACAGTTTTGATGCTGTGATTTGATCATCTGAGTGATTCACATGTCCTACTGACATATTCCAGGTTGAAAACTAAAAGTGCAGAAATAAATCCTGAGGCTATTGAAGTCAACGGACAAATGTTCATTGCTTTCCAAAAGGATAAAGGATAAAGTTAACTAGGATCTAACACACTGCAGAAACAACCATAGAGAAACAAGTTACAAAAGCTGTTCTTCATTTGGCTTCAGACCATTGTATAATGACACACAATTTTTGTATTCCTTTGTTTAGCAAATGCATATCCTACTGTTTTAAAACAAGCTCCAGCCTATCTTTAATATATCTCACTACTCCATGAAAGAGTTTGGCAGTTAAAAGAAAAATATTGTCCTTCCTTTTGTAAAATTCGTTTTAATACTGTGTGAAGCTGTTTAAAAAAAAAGTCGTAATAGCCTTTCTCAGGTTCTCTTCTTGGTGGCATTGCCACCACTGAGTTATTATGTAAATTATTGCAATCTGGTTAGCTCCTTCCATCTCTTTTCTTAACAAAAGGGGTCTGCAAGTGCTAATCAAAATGTTGTAATTTACATATTAATGAAGTTTTCATAATGGCATTTGCTTCATATGTAATATGAATGGTATGGAGACTTTTCACTCTTCTTTTGAGCAACCACTAGATTTTGATTTCCTGAAGTAGCTGAGCTACATCTGAAAACAAACTGTAAGTGCATCACAGTATATGTCTTTACATATATATATAAATATTTCTACATATCTTTGATATCAGAATGATACTCTCCAATGTTTGAATCTTAAATGTAGCCTCACTTATCCTTGTGAACTATTATTTACTCACATTCCTTTGAACACTTTTGTTGCAATCATTCTGCAAAATGCTAAAGGCATATTTTTCTGCTGAGAGTGCAGAGCACAAATAAGTAGTGAATCTTTTTTTTTTTTGTGGTTTAAAATAAGAACACAAAGAGGAAGAGGGGGATGGATAGAGACAGAGAGAGAGAAAGTTTTAAAAATACCACAACCCACTCCTATGGAAAGTTGAAAGGTAAAAAACGTCCCTGCTGTGACAAATATCACATTAAAAAAAGCTGGATAGGGAAGAACATTGACTTTCTATTTTTCATCCTATTTTCTACTTTACTGTTGTTTTAAAATATGGCAACCACAAAAACTCTGCTACGTATTGCATCTTTAAAGCTTTCTAATTAAAGATCTGGAATCACATCTATTTGTGAATCATTAAAGAGAACTGTATGAATTTCTACTTTCACCTGAATAGTCAGTGTGAACAAAGTTACGTCCCTTAAATTTAGGGTGTAAATTCTTAGGAAATCTCAAACCATATGTGGTATTCCAAGTGAAAAAATAACATCCACAGTCAAATTGAATGTCCAGTTGGTTCTTTTTACAGCTTTCAGTCATGGGATCTTGTTCTTTAAGAAATCCCGCAAAAAAATGGAGATGAGATTAAATGCCTATTTGCTAAACTAAATGGACCATGCAGAATCTCTCAGAACAATCCATTTTCTTTAACCGTTTTCTTTATTCTTACTTGAACCTTTTCCAGAATTTAACTGTTTCCTTCAGGTGTGGACTGTAAACTTGATCATTCCAGAAATGTTTATTCTTGGTGAGAAAACAATCATAATCCTCATCTGTTCCCCATGTTTCTGCTCTAAACAATCCCATTTTTTGGCTATAATTTCATCTGGGAGCTCCTTTCCATTGGCACAGACACTGACTTAGCTTCCTGAATGTGTAAGCCTATGAGACCTTTTTTTTAAGATGTTCTCAACACTCCAAGATAGAAGATTCTTTGTCATTATGAGACCTGATATTGGATTAATTCCATCTTGGATGTAAAGCATTGTGAGCTTTAAATGTTACCTAGATTTAAGACTCCATCAAAACAGAGATTCACATGGGTTTTAATAAAACAGTTTAGTGTAACTGATAGGTGTTCACAGCACTTTACCATCATCCTCAGCTGGAACAGGAGTTAGAGCTTTATCTGAGAACACTGACCCAGGAGCTTACAAAAAACTTCTTTCCAAATTTTCAGGAACAAAAAATGAGAAATAAATTTTTTTGTGCAGAATTTCACTCATTGTTTCCACCCACTTAATCCACAATTTGTCTTTTAAAGTCTAATCCAAAGCAAACAGATCCAGCATTAAGCAGGGTCTAATGGAAGATTGGATTTACATGGATGATGTTTTCTATCATTGAAAGAGAGACCCAAGTAATGGCTGTATCTAAAGCTTCATGACAAACACTTCAAAAGCAGATTAAAGACATGTGGGAGGTATGGAACGATATTAAAAAAAGGATAATTTACGCTGAATCTTAGGAAAGCACTTGAGAATAAGACTGATTCAGCTACAGGGAATATTCCCAGGGGTGTTGATAAGTGTTTCATTGCTTTGAGTATTTAGAATTGTGCTAAAGAAAAATATTAATTTTTTTTTTTATTTTAAAGCATTTGAAATTAAAGTCATGTTCCCTTTTCCTTTTTATTCTTCTTTTTTGAAACTGACATATGATCAATATTTTTAATTTACTGAAATAGCTAGTGTTTGAAAAATGATATATTTCAATAACTATTGCAATCATATTTTCATTAAGCAGATCAGAATTAATTCAGAAAGGGCACAGAAAATTGCCAGTCAAAATTTAGTATTAAGATTTTAATTCCATTGTTTTAAAAGTGTAGTTTTTCAACTAGAAAACCCAACACAAATGAAAATGTAGAACACCTACAGTTAGAATGAAGTTAAGCAATGCCTTGGAGATCATGCCTGCTCTCTGCACCTCCTGTGCTGTTCTCAATATTTTATTCCCTGAAGGGAGAGGCAGGGACAACGTGCAATGACAGCCATCATGTCCCTCTCTCATGCTGTTGTGCAAGGGAAAGATGAAAATTTTTTGTGTACCTGTTCTCCTTACCAAGACAACTTACGACCCAGCCAGAGACAGACAACCTTTCTAGCCATGTGAACTCCTTACTAAAAACAACTGAGAACTCAGAAATTGCAAGTTGGTCATCCCGATCTAACTCAGCACCAGCACCTAAAGCAGGAAATAATACAACCAGTGCAATTTAGCACGCACATTGCACAGAATGTCTGACAACAGGTAAGGAAGCAAACACTGAAACATTGCTTTAAAACCTGGGGTTTTTTCTTCTATAAAACCTTGGTGAGGTGCATTCTACCCTTGTATCGTTTCTGTGAAGACTTTTGGCAAAATGTTAATGCATCCTCATCTTATGGTCAGTTTATTTATCTTTAGATACAGAAAATTACTAAATTCTGTGTTTTAATGTAAAAAATGCTCTCCCCTGTAAAGGGAGTAGTTCTTATGTTTTAGTGGCAGGTGAAGAATTGCGTTGGCTTTCTTTGCTATTTGGAGCCAGAGGGGACATTTTATATACACATATATATATAAATATATGTATGTATATATGTTTATATACATGGCATCCATGCCCAGGAGCCCTCCTGTCCACATTCAGTTTACTAGCACAGACAAAAGCATGTAGCCCTCCAAGGGGGAGAAGGATATTGGATGGTTTGTTTTCATAAAACCTAGTGGGTTTTTTTTTTCTAGAATTCACCCATCTTTAGAGGACTTTGTGTGCTTTTTAGTATCTGTAATGCACTCTTGAATATAGGGGTCCTTTTATTTTTATTTATTTTTATTTATTTTTCTCCCCCCTTAATTTTTAACACATTTGGTGGCTTTTTAAAATATAACCCAACCAGAACACTGGGTTGAATGAATGTTGTCAAAACGAAGAATTAACCTGAGGAAGTAGATATTGCTCTGATTCCATTACAGTGGTGGAAGTATTCTTCTCGAAACGGAAAGGCTCAGTTTTGAGGCATATCAATATTTTTTGCAGGCTGTTCTTTATTCCAGAACACACGGCATATATTCCAAATCCTGGAAAACAAACTAAAAAGCCACCTTTTGCTGTGATTATAGGGCAACATCAAACACAATTGTGTATAGGTACCCAGAGAAACAAAACACAGTGATATGAGGAAAGTTCTCAATCAAGCATTCCTAAAGGAAAAATTCACTGAGCCATACAGTCTCGTCCCAGATCAAATGGCCCACCAGAATTCTTTGTACAGATACTCAAAAAGACTTTACAGACAAAATGATTTTGAATCCAGCAGAACTGCCTTACAGAATTTTCTATTTTCGTACAGATCTGCACTACATTCTGCCTCTCAGAAAACTCCAGCAGAGTTCTTTCTGTAACATCAGCTATCTATCAGATTTGATCTGCTTAGAACAGATTTAGAAAGAAGTGGAAGCAAAACAGTGAAAGGTTTAAAAGCATTCCCTGGGAAATACACTCTACAGAGCAGCAGCATGAAATTACAGGGGAGGAAGGACATGGGAGAGAAGCACATTTTTAGGAAGGTGTTGCCTCTTTGACATGCACGGCTGAGGTGTGGGAGGGAACAATAAAGATTCACACTGGCCAGTCTTTACCCAAGAAAGGCTCAAATAATTAAGCAATCCATTTGTGTGAGTATTGCAAAGATTAAAGTGTATATGGTACAGAAATGGTAGAAGCGGAAGGGAAGAGACAAAAGAGTGGGGCATGGTGGGGAACCTGGATCTGTAGTGGTGAGGGGAGCCCGGCTGGTGAAAGCAAAAACCCTTGTTAGGAACTAATGAACCTCTCTGCACTTAGGAATTACAGGATATTAAGGTACACGTAACTAATTCTGTGAAGCTCTGCTGGAGAAGATAACATAAACCTGGACCACCTGTGTTGACAATTTTCCTCACCGTGGGAAATTTATTCCCCACTAAGTGTTGAAACATATCTAGT
The DNA here is from genome assembly GCA_013400235.1 of Oriolus oriolus. Lineage (NCBI taxonomy): Eukaryota > Metazoa > Chordata > Aves > Passeriformes > Corvidae > Oriolus > Oriolus oriolus. Next base: position 1,186,795 of record VXBT01003964.1, on the reverse strand, counting down.
ACCAAATCCACCCCTGAAACAGGAATTTAAAAGTTCCCAGTAAACATATTTCTTACTTCTCTTACCCACCCTTCATATTTCATAAAGATAAATAAGTGATTTGAAACTAGGTGCCATGGATTGGAAATGAATCTTATGTTCCTCTCCGCTTTTACATGTAATGAAAGACAACTCCATGTTTCAATAAAATTAAGTTTGGAGTCCAGCCAGAAACGTTTTCTGCACTGTAACTTCATTTAATTTTACAGAGAGGTGCTTCTAGTTGTAGCTTTCCAGCTCTGGCCAGGAACACAAGGAAGAAAACATGTCATTGACTGACACTTGCAAGTGATAGATGTCACTAGGACACCCACTTGAGCAGGAAGATTGGACCAGATGATCCACTGTGGTCCCTTCCAACCTGACCCATTCTGGGATTCTGTGACTTGGGGTGAGCAGCAATGGCAATCTGTTAATATACTCTCCTTGTAATTCAGCAGAAGTTCTCGTGTTTTCACGTTTTAAAAATTGGCAAGTCTAATTTGTGAACAATGAGGAATTATGGAAGAAAATGTCAGTGAGCAAAAGGTGATATTTGGAATTTATGATAAGAGTTTGAAAAAGAGAATTTACCTGGAATCCTGAATGCACAGATTTGCTTTGAAGTGTTTGTCAATCACCCAGCTCTAGCTGGGGGATGCAGCTCTCTGACTTGGCTCTACATTTCAAATATATAAGCAAACAGAGAAGCATTTTGGGCCCATATGTCTGGAGACCAGTTGCTGTCCAAAACAATCACTTTCTCCCCTTTCTCTAACACTTCCCAAGTAAAGCTAAAAAGCCTATTTCAAGTCACCTCGCACCAGCTGCTAACAGAAATTTCTTGCTTTTCTATAGTATTTCTGTTGGAAACAATTGCCAAAGTGTCCAGACTGTTGAATCACAGGGAAGCTGAGATTTAACCTTGGCAGGAGGCCATGTGATTGACATTTCCATTGCCAGAGTTTGTCCAAGTCATTTTGAGAGCCAACTAGATTTCATTTTGCCTTATCTGTGGGTTATCATTCTTACAAGAATCATCTCATTCTGGCAGGATCTTGATTTAAGGCTTTAAAAGTCAGCTAGGCTCAAACTGATTTTGCAAGGTCACAAACACTGCAGGTTTCTCTCCATAATATGGAATTAGAAGATTGAGTGCCAGTCCTTTCAAGGTCCTAGCAACAGTTAGATGTGCCTCACAGTCTCATTCTCAATTAGGGCAATTTTTAAGGCTGTCAGCAGCTCACAATTTTATCCCATGGTTCTCACCTCCATATTTTTTCCAGGTGCACCATCCTGACAAAAATTTTCTTCCTTTCCATATGCAAGCTACTTGGAGTGCCTTCCTTTGTGTTATATTTGGACAAGTACATACTCCAAATTTTCATCCAATCAAATAAAATTTCCCTTTCCAAAAAATATCTGCCACTTTAATTGCCTGTCTCACCCATGGGGGCACCTAAGATGGAATGCCTGCTTGCACCAAGGATGAAGGATCAGCCATGCAAAATTGTTGCCATGTTGGTTTTAATTGCAAATTGTTCTATTAATTGACAATAATTAGTTATTGTCAAATATATTGCTGCTTTTTACACTAAGCTGTTCCCCACAGAAACAAAATAAGCACTGAACTGTTGGCAAGTAATTGTGGGACATGGCTGTAATGGGTTTACTATGAAAACACTGTGAGTTAACTTGTAGATTTTACCATTCAATGGTAAATGATTAGCCCCTTTGGCTAATCATTTTTTAATTAATTTCTTTGAAAGATGGTAGCTCACACTAGATCCCAGGCAAGGAGTCATCATACGTGTGTGAAGTGGCTCTGGGATGCAGAAGTCCCACTGTGAGTGCAGCTCTGAACTGATGCAGACTGCATGAGTATGAGCCACAGATGTGATTAGGGGGTCCTGGAGTGAACTTCTTGTAGGTGAGTCCATCTGTGTTGGATCAATTATGTGGAGCAGGCACTGCATGGCTAATCAGTCCTGGACATGTGAAACACTGCTAATGTGTCATATGTTTCGTGAACACCCTTTCTGTGTTAAAAAACTGAGACAAAAATCAGAGAGCCTTTTACTTAATAGATTTTGAGTTGGTTTACTTTTTTTTTTTTTAATTTCAAGCATTGGATGACAAACTTTAGTTGGACATTCCACGCTGACATACAGATCTGTATGCATGAGATGTGTTATGTGATGTAATGCCATTTACAGGGATGGCGGAATGCCCAGTCCTATCAGATCTTAACTTTTGAGGTTAACAGTTATTTTTAAATCCCTTTGTTTATATTTACCATTGCTAATTTTTACTGCTTGATCTCTTCCCTTTTAGTTGTCCTGCTAATTGCTACTTGCAAGGTGCTCATTAAGACCAAAAGAGAAAAAAATGCAAGGAAACGGTTTATTAACAGTGCTTCAGAGCCTTGAAAGAACAAGGCAAATCTATATAACCTAAAGTACCAAAAAGATGCCTTTTAACCAAAGCAGTCAACAAGCTACATAAAGTTTTATTTTGATAATGACTGTGAAATGGCACAATAATTACTACTACTCACTATTTGCATTGCAGTAAAATCGACAACAGAAGGTTATAAATCCTTCCCCACAGAGCTTTGCTCCCAGTCCAGACATGCACTTAAATAAATATACAGTTTCAGGTAAATCTACAGAATTCAAAATGCAACTCACTTGCTTCATGTTAAACGGTGTATTTAATGACTTTCCTCAGGAACTTAAAACCTTATGAAACTCTTTTTGGAGCTCAGCAGTAATCAGCTATAAGATGCTTTATCTAATGAAGAATAAAAAAGGAAACTTAATTTATATTTTTCCTTCAGTCTTTTCCAGTAAGAGTAATTTCCACTCAGGTAAAAAATCACTTCCTCCTAAAAAATACCCCACAAACATACATGTCAGGGACATCTACTGGATCATAAATATACCTATCCATGATACAGACAGCCAGGCATAGTCCTGTTATTTATTATATACCATAAAGAACATCTTCTTCCCATCACTTTGAATTATACTTGATGTCATGCTCTGTACCTTCAGCAGGGCACTACTCTTTGTTAGAAAAAGACACTGAAACTAAATATGGTGAGCAAACTGAAGCCTAGCCAGGAGCTTGTATTCCAAACAACAGCATTTCAATTCCAGTACGCTGATGGAGACACCTCTATAGCTTGCTTATCTTTTCCAGTGCCATTACATGCAGTCAGAAATTCAAGGGCTGTTAGACAATAAAACCCCTTATTTGCTCTTTTCAGTTTCCTATAGCTGTTATTATTTGTCATCCATTTCCGCTCACACACAAGCAAGCACTTTAGCCTACTTGCGGCAGCTTCAGAAACTGAAGGGAGAAGGGGATATCAAGGCCATATTCACCATTATGAAATTTTCTGAAGACAAAAATGTTGCTAATTAAAAATAGTATTTTTGGTGTTCTAACTAAATTAGTTAGATAATGTTTTAATCTGTTTGGACCAGTAATATGGTATCTTCTGATCCTATTGCTAACAATTCCTTAAAATTTGCTTTGTTTATAGATTTGCTACCAGCAGTAAACTGTGCCAGAATAACCGGTGTTGCAACTGGCCAGTGTTCATCAGTCACATGGAAGGAGAGTTAGTCCATACTAACAGTGCCCAGAGATGTTTTTGGGTGGGGGTCAAGCTAGAGCTGTCCTATTCCATGGGAATGACAACTCTACCCCAGCCAAAACCAGCACATTATCCACCTCCTTATTCCATACCACTTACATCACACTCAGGTCTCACACTTTTCAATACAGCCTCATTAACCACCGCCCCACTTCCCATTCTTTCCTACCATACATGTCATCCCCTTTAGCCTACAGACCACACCTGAAAAGTGTCCACAAAATGTCCGTGGACTTCATTTAGTCCGTGACTTTCGGCTCCCTCTGTTCTGGTGGTCACTCAGGACCACCACAGGAGACGTGTGCGTTACGTGGAGTTATGGGGCCTGGGTCACTGCTGCACTTGCACTGCTTCTTGTAAGGCTTGCTCTCCGCTGGCTCATGTGGTTCCTGCTACAGCAATTCCTGTAACGTGCAACTCAAATCATGAGTTACGACAATTCCAAGATGCATCCATTACAGTCTCCACTCCTGGCCTTTTGGGACAAGTGTTATATATTGCAATGAACTCTTCCCCTTTCTCCCAGCCTGGCTGAAACAAGGGGTTCCTGCTACAGTAATTTCAGCCTCCACTGTTAGTCCCCATAGGCTGCAGGGGAAGAGTCTGCTTCACCTCATACAACTGGAAGCTTCACCTCATCAAATGGGAATATGCTCTGTCTTCAAATGAAGAGGATAAGAATATCTTTGCTTTCTTCACCAAGATAATTCCTGCTTGAAATTGATCACTGTCAAGGTGAAAATGGTATACATTAAAAAATAAAACTATGTCAATTTTTTCTATACCGAATGCAGACAAGGCTACATAATAAAAAATGGGGGGGAAATGACAATTGAATTAAGCCATATCAAACCCTCATAAATTTATGTTACTTGTCTCTAAAGAAATTAAGTACCACAGCATGCTCCATTACTGACCCTACACATTTTTGCTAATATTTTTCCATAATTGATGTCACAGACCTATCTCAGACTAATGACATTATGTTTGCAAGTTTCTAGTGTTCTCATCAAGGAACTTGGAAAGTAATTTCCAAAAGACTTCATCTCTTTCTATCTTAATTTTCTTGAACTCTCATAACTGTGAATTATTTGCATTCTAGTAATTATCCTTCTCAAGATACAAGGAATTATCCTTTATTATCAGGTTTACATCACAAAGACTATGAACCTGAATCATTTAAGAATGCCAACTTGTACTCAAATTCAAGAAGATGAGTTGCCTTTTTGATGCTGCTGGAAAAATTCACAGGAAAAATTTATTATTTTAAGTGATACACGTGTTTCACAAACCAGGGTCTGAATTTTTTCTCTTGGACTGTACAAGTCAGCTGGTGGTAGGAGCACAGAAAGGAGGGTGGAAGAACAAAAGGAAAGATAGATGGCACCCTGCTTGCAGCTCAGACACACAGGTTGGGCTCTGTCTGCCACCCACATGCACGCTGGCTCTCCCCTAGTGAGTGTGACCAGGTTCTCACCTCCTCAGATATCCCAAACTATTTCACATGTCCCTGATTCCTACAGGAACCCGAGATCCCCTTCCTGCAAACTACTCCCGTTAGGTGGGAACCTGCCCGATGGCTGGCACCACTGTGCCTGTGAAAGCTGTTTGCAAGCGTGGAAAGATTTGTAAGAAATGGAAAATTCATTCAATGCGACGTTAAGTGTTCATAATTGCTTTAATTAGGAAATGTAATCCTGACTCTGAGCAGCTTGCCATCTCATGTCTCTTCTCAAAACCTCTTCATTTTTTTTTAGTTTTGGTTCTCCAGTCTCCGTTTTAAGTAGATCACTTTCCCATTTTCTTTTTCATTTACTGTAAATACAACAGCAGAATTCTTTGTTAGTTGAAATACCCTTTACAATTCGACATTCAGTACTGCTAATTATGTTCTTGACTTACTTATGCTTATTTTTAGAGATTTCCCAATCCACCTCTCACTACTTTTTGTATATATTTTTAAAGAAGCCTTCTGTTTATAATTATTTTTACATTGCCACTTAAACAAACTTGCATCTGTTGCCTGTTTTCCCTCTAGACTGAACCAGGATGGATTTTAATTGCATCACCAACTGTTTCTAAAATACTTCTTAGAGTCTCCACTAGACTCCTTCTGCAAAATAAAATCTTGACCAACAAAATAATAACCAAAACCTGTTGGGGCATTTCATGTTTTCTCAAAGTCAACTTTCTTGTGGTCCAGAATGTTCACTTGGCTTCCACCAGCTCCCAAGAATAATTTGAACTAATGATACTGTAATGTCTGGGTGTTTCCTTGCTTCAGTCCTATTAATCATACTTGGTATATATCCTAGGACTTGGTCCAAAATAGCCTCTAACCATCTGAATGCTTCAATAAGCTGTGGAAGAAAGCAATACTGAAATGCCTCTTAAAATGTGTTCCTCCTCTTCATTTTTTTAATTGAGTGGCATCCAAGTCAGCATCTGAGTAATTAAAACTCTGCCAGGATCAAACATCCTGCCTTGTTATAGAAATCTCCAATGTATAAAAACATTTGCTGATTCTGTGTTATTTTACTTTACCTACCCTAGAGATGTAAATTCTCTCTGTAGCATCCTAGAATCAACTCACCATTTCATGGCTCTAATTTCTATACAGATTTCTATGTCAGCCATAATATTTCTTTTCACAAATCAATGTTCTGCCTAACCAGTTCACTTACCTACTGCTTTAGTTTACTTAACCCTTTGGCAGGTTCTGTATTCTTAAAATTACAAGATATTTCTTTGTAAAATTGTTTTAAAATCTATCTTGCCTATAAAATTGTGAACATATATATATATATATATATATAAAGTATACAAAACATAAAAGCATAATATAAGTGCACAGAAACATACTGGCAAGATGCATACACAGAACAAAAAAGAATTTGAATAACAGCTTCAGAGTTTAATTTGATAGCCATGCTAAAGTCTCCCTGACTTCCTTAGTTGAATTACAGGGTTTGTAGTTACAGACTTATGATTCTTCCTTGCTGTTGGTAGAGATGGATATCTGTTTATCCTTTCAAGTGGAAAATGGGTGTTGATAGATCAGACAGACAGAGAAACAGAGATCAGAAGACAGTTTAATTAGATTTTAGATCACAGAGTCATTGAAAAATGGGGGTGCATCTCTCAGGGTATGGAGAGAGACAAATATCCCAATCACTGACGTAGGGCAGAGCTGAGAGCTGTCTCAGGCAGTGGAAGAGTGCAAAGACAGCTGGAATTGGAGGGAAGTTACCTGTCTGGGTAGGATGAGAAGCCTGCATAAAATCATGGGGTTTTTTACAAGATTCAACCCAAAATGAGATAAATTTCAGAGGTTGATGAAAATGCTTGAAATTGTGTACCCTGTGGTCCCTGACAGTCCTCATGATTCTTCCCTACATTGATGCTATTTTCTTCTTTTGCTTCACCTACCATCAGCAAACAGTAACTTCTAAAGTATTTCCAGTTGCGTATTTCCCATGTGCTGTTCATTTCAGGAATCAGAACGGGCTGCAGGTTCATTCTTCTTGTTCCTTTCAACTCACTAATCAACCTTCTCATTATCTTCACTAGCATTTGGCCTGTGCTGAATAATCATCTTCCAATTAGGCTTATGTTTCTTTCTTAACTGGCTATCCAAACACTTATCAGCTAAGTCTGTGCTGGCAGAACTTCCACAGTGTCCATCTTGGCTCATGACATTACCCCATCCTTTCCTTCCTTCGCTGCATGCATCCCCTTCCTCTGAGTTACTCACAAATGGCTACAAACCCTTCAGCCACATGGACAATGAAGCTTTTTACATCCTTTTTCTAACCAGTGTCTCAGAGTCCAGAGACAGAGATGGATTTTGAAATCAACCTTCAGATGAGTTCTGAATTTCAGGGAAGTATCAGATCATTTTCGTTCAGATCCAGATGTTCCAAACTGATGGCATTTTAAATTTTTTAAATTCCCACGTGTTTAATGGGATAAGAACATCTTAGAAATACACTTGGACAATTTCAGCGTTGGGAATCCCCTACTTGGGACAGGCAACCTTTTTTTTGCTTTTCTGGAGCTGGATCATGCATGCTCTGCCACTACTCCTCCATGACACATTTTCACTTTATTTAGATTTTACCAACCTGAATGCTGATGGTAGTTTCAAATACACTGGGAAAAAAAAGATCTTTATAAATGTGTCAAGTATACAAATCTGCCATGGAGCTTACTTTGCTTCTTCCAGAAAAGGAAAAAAAAACAAACAAAAAAACACCAAAAACCACCCCCAGAGACCGCCATACTGAAAAAAATAAAACTACTGAACTTTGCCTTTAATCTGATCTAGTTAAATCAGCTACATTTACTAGGTGCTAAAAGAAAATGCTAGGTGGCAAGGGAGAGTCATCAAGACTCCTTTTAGGTTTTTATCACTGGCCTTTGTTCACAACATGATCATGGTGTAGACATGACCATGGAGCTCTCCATCTGCAGATGCCCTGAAAATGACATTAATCGTCCACATTGTGCTTTTATCTATGCTAGCAAATTATCCACATCAAGCAGATGAATACTTATAAAACCAAAATCTAACTGTCTTTGAAAATCTCATTTTCATTGTGATTTTAATTCAGTGTACACACTGGGGTTAAGGATACAGGAAGGATTCATTAAAATTACTGCATTTATTTTTATGTTACTATTCAGGCTACCTGACATTTATAACAGCTTTTACCTTGATTTTTTTTTTTAATAATCCAGCAGGAAAAAAAATTTTCTTTTCAGCCTTTTGACTCAGTCTTCTCTGCAAAATATAGACACTGGGAAAAATATTTCCCACATTTTTCCCCCTCTAATTGTTATAGCTATACTATAGCAAAGTACTTGCCTTCCTTTGATGAAAAAAGGAAGGAGTAAAAAGGGAAGAAAGACATCTGGATTACCTTCACATTTTACAGTATTATTGTTGGAAAGCCTTGTTATTTCAGCAAAGCTTATTTTAGTTAATTCTCAGTTTTGCCAGAACAGGACACCAGAGTCCAGAGAAGTGGCACAGATACAGGAGGTCCCTACTCATTTTCAGCACTCTTAGTGCTAAGGTCTTTCTGAGATGATTAATGGCAGGTTTGACTCTGGGAGGTAATTATAGGTTTTGACAAGAAGTTTGAGACTTTGGGGATGAAAGTGTCTGTGAAGGTTTCACTGAGGAAACCAACCCCTGACAGGCACAACATGCTCATTACAGCAATTCTGAAAAAGCACAGATATCTATAAAATAAGCTAGATGCAGAAGAACATATTTTTATTAACCCCACTGCTGCTGATGGCATATGCATCCTCCTTGTTGTTGGGGGCTAATGTGATTTGTAACCTCGGTAACTGCAGTCTTTTGAAGACACAGAGGTTCATTTGCTTATGAACTCCTCATCCTCCCTCTTTCACCTATTTTCCTTTGAGGGTTAAGTGGGGGGAGTGGAGGGAGGGAATACCAATAAATAGTGTAATGAAAAATAAATTACGAGTGATCAGAATGTTCTTCCCATAATATAACTAGTTTATTTGCTGATATCTTTTTTTATTATTTTTTTTATTGTTTGGGTTTCAGCAGTTCTATGAATAAAGAAAATATTGAAGTGGTATATGCACTTCAGATTGTCAGAACATTTATTTTCAGTATCCTGAAATGCAATGTCTGAGAACTGGAGCAAAGCCTAATTAAAGGGCTTCCTCCAAGAAAAAGGTCCTTAAAGACAGCAGGACTTCTGGTAGGAGCTCTTAGTGTCTGTAAGTGGTTTAGGCTCTTCAGAACAGCATCATACAGCTGCCTCAAACTGGTGGGGACTGACCATCAAACTAGAAAACTCCAAAATACACTGACCAGGGGTTTTACTACGACTCTGACTTCCTAGCTCCTTTAGGGATGGAGTAGAATCAATCTGCATCAGACAGCAGAGAGCAGAGCTCTATGTCAATTTGGAACAGAACTTTTCCCCAAGTAAGTGGGTTTTTTAAAAAATTCTCTTGAACACAAGCATCTAGCTCTAGGAAAGAGCCATGACAAGACTTATTGCCAAATCTAAATGTATTTACAATTCATACACTGCTTTATACATCTTGCCACTGCGAGCTACAGGCCTCATTTCAGTGGTACTGTCTGGCTCCTTTGTGCCTTTTTGTCAACATAAAGCAGCTGTAAACCTGCCTGCTCTGGCCAATTAAGTTGTTTTGTATTTCTGGAGTGGCACAAAGGAAAGCGACACCTCCTTCTCAGTATGGTTTCATAAAATAGAGATATATAGGGCACACAGGAATCACAAAAGTCAGAGTGGAACAAGAGTCATGGGCCAGATTCTTGAGCTGCAATAAAACAGTGGCAATCCAAGGGAGGCATGGCAAATAATGCTAGCTGAGAGTCTGCCTCTGAGATTCCATAAATGCTCTTCTGTCACAAAATTAGATGACATTATTAGGCTGCTTGTTACCAACATTCCCAAAAATGTGTCTTCCCAAACCATTTGTGGGAGTCTGTGCATACTGGGATGGCATAACTCCAAATAAATTTTATGAGCTCATTTGTATTACTTTGTATTAATTGTGAACAAATGCCCCCGTGCAGCAGGGGCCTATCAAGAGAGCCTGGGAACTGTCAAGTACCAAGAGGATACACCCTGGATCAGGGAGTCAGCATGGGGTCATTTTAGGAGGTTTTGAGTTAAAAACAAACCAGAAATTTGGCCTGGACTTCAGACCAAGAATTTATCATACCTGCAAGTGCAATTAAAACTCTCATAAGCAGGAGTGAGGTAAGTAGCTGAGACAACATAAATTTTGTTTCTCCAGGCAGAATTGGGTCCTTATTGTTACTATACAAACTCACATACTCTGCATTTAAAAAAGTCTGTGATGTAGATTACCTTACTGAATTTATTCATTTAACCTAAATTCAGATATTGGCAATGTAGAAATTTCCCCTCAAGCTGGCCACCTCAGCATTGTGCTGCTTCAGGATAAAAAAGAGCATTGTCTAGAAATGCCCATTTCACTGGGTCCTCTACATTTCAGTTAGAGAAATCCTGGATTTGGCCTCCCAGTCTTCACCTGCAATAAGCAAAGAGAGCAAGCAAGGAGATCTGAAGAATAACCCAGGGTATTTGTAATCCGAATTCTCCCTGTGTGGTTCTTGTCTCTCTCTGTACTGATTGAAAAGGGAACCAAAACTGGCTGTTACCATGAAATAAACATTTTGGGAGTGAGACTTACCTCTTGAGGCTCATGTAAAATTCTCAGTTAAGTGTCTGGAATTCGGTGGAAGGCATCTGTACTTTTCTGTCCAATATAACTTGTGGACTATATAACTTGTATATGTTAATTTAATGATCTGCCTTTGTAGAAAACACGTGAAGAACAAGAACAGATGAAGTACTGCAGCACCTAATTGTTTTTTGTGGTTCACCTGTGACCTTTAGTTTCACCTTCACTCCACAGTGAAAGAAGCAGCTACTGGAAGATAATCATCTCAGGACTGGGCATGTGAACATGATGAAAAGGCAGATCACAGCATACAGAGTAGGGAAAATGATGCAAAACATGAAGCCTCTGTGGTGAACAAAGTAAAAAACCTGAAAAGAAACTAAATTTGAAATTTTAGAGAAAGTTATTTCATTCTGTACCTGCAGTAGCTTTTCACAGCTGACCAATATATTCTTTGGAAGCAACTTCAAAGTTATACACTTAATTGGCAGAAACCAACTTTTATGCTTGTACATAAAATGCTCAAGTAAGAATTGCTTGTATTCTCATGCAGGCAGGGCACAAAGTACCATGGGATTCATGAGGCCAATTGCAGCTAATCAAGGATCAGATAAAAAGCATCCCATTTATTTCAGCAGAATTACAGTACATAGCTGCATTTTCAAATAGTCGCTGTCAAGACATAAAATAAAAACTCAAAAAGACATCTGTCAAATAAAATTTTAATAACATATGAATCCGAATAAGTTGTGGCCTATTGTTTGAATATTCCAGCAGTAGAAAAGGAGGTTAAATTCAAATAAATTATTCATTGAGACTAGTTGCACATCCCTAGTATGCATCTGTATAATTTAAACAAAAACAAAAGTGTGCCACAGAATAAAATGAGATTTTATAGAAATACTTCCTTGAATCTGGATGTTCCCTATCTCATTCCAAAATAATTATTAAACACATGGAAAACTACTAATAGAGCATAAAAAATATATTCAATTGGCAGAAGACAAATACATTATTTATTACTTCAAGTTATTGATGAGCTTTCATACCAACTCGTCGTTCTGTTTTGCTCTGTCACTCATGAGCTATAAGATCATCCGTACCTCATAATAAATAATTTATCCATAGCCAGTCTGTACCTTTGGGTAGCTGCCCTTATTTATCTGGGTATATGTACCCAGATATGCACTTTCTCACCATGAGAAATGGTCAGCACATTAAACAATGCTGATTTGCAGAGGTTTCAAACTTACAAGAAGAGAATGAAAACAAGGGATTGAGGATATTACAGGGATTTTTTTGTCTGTGTGGGTTTTTTTCATGCTAAGAATGCATTGCTGAATGATATGCAAATAGGGGAGGTTATAAAGGATCTGTTCAAAGCATATGTATGGTAATTCAAAATCATAATGAAACTCTATTTTAACAGATTTGATATAAGCAAAGAGGGCAAAATTAATACACAGATTGGTGTGACTATTGCACCAAAGAGCTGTACACCTTCGAATTTATGAATAATATTTGGTAAAGGTTAAGATGGAAAATAAATTCAAGATGCAAGTAATTCTTACAAAAAATGGCAATTACACACATTATTGAATCGAACAGATGATATTAGTAAGAATAGATGGATTCTGCTGGAATAACATCATTTATAAGTAAATCTCTAATACCGTTTCATCTGTAATACAAGTATTCTTGAACATTTGCACTGAAATGCTGACACAGAGTGATCACTGATGAAAATGCCCTTTGTTTCGACCTGCACAATATTTCAAAATTATATACAGTGCAGTTATTAACTCTTTTTCCAACTAATGAAGTAAGAATTAGGTTGGTTCCTGTCAACTATACAATAGTATTCAAAATGGTTAACCTGTTAACCTGAATTATAATTTGCATTTTCAAAAAGCAGCTGGAAGAGACATTTTCTACATGCTTTGTCTTTCGGGAAAATAATTGCTGGGGCCAGGTGCTAGACTCTCCAACTCTATATACTGTGTGCTGGATTACATATTTTTCTATTGTTTATCTATATTGTTTTATAACTTACTGTGCACAATCAGTGTTTCTAAATGACTGAGGAGAAAATATGGGTATATTAGCTACATAAACTAGATGAATTGATTAAATGTATGAGTAGAATGACCATGAACCATCGCTGCATTTCTTATTTTAAAAAGGCTAATATGATCATATACCAATGTAAACCAAATATTTCCATAGGGAGATGCAATATTAAGCCTATTGTGTAAGGTTTCGACAGCAATTTATGCAGAATATTGTAGTGATACTTTGCATAGTTCCAGTCATGTACATGCAAGGGAGACAGCTTCACACTGGAACAGAAGGAAGGATGTCTAGGTTTACAGGAGGACTAAAAGATCTCCCTTTGTTCTGTTTAGAGAACACAATTACTGTTCGTGTAAGTAGATATGCATACTTTGCAAGTGTATGAGTGTGGGTGTGGGTGTGGGTGTGTGTTAGGGGCAGAGAAGAATAAATACTCAAAAGAAAAGCTATTTGCACTAAAAGACAGTGTAGTCTTTGGCACATGAACAAAGAGGAGGAAAGCATGGTCAGGAATAAGCTTGCTCTGAAAATGAGGAGAATTCCAGAGGAGTGAAGTTTTAAAGCAAATTTCTAGTAGAAGTAATAAGCAGCACAAGGAGTCTGACTGGAAAGGGAATTCAGCAAACCTGTGAATGTCATTAGATAGCACAAGGCAGGCTGTGTCTGCCCCTGACAGCCCCAGGAGCCCTTCCTGTGCTCTTATAGACCACCATATGGTTTCTCTTGAATAAAGGGTAACACAATTACATACAGAACCACAAGGTCTCATCTCTAAGTGGTCACAGGAAAAAAAAAAAGGAAATAATTAAAAGAATTGCCTAATAAAAACAAACCAACCAACCAAACTCAGCAAACCTCCCGGCTCTCAGCTGCTTTCTCTGTGCCCAGCACTGAGCCATATGGCTGGTGTCTTATCTTAGCAAGGCACAAAGAGCTACACCACCAATTTATTCTTTTTGTATAGCACCTCTCACCGCAACTGAGAGGTGAGAGGCTGCTCAACAAGAAGAAACAAATACATGTGGCTTTTCCATATTAAAAGAGGTGCTTACGGAAACAACAGCGACTCACACCCACTGAAGTCAGTCGGCGGAGTAGCTGAATGCACAGAAATAAAGGCTGCCATGCCAAAACCCCTCAGTGCTTCCCACTGACTTCAAAGACTTGTGTTAGGAGAAGGTCCAAATTAATTTTGTACGTCTTATTAAAGTTTTCCATCACCCAGGACAGAGCCAGGCTGAGGCCTCAGGGCTGCAGCAAGCTCTATACGGAATGTGTTCGGAGCCTCGCTGAAGCTGGGAGGGGTCTGAGCCTCCGATCCAGCCGCTCCTGATGGAGGCCTTGGCTTGCAAAGGCTGAGGGGCTGTGACACGCTGGAAATCAGAAACCAGCCTGTGCTTTAGCAGAGTGGAGCAGCACAGTCCCCACATGCGGGCTCGCTTCACACGGTGAGCATCAAGCAGCGCATCACAGCAGCGAGGCAGCCGAGTGTCTGCGCTTCTTCGTAAGAATGAAACGAGCTACCTCAGTCCCCCACAGAACCTCATTCTTCTCCTTTTCCAATCTGACATCTGCTGTCATATCCAAAATTTTGCACTAGAAAGCAGCAGCCTGGAATTTCTGAAATGTGTAAATTTTTCATCTTGCACTGAGACTGCAGCAGCCTCACCTAACCAGCTGGATCTATCTGTCAGCTGCCAAGCAGCACTTGCAATTTGTTTACAGTCAACTGCAAGGAGATATATAAACTCCCCCAGATGAGGAAGATGTTGAATTTACAGAGACAAGTGACAAATGAGCTCAGAATGAGAATGCATATAAGAATAGCCTACAGTGTGCCATTATATCATGACATAAATATATGACAACTACTCCAATCAATGCCCACGGCAAATGTTTCTGAGTGTTACTGCCACTAGAGTAATTTCTCAGTGTTTCAGTTTTTTTCCCTTATTTTCTTTTTTTCCTTGAATGGGGCATTCATTCTAAAGTAATAATAAGTTAAAAGAGGCATCTATTAAAACGAGAAGATCATACTGTACTGAATGGGTTTGGGCACAACAGTCTGATTAGTGCAGTTGATGCATCTCATTTCTCATGGAACAGAGTCTAGATACCCGTAATATGCTCCACCAGAAATACACATACACCCTGTGGCAAGTTATAAGAAGATACTCACTATGACTATCATTACATCTAGGCTCAAATGATAATAAACAGAATAGATCATATGCATCTGTAGAGTAATACAAACCAAAGCTTTCAGCACACATGGACAGCAGCCTTTCGTGAAAGGAGTGGATTCTGCACAAGTGTTAGCACAGTATTCAGGCTTCCTTCTGGAAAGCGGCATTTCCAGTTCTTTCAAAGCTTGAAAATCATGCCTCTGTAGGGCAAAAAAACATAAATCCTCTGGGCACAAGTGAAATCCTCCCTGATCCCTCCACGTGAAGTTTAAATTGCAAGAGAGGTTTCAGAGATCTTGGGCTAATCTGCTGGAAGTGAAGGACCATCTTTGAACACAAGGAAAAAGTGGCAGCAACCATGGCAGCTTCCCCAGTCTCTATAGATTGTTTTTGGAGGTAAGACAGATCTTTGTTCCAACCTCTGACACATTTAAGAAGAGCCTTTCTACTTTAGAAGGGTAAAGTGTAGCCAGTAAGGTCTCCTATCCAACACTCACCACAAAGGGGTTTCAAAGGAAGGATCCTACCTTTTCTGATTGAAGCCCATCCCTGGCATTGACTATTCATCCTGTTGCACTGTTCTATTAGGAACTTACAATTTCATTGAAGATGGTTGAAAAAGCAACACACCTTTGTTCAGAACAAATGTATAAACCAAATTTCTCTGCCGGAGAGAGTTGAAGCAGGAGTCACTGCCCAAATGCAGGCCAGCCAGTACGGGCTGAAATCTAATTAGTCATGAGTGAATGAGTTTGTTTGTTTCTGTTGTCAGAAGAACCCAAAACATCACATCAGGAAATGGCAAAGGCAGCAAGAAAATAATCTGTTTCTCAAAAACACAAGTGGCAAAACCTAGAGAATGAGAGCTCTAGATTAGATACTTGTAGGAAATAATGGACTGTAAGCAAGGAGAATGAAACCTAGATTTGAATCCTGAAGAATGCAGAAAACTGAGACTTTGTTTCTCTCTCTTTTTTCTCTTTCTTTTCTTTTT
Organism: Oriolus oriolus; assembly: GCA_013400235.1. Classification (NCBI taxonomy): domain Eukaryota; kingdom Metazoa; phylum Chordata; class Aves; order Passeriformes; family Corvidae; genus Oriolus; species Oriolus oriolus. The sequence goes on along the minus strand of VXBT01003964.1, from coordinate 1,170,630 downwards.
TTTTCTTTATATCAAAGGAGGACACAGCAGAGAATGAACTGACTCCATCAGCCACTTCTATCTCTAATACAGGGAACACATTTGGTTTAAAAGAGTTACTGTTTTCTTCCCCGCCAGTAGACATGTCATTCATTTTTGATGTCTCATGCAACTGTCTACTAAAGACAAAGGAACAAGAGATCTGGAACTGTCCCTGAGTATCCAACAAGACACCTTCTCCATGCCAAACATATCACCAGCTGCTGCCTGGTCTTTCTACTCTTATGCTACAGAAAAATAATCAGGGAAGGTGCCTGGGAAGGTGACATGGCACATTTGGACCAAGATCTTATTGTGGTTAACCAGAGGGCTGGGACTTTATATTCAGCCTTGTTTGTTGTCCATTCAGTCCAGACCTGACACACACACTATGCATTGTTGTTTGCTTGCACTAACAGCTATGGTCTAAAGATGCAAACAGTGCAACAGAATAATCATTTCTGCCACATAAAAAAAACAAAAACCAAAACCCAAAAAAACCCCCTAAAAAACCAAAAAACAAAACAAAAACAAAAAAAACACCAAAAAACCCCAAAAGGTAGAAGATGGACAAGAGTGGCCTGAATTTATTCTAATAAAAAATTACAGTTGCACTGAGGAGAAAGAACCTTCATTATGCCCTCATGCAAGTCATTGCATGGAGCAATATTCAGGTCCAAGGATAATATAATTTACATTTAGCCTTTCATAGCCCAGAAGAGCTGCCCCAGTTGCCAGGCAAAATCAGGGTAATTCAGGCACTCACTGTGCTATCTTAGATACCCTTGAGTATTACCTCCAGCCTTGCCTCCAGCTGCCATGGATCTTCCCCAGTCCCATACCACATTCTCGGCCCTTGTGAAGTGTCTCAGGTAACTAAGGGCTTCTATCTAAAACAGTCTACATACTTATGTCTAGTTTTGTTGTATTTTGTTGGGTTTGTATTCTGGCAGGAGAATCTCACCCAATACATTTTCCCTGTTTTCATGCTGGGTCAGTAAAGATTATAGTCCATGCTTCTTGACAGCCCAGGGATATGTTCTATGCAAAAAAGAACAGTTGCTCCATCTTAACAACCCCTCTGTGTAAAAAGCAGCATAAAGAGGTCATATCAGAGCTGAAAATTGGGCCAAAGAGAGTATATTTTCCTCTGGATGCACAGTTATAATTGCTATTATGTTTAGGGAATTGGTCTTGATCACTGAATGGAAAACACTTTGCAATTAAGAGGGTTGAAAGCATAACTAGATTTGAATAATTGATGTTAATTTCCATTTGCAGAGAAGACTATCACAATGTTGAATCCAAATGCCATGCAATCTTCTGGTCCATTCCCTCATTTCTTGTTTCCATAAATTGCAAGGTAATGCTAACTGGAGGGCCTTGTACAGAATTGCTATATGGATCACATCCCATTATACCTCTGAAATCAGGAAGAATCCATGCTTGCATCACTCATGTTCACAAAGCAAGTTCTTTCCTTATTTGGCCATACAATTAACTTAAATGAAACTGAATGTAATGCCTTGAAAACAATACTAAATTAAATGGTAATGCAGTAATCCATCAATTACAACAGGGCAACTAATGGCTTGAAATAGCTTTGTACAAGAGTTTCTAGTTGGATTAATAATATAATTAATGCTATGTACTCACCATTAAAGTAGGAAATAAAATATTGTTTTAGTTAATCTCTTCTCGTCATTGATGGGGAAGTGCAATGCAACCAAAATAAATATTCATTGTGATGTAGTGCCTAAGTATGCCAATATCTACCAAAAAAAACCCACCAAAACCTCAAAAATTGACAGCTGTTAAAACATAGTTCTTACTGGGATTGTTGTGAGTATCAGAAATAGTGAACATATTTATTTAATAGCCTTATTTGTCCTAAATGCAATAATAGTCACAGTAGCTTTGAACAGGTTAGAGAGAGAGAGCAAGATCTGAGTGTGGCTGTGAGTTTGTAACCTCAGCATTCAATCGCTTCAAGTCTTTCAAGGACACTCCCAGAAGCAAAGAAAGTGGAAAAAAGATAGATGCAAATTATCTGGCCAGCTGTAGTGAGAAGGAACAAAACAGAATCTATATTTGGAGGACTGGAGGGAAGCTCGCTCCTCTGCTTTCTGATGTTACACATGCAGATGATCAGTTACTTTAGATTTTCACACTTCCTGCTGACATCAAACAAAGCCCGAGAACTGCAGCAATCCAAAGGCACGTGCATGTGTTTAGTGCTCTCTCCATGAGATTCACGGAAAGGGGTGCACAGCAGGCCTCACCCTTTCTAGTCTCCTCCATCAGAACCCGGATCTGAATTATGCCCATCACCCTCCTGGTCCATTTAATTCACCAAAGCAATCTGTTCCAGTGCTGGCAGTTGTGAAACAGCCTCCAGTGCCACGGTACAGAGCACAGTATCCATAGTTACTCAGCAGATCCTGCAGCTTGACCACCACTGCCATCGGCCAAAGGAGGGTCATGGGAGTGCGAGAAGGGTCAGGACTGTAGAGGGAGGCTGAATGCCCTCTCCTACCTGGATGCCACCACAGGGACATGCTTTCAGGCCTTCAGGGTGGGAAGGGAGGCTTTTTTTTTCCCTTTACTTTGTCTCTCTTGCAGTTTGTGCTGCCATGCAGAGCTGCTGCCTGATGGCCAAAGCCGGGGGCACAGGGCTGCTCTCCAAGTGCTCCTGAGGGGGCACCGGGGCAGGGGCCAAAGCCAGAGGGTGAACAGATGAGCCCATCCCGTGACCCACTGCTAAAGCCATCCTGCTCAAGCGATCCACAGATGGCAGAACCTGATGTTCACAGGCAAAGCCATTCTGAAGCATGTGATGTGCATTTGCACACCGGGACTTTCAAGCCTTGCAGCCCACTCCCCTGAATACCTTCAGATCAGAAAGCTCCGCACATAAGGCTGCATTTCAACAGTTGTTTCACACTTCCTATGCATCTAAAACACAGCAAGAAAAAGGAATTCAAAGCTCTGGTTTCATGCTTTTTAAGTAAAATTTACCCAAAAACCTGTCAGTATATGATGTGAGCTAAGAGCTCAAAGGTTTAAATGCTGTATCTATAAATAGAAGTAGCACCAAATATACATGCAGAGACATTACAATTCACCATTTTGTGTTTACTGCAGCCTTTGAAGCAGACATAAAAAATCTCCATTGCAATAGGAATTGCTCAGAGGCTCCCCAGGAGAAATGACTTGCTCCTACATGGCTTTGCACCGATGAACTGGAAAGCAAAGATAAGGGTACTGGCTCCTCCTTCTTTCACCTTTCCTTCTCCCAGGTTTTGTCTGGCCCAGTAGTTGAATAGAAACAGTTGTTTCTGGGCTATGGAAAAGCAAGGGAATGGTGGTTGTGCTTTGCTTTCCTAATGGTTTCCCCTGACTCCAGCAAAACACCCTGTGGGCAAATATATTCAAATAGACTGTTAGCACATGCTACAGAGGTCACTTACAGAGTAAAAAGCTATCTTGTATTATTTACAAGAAGTATTAGATAACATTTCGGCCACAGAGACACAAAGAAGCACCGTGAGCTCATTAAAACTCTAAAGTGCATGTAAAGCAGAAGGGTGTCTTTTTAAGAGGTTATCAAAGGATCCCACATGTGTATCAAGTCGACTCCAAGGGAAGCAAAAAGAAATATGCCTGTTAACATTAATGGGAACTGCAGAGTAAGTAGAAAGGCATTCAATCCCAGTCTCTCTGAAAGCCAGAGAATGAGTATTTCAGTAATGCTGAGAGTTTAACTTGTGATTTAAAGGAATCTATACATTTAAGACAGGAAGCACACCTATTAGACATCATGTCTAACAACTTGCAAGCATTTAACATATCCATACAGACAGATTGGTTTTGTTGTTTGCTGTTTAGAAGGGGGAAGGGCGGTGAGAAAAATCAGCTTTTCTTGCTGTATTTATTTTATGCTTGTTAGGGAAATGGAAGAAAACAACACAGGATACCATAAAACCCAAGGGGCCAGTAGGGAAAAAAGGTTAAAATAACTGTATGGGGCAGAGTCTTCACTGACCTTGTGCATTCTGTCCTTTAAATGTAAACACTGCCTTTCAAACCAGCACTGTTTTGTATTTCATTAATGCCTGAGAAGGAACAATAAAAATGCAGAAAGTGTAAAAATCAGGCTTCTGCAAGAGAGCTTGAATAAGCTAAAATTAGGAGAATAACCTAGCCAATTAAGGGTTTCTTTTGTGTTGTAGTCATGCTTAAGCATTTTCAAATATTGAAATAGATTATTATGGATATTTGTGGCTATACTTTTGTGTCACTCAAGAAGAAGAAAAAACTGCATGAGAAGCTTGGGTTTGTGGAACCAGCACGGAAAAGGGAGTGTAATGAACAAAAGCGGGGTGGTAAGTGGAGGGAGAAAAAAGACATGAAGAGGGAGGAAAAAAAAGTTTTGAAGTCATTGGGTTTGAGAGAATTGCTTAAGGTTTGGTTTTCTTCATTATTTTTTGACTTCCTACAACAATCCTAGGTGTCCTAATGTCTGAAAAGAAAAGTGAATTATTAAGGCATGAATAACTAGCAAAACAAACCCTCATTAAATTATGAAGGAATATGTTTTAATGCGCCTTAGCAGAAAAACACTCATTCTAGGAGAAATCTGTTCAAGTTTAGAACAGTGCCGCTCAGAAAATGACGTTCTCCTGCACTGCTTGAGATCTGTGAATAGTGGGATTCAGGGATGGGAAGCTGGGAACAATCCTGTGTGACCACCTTCTACTGTAATTTATTGAGCGCTGTCATGGCATGTGGTACTGTGCAAACACTGCCCTGGGGTGTTTATCCCCTAAATCAGACACAGATAATAGAAGTCAGACACAAAATACCAGGGGAGAGTCCGAACCAGATGGAGATAATCCATTTTACATCAGATGTGGCTGTGACTTTCTCTTGTGCTGATTACTTCTCTTTAGAGGAGCTCCTTGCTCAAGCATCTAATTGAAAATTGGCCGTCAGTCCTGTCCAGACAAAGAGCTCCCTTGCAGGAGGTGCCGAGTGAGTGCTACAAGGTAAATGAGGCGCGGGGAGACTGATCAGGGACACGCCGGGACTAAAGAGAGTTTGGCTGAAGTTCTGGATGCGGCACGGCCACATCGTGTAGTGCCACCTTTGAGTAATTACTGCATTACAGAGGGGCTGGTTTTCATCTGCACGGCGCAGAAAGCATTCCACGCCGACCTGCTGCCTTGCTCAGAGCCAGCCTTTGTTTCTGTGCCTGCTTGTACACTGCACAGGCTGTATTGTACTCAGGAGAGAAGAAGGAAACTGAGTTATACTAGTGCAGCCTTTTGCCTGCCTCAGCTATTTAGACTGCAAGCTCTCCATGGGTCTGACCATGTTTGTGTATAGGAGGAGGATGTCACAGTCTGACATGTGCTGAATAACTCCAGACCATAAATTTTGGCAAACTTGCTGACACACCTTTAAAATAATCATCATAAATATCCCCCAAAAAGAGACATCAGGAACCCGAGGTCTGACAGCTGCTTTTCCCAGCGCACCAAAAGTCTTCACCAAGACAGTAACACACTAAAATGAACTCCTGGGAGATTATTAAAGTACAGAGAGCCCAAGTGACTCAAATGAGAGCATTTTCCACAGAGCAACCACTCTCTCAGTGAACTCCCAGCCATGATCTCAAGAGGAATGTGTAAAACATTTCCAGACATGAACTTGGAAACTAAAGTTTTTGTAAATCTGCTGAAAATTTCATAGCTCATACAGTTGTTAGTTTAAAAATTTTCCCAGCCTCATGCTCACTTGCACTTGTACAAACCTCTTTAAGTTCTGGAGGGTATGAACAGTCCTTTTGTGTGTACTATCAGTGTTACTAGAAGACGATATTGGTCTCTGACTAAAAACTTACAGGGCAGAAAACTAAGCTCCTCAAGAATTTCTAGAGGAGAAACTTCCGATTTGCCCAGTTTTTCCATATATATACACCTTCATGAAAAGCAAAATAAATACTGTTTCAAATATTTCCACTCTGTCAGTGTCTCCTGTTACTGAACAGAGACAATACACTAGGCTGCATTTAGCACATGAAGGAATTTTCAGCTCCAGTATCATAAGGTCTCATCCTCTCCGATCAGCTCAGCTTTTTTTGCCAAATCACATCTTTTCTGGCATACAGCCCTTCTTATTCAAGAGCCAGTGACTCCACACAAGACTCACATCCAGCCATTAGGCACTAGAGAAGTCACCAAAACAAAATGTATTTATTTGCCTCAATAATCACTGCAAACTGGATTCTTTGAATCCTCATTCACATTTGGCCTATTTTGCTCTGCAATTAGTTTCACTGGGAAGAATGGGACACTTGAAATCTAATGCATGCCTCAGTGGGGGTAAGTATAGTGGAATCAGGCCACAATGATGGATAAAATAAACACATTCTTTTGTTGCCATCCACCCCGTTCTTAAAAGCCCTCTTTAAAATAGCCATCAGACAAAGAAGATGATGAAAAGACACAAAATGAGGCCATGAATAACAACATAATTCAGATTAAGAATTCTAACCCAAATGGCCTTCAGAATTAATAGGCTATTCAAGGAAACAGAATACCCTCAATAAAAACAACTATTTGTGTGAAATCCTCCCTTTATACTTTTAATTTAGGCAGAGCTTTTCCTCCTGAGCCTCTTTTTTGCGTGAATCCTGCTGCAGTCCACACCCGGAAGGAAAGAGAAACTATGTCTTGAGCATACTAGCAGACACAAAATGAGTAAGAAACATTGCTGCAGTTACAGGATACTAAATCTCAGTTCTGAAAACTGCATGGTGCATTTTGATTAGTTGCATATTAATACCTAGATAATCACAATATTTGGAAAATACCGACATTTATTTTGGAAGCAACTGGTAGCAAGAGTGAGCGTATGTTATGCATGAAGAAAACATTCAGGCATCTGTAAGGCATAATATTAAACTTTGTACTTACATATAGAAATCATTTCAATGCACTTCTTCCTCCTGATAATGCAGGTTAAATATAAAGGTTGCAAAATGATGCCATGATACTTTGGAAGGTTGGGTGACATTTGTTTCAGGGCAGCAAAGACTCGCTCTCAGTGGTGGCATTTTCCTGGAAAAGAGCTTCACCAGCTGCTCTCAACTCTGTAATGACTGACAATGTCCACTCTATAGACTCCTGAGCAACTGGCTACTAAAATATCTTTTCTAACAATTTGCTATGTTTTATCCCTGCAGTGTCTTATTCTTCATCTTTCTAAAAGCTCCTCAACCCATAAAAGTCTGTCCAGCCTTGCTGTTAGTAGGATTTTGTTCAAGTTGCACTGTCTTTTATCTGAGGAACGAGTGATATTATTTCTGGTAACAGCTATGACTTTTCAGACATACTTGAATTTTCTTAAAAGTTTTCTAGTTAATGCAGGCAAAAGAGAATAAGAATGAAAATCACTTATTAAAAAAAACCACAACAAAATAGAGACTTAGTATAAAGCGAATTGTGTTTTGACTTGTTTTTCCCCATCATGTTCTTTCTCTGTTTAAAAGCACTTGAATGTCTGAATATCTGAAGAACCATTTCAGAACTGGGAAAAAATAAAGGAGAAGTGAGAAACCGTACAGAATCTGGAACTCCAATTTCATCCAAAGAAAAGGCCCAACTTGACAAAGCAGGAAGTCTTTCAGAGTGAATTAACCAGAAGGAGCTCAGAAATCAAATAATTCATCCAAAATGCTACAAGATGAAGCATCTGATGAAAAGAATATCATATGCTGTGCAAAGCTGGAGTCTGTAAAAGACTGCACATGCTGCTGCAAAAGGAAAATGCCAAGGCAATATCCCTTAGTTAAAAGAAAGAGCTGCATAAATTTTTTCAACACAGCAGGAATTTGTTAAATGTACCAAGGGCAGAGTTCATGACCATTAAAGCAGATTATGCATGACATTCCTGAAAAGGAAAAAGAAAAGATAAAACTCAGAATAATCTCAAAGGAGAAAACATGCTTTTGTGGGTTAAGAACAAGCCAGTCCTTGGTCCACTAGAATCTGCAAGGTGCAATAAAGCCACTGGAGAAATTATCAGAAAGGCATGGAAATCATCTCAACAAATTATTGAAGGGATGTGAAGAACTAACTGCTAAAGTCAATGGGCAAATCCTGCTTTTTCTTGAAGCTTCAAGAAACAGAAAATAAAGACAAGGACTGAGAGACTAATTACCCTCCACGATCACTAAAATGTGGGGAGATTAATAAAATACATTTTAAAATACATATAATAAAACTTGCTTATTATATACATTGATAAATAGCCAAAAGCACATAACTGAAGCTGATTTTTTTCCTGGCACGTTGAGTGTCAGGAATGACCTAGGAAGCACAAAGGATGAGACCATGAAATATGAAATGAATTCTCCTGAACAGGGTAAGTTGGAGGATTCTAAGGCATTGGAAATAAAGATGTCTAGAAGAAATTCTGAAGGCTATTTGGGACTGAAACAAAAGAAAACCACAAAAAGAAGGCTACAAGGTTCTATGTTCATTTCAAATATACAAAAGATATTTTACAGCAAAACATGAATCATCATTGGAGCTCTTTGTTTTTTAGAAGAAAAATAGAAGGTAGTGGTTGACGTTTCTATATCGATTGTAAGAGAGTTTGTCCTTGTCCAAGACTACCTAGACTCGCTTCTTTCAGTCAGCCTTACTAGACAATACTTCAATTCAACAGTTATTTTTGCTACCCACTGTCCCTGAAATAGTGGGTATGACTATGCAATTTTCAACAAATTACATGTTCTGACATAAGTTGCTGAAAATCTAAATAAAAAACCATGGAAAACCACTCTAAAGCCAGACTTTTCTCCATATTTAGCAGTGCTAGATTACAGTTTGGGACTGGTGAAATATAGGTTGCAAGCTGATAACATCTGGTTTGACAGAAATCATAAAATAAGAATGTCTGCACTTCTGTGAGAAGCACTAGAGACTTCCAGATGTACAAGACAAAACTTTCACTGTGACTTGGAGGAGAGGAAACTTTCATTAATTCCCAGAAAAAGACAGTGAGTAGTTCTAAGGCCATGGACAGCAGTGACACCGGGGAATCAGCACCAGAGGCCCATAGATTGCTGTTCCAGTCTCACAGGCACTCTTGGAAAAAGCAAATATCCCTTTCCACGGCGGGACATAGCAGGGGAAGACCAGCAGTGATGCTCCTGCCATTCTGTCAGGCACAACAAACAGACACTGCTTGCCCTTGGGGCTCGGAGAGACCAGAAAAATAACACTGCTGGAGTCCGTGGAGAAACACAAATGTCTGTAGAGCAACATGTGGCACTTGAGAGGCTGCGAGAACGTTCCTGGTTTGTGGGGGGGGGGAAGGCGTCTGCGAAATCCCAGCCTCCTGTTGGCTGTTACCAGTTACTGCCAGCGTGTTTGCCTGCAGAAAGCAGGAGTGGGAAGCTTCACCTACAGAAAGCCATTTCTGGAGCTGAACTGCTGGAGCTATTGCGCTGCTTGGAGTGCTGGATTACACCAGAGCCAGCAGGCAGACTCTGCATAAAGCAAAGGCATCCCACCCCCTGATGCACAGATGTGCCATTAGCCCCGGGGACAGCTTAGCTCCTCCAAAGCACATTGCTCCCGTGAGGGGAAGGGCCCATCCTGCTCTCCCTCCTCCCCTGCCCCAGGGATCCACCCAGGGTTGTGCAGGAATTGCTCGCCATCCCTTACCCCTTAAGAAAGATATGTGGGTGGGGGTTTCTGAGGAAACCACGGGGTTAATTCCCCAGACAAGGAGCAGGAGCCCAGGCCCGGGATTACTGGGGGGAGTAGAAAAGGTGGGAATGAGGCCCCCACCCCCTTTCAGTAGCAAGGAGCTATTAATTCGCCTCAGCCATGTCTCGTGGAGCAGCAGCCAGCAATCAATCTCTGCCCAGCATTAACTGCAGCAGCAGAGCGTTTCTGACACACTAAATGCGCACAACGAATGGCAGGGAGAGACAGCAGGCGCTTCTGCACTTCTCCCACCTCCAACTTCTGGAAACGCAAAAAACCCAAGTGTTGCCCCACCCTGTTTCTGGGAAAAAGGCCTCACATTCCTCTGACCAGTGCAAACCTACAAAACACTGACACCTTTCACTGGAAGAGCAGCAGCAGATAGTAACTATTAAGTGTTACTCCCATCCATTCAGCAGAGGCCTTGCTGCATTTGTGTGTGGGAGGCAGACACTGCTGTGCCACGGGGCTGCGCCGAGGGCCAAGTGACGCCTGTTCTTGTTACAGCCTCTGAGCAGATGTCATTTTGTCACAGCTGCTGACATAATTTTGAAGATAAGAAGATTTGGAGGTTCAGTCCGTGATGTTTTAAAGCTAAACACAGACAGGATTAAAGCTTTAAATTTAAACATAAGCTGGACATGGTCTTGCGACACAGGGTTGTATCAAACCTATCCCAAAATATACGTGTAAAAAAATCACCGAACAATTTTAATTTATTGAAATTGTGGTACTAATGTTACCTCAATTATTATTTTACCATCTCATACATTATTAACCACTCTTTTCACAGGATAATGTAGCCAGAAAATCTGACCGAAGATTGCTGTTCTGGAAAAAAAAAAGTAGAACTAATGAGGCTTGGTTTCCTTGGATTAAGTTTTATCGACTTTCACGTCTAGGATGATGTAAACTCCAATGCAAGCTTTTCTCTGGGAGTGGAACTGCTTAAATGAACATCTCCTGTGTGGATTCTCTGGTGTCTGGTGCGGTATGAGCTCATGCTCTAGTATTTTTTTTTCAGTCAAGGATATTACAGAGTTTCTTTTTTCCACACGCCTCAGATTCCTATTTCCAAAGAGCTCTGAAGCATTAGCAACTTTCAAATTTATGAATTGTGTTCAATTTTGACTGGATTAGCCCAACAGGTTTGAATCTATTTGGTGTGAGAAAAGAGACACGGGCCCATATCTGAAGACACAGTGGTCACTGAAACACTATTTTGAATAGGCAACTTTTAGTGGGTTTTTATTAAAAAGATAAATACTATATAGCAAATATAGATGCAGTAGGAATTTTTTCAGCAATCTCCAAGTTACTTTTAAGTTAACCATCTTGGGTAAGGTTATGTTAGAGATAGAATGTGGAATTCAGGGCACAGACCAGGCAAACTAGAGGAAGGATGGCCTGTCCTGTTCTCTGGCTTACTACAGTTGATGTACTGAAACTCAAACTAATTTAGGCCAGTTCCAAGGTTAGATATATCTTAATTTCCAGATAAGCTGAACTTACACTTTTGACAGCAATAGAGTTTGCACACACACAGCTACATCCCATTGTAGTCCCAATGTGTATCATCATCATCATGTAAGTCAAATAATTTCAATAAAAGGAAATAATAGTCATTTCAGGGAAATTAGTCCAACTCAGACATGAGAATTTAAACTCTTGTTTTAAAATGACTCTATTCTGTGATTCTGTGTCCAGGGAAAGGGAAATACTAAATGAAATTGTGACAAGTCTTTAAATACTGCTTGAAAAATTTCTTTACTCATTAAATGAACTTAGCAGAGAACTCTAATTCTGTCTAGTTATCTAGACTCTACATCAGACCAGCATTAGCTTTCTATTGAGGTTTGGTCATGCCCAAATATACTTTGACAGATTTCAAACACATCAAACCATGCCCCAGACAAATATTTCAGAACCAAATCAAAGTTTCACATTTGAAAGAGTAAAAGAAGGATTCCTGTTGCTTTTGACTGTGTCTGAACAGGTCTTATGGGAGCTTTCAAATAATTTATTGATAGCTCCTCAAACCTCCTCTTCTAGACACAGAATCACTGTAGAAAAAAATACTGCAAATTCTTCTCAGTGTCCGTCACTTTTGATTCTTTTAACAAGACTTTCAAACAAAGACCTCACACCATCATGCCAATGGCCTAAGCCGGTAAAATTAGTTTTATCAAACCTACAGTGAATAGGCTGAGCCCTCTGATTATCCTGGCTGTCATTAGACATTTTAGTAACTTGTCCGTGATCTCCTGGCCACAGAGATCTTCATTGTTCATGATTATTTCTAAGCTGGAAAGTTTATCCTTCTTGTTGCTTCGTGTCTGCACCATTGCAACTGCAGTCCAGACAGTTTTGCAACTTACTGAAACATTAAGGGTAGATTTCTTAAGGTGTAAAAGGCATTTCCTTTTGGGGGCTTCTAGGGACTGGGGTGAAGAGGAGAACACGCCATTCCTGTGAAGTGCAAGGTGAAAGAAACAGTTATGTTGTCCTACAGAACTATTAATCCCTCAGGTGACTACCACCTCCCTGAGTTCAATACACAAGTAAAGGCTTGTACGCTGAATCTTAATTCATGTACTTGTTTCTCTCTATTGATTTCTTACTATTGAATTTTCAGAAACGTGTGAATTAAGAGAAGCCTGTAGCTGTCATTTTATACTCAGGTAGATAAATGGTTAAAAATGAAACCATGACACAGTGGTTTTTTTGACCTTAATTTGATTTTCAGGGGGTTTTGTACATCACTTTGGTCAGAGATGTTCTTTTCCGGAAAGCAGATGAAGGTCTGAAAAAAGCAGCTCTACAGTCTTGCTACCCTGCTTAGGATATGAAAACTGTTTGCTAGTATAAAAAGGACAAACCAGTGTCTCCAAACGCCAATTTTCACTGGGGTCATCACTCTCCTGTGTCCCGGCTGTAGTGGGAGAAGCATCACCTTTATTTGTTGCTCGTACCTCCATGGGAGGGTAGCACGTGTTTGGCCAAAAGGCAGGCTGGGGCTGTGTGCACTGGCCCCTGGATGGATCCTTACCTGTGTGTGCATGTGGCATCTGTGCAGCTCCAAAAATTCCTTTCTCCTCCAAGTGTGCTGGCAGGGAGGGGAAAGGAGGTACATCCCCTCCAGGGACCCTGCTGTGGGACAGAGACTGAGGAATATTTGAGAAGTACCAACAGCAGGTACACATCCAGGCCTTTAAAAGACAGTAGACAACCTCCTGCTGAGGACCCAGATGTTAACCTCCCAGATGTGGAGGTTTTCTGTACTGAAGAAGTCTAGAAAATCTCACAATGGGTGAGATCTTATCCTGCAGATCCTGCGTAAAATGCAAACATTTTAGGCTGCCCTCCAGAAAAACTTCGGTTTTGAGAGTCAAAATTCCTATGATAGGAAAATGTTTTTTTCTTGAAGAGGGATTGGCAGGCCTACCTTGTATTTGCCTTTAAAATGTTGTCTATCTGTAGAAGTAGCTGAGCCAAATGACTGGATTTTTGTTTGTGGTTCTTTCTTTCTGGATTGTTCATCATTTTTACGTTTTCCCCTTAATTAAGGAAGTACTACCTACTTACTATTATTTTATGACCAAAAAAGAACGACTTCTTTGGAATCACGACTGTTGTCTTAGTGTTACATCACACACATCGTTGGACTCCAGTCCTTTTTAACAGACGAACGTGATGCAAAATTAACTAACTCCACAGGGGCAAAATCTTCCTTGACAGAAACTCCCAGAGAAAGGAACATGCTGTTCTCATGAACCCCTAATAGAGGATAGACCTGGGTGAGGGCGGGAGACCACTGTCAGTGACAAGACTGATTATACCAAGCACAGGCCTTTTTTTCCTTATGTTAGTTGTGTCTACCAGAAGTACTTAGCCTAGAAAGTGGATTCAAACATGCTGATGGCTGCAAGCTGCTTTGCATCTCTCTTATCCTGTAGGATACTGAACAACTCCTTTTTTTAAAATCATCATTATTAAATAAGAATCCCATGCTCAACAGCACAGTGAAAGAATTCTTTCTCTGGGACAGTGACACAGTGTTTTAAAAACGAAACTGTCTTAAGAACCAATAAATATGATCAAATGCTTCCACAAATTGTAAAATTGAAAATATTGTGCTGTCCATAGGGCGAAAAACACCATGCTTTTTCATCATGTGCCTCTGACCATGCCTGTCCACACACACTGATTTAAATGTGTCCATGTACATAGCTCTGTGCACATACACATAGAGAGCACGCATTTGCAACACTCAGCGCAACATACTCGTATTTCCCATGACTTCTTATTGCCCAGGAGCAGACTGAATACAGGTGGCTTCATAATAGCAAGCATAAAAATGACAACCATTTTTTTATTGTAGAATAACACACTGTCAGATGTACCACCATCTGTGTTATTCAGGACTACTGCTCACTGCCTGCTGCCACCAGCACTGGCCCATTATTGGAAAAATTACAGGAGGAGATGCCAGGCTTTATCAGAGAGCTTGAAACTGGTCCCAGAGTCAAGTGTGACATAAGCCCCAAAGCTGGACTTACGTGTGTATTCAAATGGTGTCCCTGGCTGCTACACAACCACAGGCATAGCCCAAGGGGATGGCCTCTGCTATTTCCTTGTCAGAGATCAATGGGTTGAAATAATCAAGGCCAGAAAATGATTTGTGTCGTTGTGAGAGAGGAATTAAAGATCCCAGTGACTCGAGCTTGCTTTCAACCTTTGCCTCTGCAGCTGTCATCACTGCAGAACTGCAGAAACACTCCTCACACCAAGCTAGAATCAGACAGCAAACCTGCCCCAGCTCCCACAGCACCGCCAGGCTCCAGCTATTATCGGGTGAATCCCCACAACACCGAAACCTTTGTCACAATTTGGGGACTGTCCTCTTCATTTTCTGTTACCAATTTGCTTTACAATCATTCACTAATTAATGCTGGACAACAGCAGTGTTAAAATAAACATGCTCAGTGCAGAATAATAACTAAGGGGATGTTAAGACCTTCTATTCCTGTGTTCAGTTCTTTGTTTTCTTCTCTTTTCCCTCACAGCTCCACTGCTAACAAAGAATGCTTTCTGAAATGACAAATATTGTGGGAGGGAGTTTCATTCCTAGTAGACTAGTACCTGATTTTACTTTATTGCAGGAACTTCTGTTTTGAGAATGAAAAGGTTATACAATCCATTATAAAATTAATACATTGCAAGACAGAGGGATATTTCCATAATCATAACATTTTAAATACTTAGGAAAAAAAATTACCCAAACAATTACGTTCAGTGAAAATACAGTGTAGTCAACAAAGATTTTGTAAGCCTTTGTTTGGCCTTTTTATTCATGTGCATTCATAATTAAACCCATCTACTGCATAAAAAAATAAAACCTGCCAGATGGACTAAAGATTTGAGGTAATAATTACAGATTACACATGGACTAGGTATGGTCCCAGCTGTCCCATTCCACCTATGAAGGGCCTGACAAAATGTAGGAGTGGCTCCTACACAAACAGTGCTTCCAGGGTGTTAAAAAAGGTGGTTCACAGACATAATATTTTGACATGGTTTTATCAGTGAAACCGTAGCATAAAACTTCAGAATGGCTTGGCAGTGAGGCTGCCTACTATGAGCTCTCCATGGACTGTATCATTTTCACATTGCTTCCAAACAGTGCTATGGTATCAGCCTTCACCCACTGCCACATACTCCTCATCTGTGACAAGCTGTATTCTTTTTCTTGTCATCCAGGTCTGAGCCCTTGCAAATTCTGAAGTCAGTGTTATTCATCCACCACCAGTTTATGTAATGTGATACTTTACAATGTATTGTAATAATAAATTAATGCAATAATTTCACATGAAAATGCAATTCGATGCCCTCTTTTTCTTTGCTCCAAAATAATTTGTGAATGAGGGCTGAAGTTTGATTTCAAAGTTTTGTACTGCGAAGCTGACTTCTCTCTTTACTGTCTCCATCCAGCCCTGACATACATCCAGAAAGTAGGGCAGGGTAGCTAGAGACACCTGTGTTATTTTCTTCCTTACAAGGTGTAATAATCTGACAATAATTATATCAGTTTCACTGACCATTCTCCTATTCAGAACAAATCTTAATTTCTTCAGACTGCCATGAAAACCTTTCATATATTTGATAGAATCATGATAATATATCAACACCTCTTAGAATTAGGAAAAAAAAGAAAAAAAGAAATAAAATCTGAGCATGCAGTGAGCACTGTAAGCCACGTCTGAAATGACAAAACTGCAGCTGACGTGGATCATAACCCTGGAAGAGGGATGAGTCAAGAACATAAGTAGGCATAAAAAATCATGACTGTTCTGAAAATGCTTTCAATAGGTATAAAATTTCCATTATAATATTGAAACATATATATTTGATTGCCTTGTCTTTCACTTTCTTATTTCTAGTGCTATGGATAAAAGCGAAATTGATTTAAAAAGAGAAATCAAGAAAGCATAAAGCAGAAGATTAAATTATCCATTTTTAGTTTAGTCTTACACAAAATCCATCAAATTAAAAATATTAAAAGCTTTGTTAAATTTTCTTGAAAAAAGAAAAGTAACTTTTGGTTAAAAAGAATTGGCTAACTAAGTGAACTGAATGTAAAATCTTGAACCTGGTGTTTCTCACTGATATTTTAAAAGGAGACTCCAGGCATTAGAACCTCCAAAAGACAATTCCTTTAGGTTGTACATTGTTATGCTGTAGCTATTCCATTTCCACTTCTTTGTTTAAAAGATGGTTCTTCATCTATATTCCTATTAGCAGAAAAGCATATGCAAACAACTGCACTTCCACATTCTTAAAAATTAATGTATTTATTAAGAATGAAGTCCTGATAAATCGGAAATATATTTAAAATGAATTTAGCTGTGAGAAAGGAAAAATAATACTAAGAACTTCACAGAGCATGAAAATTAACTATGTTATGTTAATTGAAGTTGGATTTCAAACAGAACATGGACTCTTGCGGAGCTTCAATTACAAAAATTGTACATTCAGTTCAGCATAATAACAGTGTTCATTCTACCCCACACTGAAGGGTTTTTGAGCTCAAAAGTCGAGAATTGCTGAGAAATGTGAGCATCACATCACACACGGTGTCTGCTGAGCGCGGGTGTTTTCCAAGCACTAATAGGAGCAGTGTTCTGTGTCAGTAGGAGAGGCTTAGTGAGCATCCTGCCACGGGAATCCATCTACTGCAGACTGCAAACATTACCACACTTAGAACAAATATTTGTCAAGGTTACTCCTACCAGCAGGTGTCTTTCAGGGCTGGATTGACAGTTTGACTAAGTCCATAATTTTCACAGCTGGAGTTTCGTGATTTGTCATGCGACGGTGGCCAGCCTGGCGCAGTGGGAAAGCCCACGATCCTGCAAATGCCCCAGAGGATGTACCAGGATTTACCACGGATGTGCTGATCTGCTGGGACAGGGTCCAAGACACAAATCATTCTTTTCACAGGCAGGACAATATTGCTGCTCAACAACAGTACAAGGACACCGTTCCGATCTGGAGGCTTACTTGTAGTTGTGCTGCAGTTTTTCTGTTTCTTTACACTTGTATATATACAAATACATGCTTGCATAGCTTATTGTGGTGACAATGCAGGTACAGACAAGAAAACATTTAGCTCTGGAGTGAAAATAGCTCCTTGCATGCTCTTTGGGATATTATCTCAGCTAGTATTAATCCTGTGGGCTGTTAAGCAAGCCCATCTTTACCAAGACAACTAAGAGAAAAGGGTGGTTGGCAGCTGGCAGGTCTGGGATCTAAATGGTTTATAAAAGCTCACTAGCTGATTTTCTAATTCAGAATACCTTGTATTGAGTATGATTTTATGTGTGAAAAGGTTTTACTGGGCTCATTATAAAGACAAAACATTGCACTGTAATGAGGATTGGCAAGGAAAGTAAGGAGGAAGAGCATAGTATAATGGAAAAGAAAATGGAAAAAGTGAAATATATAAAAGAATGAGGATGGCAGAGGGAAAAGAATAATTCCAGTTTCCTTTCAAAATGTCTTCTATCAGGGTTTCCTTATGCCAGCTACGACATACTCATACAGCATCCCCAAACCCTTTCTCTCAGCAACCCCCATTGAAAGTTGTTGTTAGCAATGTAGTGATGACTAAAAATCCAGCATTCTCTGGAGGCTGATTAAGTTCCCAGCCTTACAGCTATTATTTCATCTTTCTTTGTTACTCTGCTCATTTATGTGCACTTCTTGATTTTTCTTCTGGCAACATATCTCCTCTGCTTTAGGTTCATTTTGGTTCATGCACCAAGGGATCCTACATCATTTTCTTAAGTGGAACTCAGAGTAGTAGCTGAGACTACCAATTTACTCTTTTGACACAAATACTTTCTCTGGCCCAGGAGCCAACAGGAGCGAACTGCAGTGCAAAGGGGAGAGAAAGCAGAGGGAGGACAAAAAGTCAGGGAAATAAATAGTTTATAAACAAGTGCAACCCAAAGGTGAAAAGAGTCTGTGGGTAGCTGTTGCTTGATTATTGGAAGAAATAAAGTTAAAATACCAGCTCCAAGACAGCTAGCTGTCACAATGTCAGAGCTCAGGAAAGGCTTTTCCCAGACAGAACACAGAATAACTTCTCCCTTTCATAACAGCGATGTCTTTGCAAGCTTTGTGTTACAAAGGAAGTCTGTTTCTTTAGGAGAAGAACAACATGCTTTCGTGACACAAAGACAATACTGGAAGCTCCAAGGTAGGTGAAGGGGATGGCAACTCCAACACTCCTTATTTTTTATATTCCCCAAACTGCATCTGAGCAACTACTCAGCATCCTACCCTGCCTGCTGGGAAGGGCTGCATTTTGGACTGAAAACAAGAGCCAAACCTATAAGTAGCTACTGAAAACATTTTTCTTTCTTTCATCTCTGCATTGCTTATTGAATATTTATGTGGCTCTGACTTTCTACCACCATCAAAATTCCCCAGCCATATCCTGGCAACAAACCTCTGTTTCGGCATTTCTAACCTCATTTCTGCTCTGACAATTTCCTGGTGCCTTTTTATTCAATACATCACTCTACCCTTTTTTTTTTTTTTTTTGTGGGGACAGGTTAAGTGCCCTCCTGTTCCATTATAGAGCTCCAGCATACTACCACTCGTCCATAATTAAATATCTGCAAAAGAAGTGGACAGGCACGATGATGGATGCATCAGAGCACGGAGGAGCCATGGTGGGGTGGGCACATCAGCAAGCAGCCAGTACCAGTGGGAGCATGCTCACGTGGGAAAACCGGGGTGAGGAGAGAGGCAGAAGTGCTGTGGTTTGGCAGAAATGACTGTGCAGTCATTATTCAGATGAGATCTCTCCAGCCAAACAGAGTGCTAGAAACTACATAGCTGTGAAATAAGTGTACGGTTATGGATCATTAAGCCAACAGTATCTCTGTTCTCTGATGGGGGCAATATCATCTGAGTGTAATTTTTAGAATGTCTGTGGTCACAGGAAGGTTAGATTTTGTATTTGTCAGATCAGTTGTTTGTTTCTTTCTTTCTTTCTTTGTTTTCTCTGTGAAGAAAGAAGTGTAAAATATTCCTGACCCAAAGATAGATAGATCATTAGAGCTCAGAGGTTTTCTTCAGCATCAAGTGGTAGTGTGTGTGTATGTTTTACTTAGGTTAATCTAAGAAAGGGTGGAACAGCAGAACTGGCCCTTTTCCTGCAGGTCAGTAATGTACTACTGGCTGCAACTTTTGTTCGAGTACTACCTCTGCCAACAGAGTTGTTTCTTGATCTAAGCAAAAACTACAGATGCTCATGGTTGGTCACTCCTGCAGATAGTGACCTTTCAGGGTAAAACGTTTTTCTCTCTTTTTTTTTTTTTTTTTAATTAGATATATCTGAATGTGAGAGACTCTTGTCCATCATGATCTCACTTCTAAGTGCTGCACAGCCAAATGCATGATTTAGAGTATTAAAATTTTGATTCATAGCACTTGGAAAGAGAAAGAGATCTCTTCTGATGTCTTTATCACTTCAGAATCACAGTGCATATCTCATGCTGCACTAGCCCAGTTTGTCGAGGTTTGTGCCCTCATGGCATTGTATCCTCATTACCTACCGCAAATATGGGAAAAAGAACCCCAGCTCACTATTTGAGATTCAAAATGTTTAGCTCATCAATCCTGAAAACCCAGAGACGCAAATCTCCTTTAATTTTCCACGCTACACAAATTTGCACTAAGCTTGCAGTTCTTATAGGGAAATTTTTAGCTTTACAAAACATTAATTTCTCGTTTGGATAATGAGTCACACAAACATTTTCAACTCCCTTATCTTGTCTGCCCCTCAGAGGAAGGAAACATCTTTCAGCTCTAGATGCAGGGCAGTACCACTAAGGGATTTCAGTATTGTGATAGCTCCCCAAAGCCCAACCATCAGTGCAGCAATGAAACACAAATCTTTGCATTATTAGTAATTCAAAATAACAATCAGCACGACCATTTTAATGGCTCCTACAGCTCTCAATTGGAACTTCGCTTGCCATCCATTCCTGTCAATCACTGTGGAAAAGCTTTGCCTGAAAGCAGAACTGATTCTGCTCAGCATGGAAGCTGAAAAATTCAGCTGCAAGGCAGTTAGTGCTAATATGCTGCTAGAAATGACATTAAGACACTGAAAAGTTCTGATAAATAAGAGTAAACAAATTGAAAGCCGTGACAAAAACATGCTCCTACATATACTTACAGTGGCTTAATAGACTGAGTAATATGTGACTTCTTTTAAAAACACAGGGAAAACTGGCCTGCTGTTAAAGACATATAGACAGATGTTTTTAAAGTTAAAAAAAAAAAAACCTAGGCCCTTCTGCAAGCCTTGTCTCATGGTTTTCAGTCTGTCCAGTCCTGATTTGTTCCATAAGATACCCCTAAAAATGCAATTGCCAGGATAAGGGATTGGATCTTTAATGTAAACAAAGTCTTAAACAGATCTTCAGCCCTATTTTCTTGTTCCTGTGCTAAATGTCCACCAGCTCATCTCAGACTGCAGTGATTATCAATTAGTTACACCCTGCATTAGTCTGCACATAAGAAGCAAAAGAAAACTCTTCCTCTCAAAAGAAAGAGCAGAAACCCTTTTTTGCCCCCTCCTTCTGCCTTTGGAAGTAGCAAGCATAGCTTCCCTCTTAGCTCAGGAGAAGAAGAAACAGTGAAGATTGCCCCTGCAATTTGCTGCTGCAGTAGCAGGGTTGCTTCAGTCTTCCCTTCAGGGGACCTGAGGGAGCAGGGCTGGAGGGCAGTGAGGCCATGGAGGTGCACGAGGCAGACCAACCCATTGGGACACTTTCTGTAATTGCCTCTTAAATGAAGAAACCAGAAGTGACAGGGTCTCTGCTAACTGGGTTAGACCTTGCCTCCTGCACTACACTGCAGTGATGTCTTTACACCTTATGGATAGAGAAGTTTCTTCCTTTCCCTTGCTCTTGCTCTTTTGCTCACACTTTTCCTCTTTCCCTTCTGTCTTCCCTTCTCCTTTTCTCATCCTTTCTCTTTCACATCCTGATTCTCTCTTTGTTCCCGCCTCTTCTTTTTTTAGCTTGGTGTGGGATACATTCACGTCTCCCTTTCAACAAAGAAGAAATCGCCGCCCTGAGTGCAAAAAGGTCCCTTGATGTTGCTGCGAAGATGTTCAAGGGCACAGAAACATTTTGGTAAGTCTGTAGCAGCTCTTTCCCTAGGAGGAGTTAAAGGAATTGGGGTACAAAATGCATAGGAGATCCCCGCAGTTCATTCAGTGTTCTGGAAATTCACTTGTAGTGGCTTATCTCACATTTGAGCCCAAGTTCCAGGTAAGCTGGAAAAAGTAAGAAGATACACAAACCTCCTCTGTCTTCATCACCACCCACTAGATGAATGTTTATCCACCTATGGAAAACTCCCAGTTCAACTTTTCTGCAGAACAAATAAAACTATCCCTTGATCATTAATTCGTACATTACACCAAACCTGTGCCCGGAGCAAATTTTTACAGCTGGGTTATGAAACTTGAAAGGCAGGATCCATAAAGAAAATTACGACAGTGCCATTGTTTTGCTAATAATATAGGAATTTCAACCACTTCAAATAATACTGTGGCACAGAAAAACCATAGAACTGCACCACCAGGCAGCAAGAATGAGCGAGCTCAAGTCCGTACAACCACATCATCAGACTCAACTGCTTGCTCTAGGGTAAATATTTGAAATGATACAGAGGGGATTCAGCCACTCGATGCCGACATTAATGGGACCCCACACAGATAAATCCCCCCATACAGCTACCCCCATATCTCTGATATGATAATTAAACAGTAGGTTGCATGCTCTGCTGCCTCCATTCCTGCCTACCCCATGCACCTCAGAACAGAAGCCAAGTCCCTCCAGTACAACCAGGCTTGGGGCACCAATGCACAAATCTTGTACTCCTGCACCCTGTTGCTATTGGGAAATGAAAGCTGGAAACATTTACAGAGCTCCCTGAGCACTGATGTTCTAGGCTGTAGCTGTGCCCGGCCCCATTCTCTGCAGGCAAGCTCAGGGGCACGGATGGTGCTGGTAGCTCACGGTTTGTTTGCTCCAGGCTGTCAGGTGACACAGGAGCTCGTGACCTTCCTATAATCATGCAGCAGAGCCTTAAATAGAACCTTCCCCAAAAATCCAATAAACAGTGTTCCGATTTTCCTTACTTTATGCAGCTAACTCTCCACCAACATTTCCACCTGGAACCTCCTACACTACCAGAGATGAATTTGGCTCCAACTCCCCAGACTTATAAAGATATATTTTACTTCAATTTTACTTTGTTATTTTCTGTGTATTATTGAGGGTATCAAGCCTTCACAGAGCAGCTAGAAATAATTCCATATTTTAAGATGCACAAATCCATTTCTTTTTAAACTAGCTTTATTAATGTTATTAGGCCCTAGTATACCTTCAAAAATATGTATGGGCCATAAAAATCTGCCTATGTTAATACAGAAATGCCATAAGCCTAGAAAGTAAAAGCAACATAGACATTCTTCAAGCATTCACTAAGGATGAAATAATTTTGCTTCCATGATCACTAAATTGAAAAAAGAAAGAAAAAAAAAAAAAAGAAAAAAAGTCAAAATACCAAAATGTCAAAATGTAACAGTAATCACCATCACCAGTACTCAGCGATAATCCACAGCAGCTCAAGTTCTGCTGAAACTAAGTAGAGGATTGTCTTCTGAGACTGCTTTGGTGTCTCTGCTAGGTGACTAATACAAGTGAGAAAGTACATGGGATAACAGGTCTAATAGTTTAAAATCATTTGGGAGGGAAACATTCTTCCTGAGCTATGTGATAATGCTATTAGCTCCAGTAACTCGAGCCTCAGGGTGACCCCATACCACAGCAGACAGACAATATCTGGGCAGCAGAGTCTCTGACCCCAACAGATTTGTAGACAGAGACGGACCTAGACAAGACCAAAAAAAAAACTGAGATCAAAGAGTGGCAGAGAAGCTACAAGCTTGTCCTGCTTGCACAACTTGACATTAATACACAATATTTATTCCTCACTAGGTATAAATCTGAGTGATTCTGAGTAAGCTTAGCAGCAAGAGATTACGTGTCATTTAGCCACGTATCTGAATCAAAAGGATTATTTTAATACTGGTATCAATATTACTTGGTTTGCACAGGCTGAGTGCTTGCCATGCGGTGACTGGAACTGGGGACTACAGAGTGTATCTTGCTCTCCTAATGCCAGTTCCGTGGCTTGTTTCTGCCAAAGAGAAGTTGCTGTTGTAAATTCTTGCTGTGATTGCAACGTGAGCTGCTATTATGAAGGCATGAGGGTAGAAGAGTACTTCTGTGTACTACTTGGAATCCAAATCGAGATCTGTTCAGTCACAATTATTCTACCGGTAAACAGGTTTTTTTTCCATTAGTTTTTATGGCCCAAACATAGGAAATTATTAAGATAAGATGCACACAACTAGGGACTGTCACCCACTTATCGAACTGAGTTGTGATACAAGAATCATGGGGCAGAGTGAGGAACAGAAAATGTGAGCTTTCTACCCAGAGCAGAAAACACCAAAGCAACACTCACTGCCTGCTATAGAACATAATAGTCTCTCTACCTCTTAGAAGAAATGTAAACAGCAAATTAAATAACCACAATGATGAGCAGGGACAATATCAATAAGAAAATAACCAACCTAGAAAACAATCAAATGCAGAAAAAATCAAGTTCTTAAAACCAGAAAAGCAGAATATTTGTGGAATAAATGTATAATAAATATTCAGGGAGCAAAGAGAACCTATTAAGTGCTGTCATATCTATATCTATATCTATATCTATATCTATATCTATATCTATATCTATATCTATATCTATATCTATATCTATATCTATATCTATATCTATATCTATATCTATATCTATATCTATATCTATATCTATCTCAAGATTTTTCTTCACATCAACTGCTTTCTTGCTTGTGCAGCTTTCAGCTACAGATATTATGTCAATGCATTTAGCAGACAAGCTCATGACAGGAAATGTATAAAAAGTAAATATAGAAAACCTCTGTAAAAGTGACTAATGGCAGGTCTGTAAATATCACTGAATTACTATTTTTTAGAAAGTCCACACACTACAGCCAAGAAATGAAATGCCTACGTGCTATTGAAATATATTAACAAATATTTTGCTTTCCTATTGTCATGATGTCCAAAGTCATTTTGTGTTCAAGTGCTGTGACTCTTTATCAAAGACCTCTACTGGTAATTTGGAGGGAAGTCATCTGTGTTTTAGTTTAGACAAAGCATTAATTTTTACATTCAAGTAAAGGTCAACTACCGTAGCCAGATGCAGCTGCAGTGCAAACGTGTTGTGCTGAACAATGAAATCGTTCTTTCCATATTCTGTGTCAAACGCCTCTTTAAATGAGCTATATTAAAACTGTACCTAAAAAAAAGCAGCCACTAATCCTTCAGCTGTCAGGTATGATAAGGAATTAGTGAGATGTGAATTGCAGGGCTCAAAAACCAGGAAAACAGCCTCAAAAAGAAAACACTTGAAAAGTCTGATTTGTAACGAAGGCTGGGATTGCTTAAAGATAGCAAGGACTGAACTGTTGTGGATAGCATTTCATAGGTTTATGTACCAGATTTATAGGTATTTATAGGTACTTATAGGGTTTATAGAATTTCAGCCACTGAACAGAACTTTCTAGAACAGAAGAGTAAAATATTATGAACCGTTTGGTAATAGTGAAGAATTGGGAGAAATTTGAGCTTAAAATACCAGAGTATTTGCAGTGTCCTGGAAGTAAAGAGTCTGCTCTAATTTTTCTGTACCTTTGATGACCTCTTCATGAACTACCCTCACATAATCAGTCTGATGTGATACTAAGAACTGGGAAAAAATTATTTATGAACATGATTCAAATTTAGTAACATTAGGATCTCATTTTCCAGCTCTAAGTGAAAACATATTCTGAGCACTTAAAAAACGTTTAAAAAGTTATGGTCTATGTCACTAAGTGCTATGCATAATTGATAAATGTGTATCTTGTAATTGCCAAGTTCATGCTGACTTTTAACAAAGTCATACTTAAGTATTTCCACAAGGAAATAAAAATTATGTTAAAATTTGAACTCTTGCTAAAGAGACAAAAAAATTTACCTGCTATGGTGTTTTTCTTCAGAAATAAACCCACCCAAATTCTACAGATCTGCTGTTAGAAACATCTGTCTCCCTGTTGTCCTTGATGCATTATTACAGATTATGATTCAGTTCAATTTGAAGGGCAGCCTAAAAGACAGAGACACGGATCCAAGCAGCCTTCACATCATTAGAGTCTGGGAGCTATGCAGACCTAGATTTTGAATGAAAATTCTGCTTCGAGGCCGCCAACCAAGATCAAGATTTCAGTCGTACTTGCATTTGTATAAAGCCAGAAGGGTTTGGCTGAAATTGTGGACTTTCCTAAGCCAGCATTTTTAAGCTTCAGTGTCTCAAGAAATCCACAGCTAGACAGGAAACAGAATTCTTTTTGAGTTTGTTTTAGTTCCCTGTAAGAACCAAGGGTTAGTTCACAAATTTTCCACTGACAGGATTTAAGAAAACCCCTCTAATGACCCAGAGAATGTTGAAATCTTTCAAACCAATAATGTTTCATTTTTGCTATGTTAACATGTAGTGACAAACCAGAATTGATACAAATGAGAAATTCAAAATAACTCATTTCAGCATTTTCCAAGAAAAAATTGCCTTAGAAGAAGAAGAAACACAGCTCCATAAAACTTCTACCCCTCAGTAAACTTATGCTTCTGTTGCATTTTTTTTAGAATAGCAATTCTTATCATCCTAAGAAGAATGAAGGCAAAATGAGTAGCTTCAAAATACAAAGTAAAATCAAAGTTCTTTTGAAGGAACTACTTGAGATGCTCAAATGTGAGTGTTTTGAAGTACAGTGATAAAAAGAAAGTTTGTACCTTAACACTGGAACTTTTTTAAAAGTAAAGATGAGAGGAATGGAATGAAGCACATCCAAGTTCAGTCATCAGGAGTGCAGATAGTAAAATCTGAGCTGATCCTCCTGGGCTCCTGGCAGAGACCATCATTCAAGAGGAAAACAGAGAGCCAGAGCATGAGTTACCTGACTTACTTTGGATATGGATCTTAGGATGAAATGGGACACACCAGGAAGGGGACATTTTCTCTCCCATACAGGGAGCCGGAACCTGGTCCCAGTTCAGGTGCAGACTGCTGTGGTCATGTCAGAAGACTCTGACTCATGGGGTATAGATCACAAAAAGAAAAAAAAAGAGGAAGTGTGGCTGTCCTACTTGTTGAGCATGGATTTAATCCTGGCAATTAAAAAAGAGAAAGGTATGTGTCACGCACGCATGGAAATGCCCAGTTTATGTGAGGTCATTGCCTCAACACAGCAGCTGGAATGAAAAAATTCTTTTAGACAAGTTTGCCTTCTCCCTTGTTTTTTTCTTTCTCCTGAAGGACAACATAAGATGTAGCTTTGCAATTTAATTAAATGTGACATGTGTTGCTATAAGCCACATACTTGCAAGTACAGTATTTATGCCAAGTATGAGCAATCCTGGAGTAATTATGGTTTATGTTTTACAGAGGGCATGTCACTCAGCAGACAAGTTTCATGAAAGGACTGAGAAAAAGAAATGCCAAAAAAAGAAAAGGAAATTATGGGCCAGAGGGTTTGAAGCTCCCAGATGAATAAAGTGAAACTGGAAAGTCTCTTAATGACAGAGGAGCAGATATGACAATAATGATAATAAAAAACTAGAGGTTAGAGTTTAAGGTCAGACTGCCAAACCAGACTCTGTGCTCAGGCTGCTGAGAGGCAATTACTCCAAGACTTGCCAGAAGTACTTTTTCCAAAGATCTGCTCCAGAGCCCTTGGGGTGTAATTCCCTTGCAATGCTACAAGCTGGATACGAAAGCCAATTTCAGGAGGTGG
This sequence comes from Oriolus oriolus, assembly GCA_013400235.1. Taxonomy (NCBI): domain Eukaryota; kingdom Metazoa; phylum Chordata; class Aves; order Passeriformes; family Corvidae; genus Oriolus; species Oriolus oriolus. Next base: position 1,143,309 of record VXBT01003964.1, on the reverse strand, counting down.
AGAAAGAGAAGCAATGTCTGCCAGGGGGATGCCTGGATGTGTTCATAGGTAGACTCTGTCTGAAAAATCCTGCTACAGCTTTCATGTTCTGGTGCATAACATCACTGGCCAAAGCCAGGCGAGAGATCGTGACAGCCAAGAAAATACATATATATATTTTGGTAGTGAACACAATTTTCAGAAACTCTTAAATGCAAAATATACTTTTTTTTTTTTGTCACAGAATGTGTATTCAATTCAAGCTGGTTTATAAGCTGCTTTATAAATTACTGTGATTACAATTGCACAGGCATTTAAGTATCATGACACTGTACGATACTACAATATCAATAAAACTATTGTAAATTATTTTACATCTTCTTCCCATTTCTATGTGACCTTCAGCTGTGCTGGTAGTGACATTGCTACACTGAAATACTTGGGGAGGAGGTTATTGCTAATTACACTGAGATAGTAAATTGCACAACCATCGTGTGAAGGGGCCTAAACCATTTGAATGTAGTAAAATGTGCTCAGGGGCTAAATCCTAGGCTTCTAAATAATTTAAATATATTTTAAAATTGTTTCTTTTCACACTCAACACCTCAGGTGAAAAAGATGTGCTCTCAGACACTGAATCACTTCATCAGTCTCACAGAAAGGAATCAAAGCAATACATAACACCGTGCAAAAAAATCCCACCAGAGTACAGAATCGCAGGTGAAGCCCAGTTGCCTCAATTAATTGCATTAAACTAACAAGTGAGGAAACTTGTTTTCTGCTCTACAGTTTGTGTATGGCAGTTACTTACATGGTATTTACTCTCCCCAGATTCCTGGGGACTTCCATAATCTCCGAGTTGTCGCCTTTTGGTCTTCTGGACCAAGCCACTGAGTGGTGTTTTTCCAGCTTTACTTTTGGAGGACTCATTTTTCTCCCTTCTCACATTCTCATTTTCACTTACATTTTTTTCTCTGAGCTATCTCAGACATTCAGATGGTCCCAGCTGTCATCTTTGCAAATAGATTAAAATACCTGTAGTTTACATTCAATTTAGGGTGAAACATCCTACTTCGGATCCATCTCCAAAAGATCAGTCACTACAGGAGTGAAGTTCATTATTTTCTATCTATCCATTTAATTGCCTGAATAGCGAAACCAAGTTGACCACCACAGGTTATCTCAAGATATTGGTACTCTGCCATTTCTCTAAAATCACTTAGATAACTTCAGTTGTCTCTTTCTATCTTTAGATTAAGGTTTAGATGGAAAAGCCTGACTTAAGTATTAACCTTAATGCCTTGCTCTGAAAGTGAACATGATAATCACTTCAGCCAGTTTCAGAAGCAGAGTTTCAGATGTCAGGGCAAAAGTTGCATCCTGTGCTTTCATGACTTTCCTGATGAGTCCAGCTATCAACAGATTGCTACTGAAGAGTGAGTTTTCACTGAAACTTTAGACCAATTACACTGAAACCAAAGAGAAATAATCCTGGATTTGTCACACATAAACATGTCAAAGACCTGGTTTTTTCATGTGTTTAAAAGAGGTCCTACTAAAAAGTGGCACCATGCTATGGATGAAAGTCACTCCACTACAATCCTCCTGTTTACAAGGAGCAGATCTGATTACAGAGCGCAGATACTTGTAATTTTCTATAATTTCCCCACAGCTTCAGATCCACAACAACTAGATTTGGACAAAGCATCCCATTTGTGTTTTTATAAGTGCTGAGACAATGACATCTTCATTTCTCTCTTTCTACTGGAAATATATTTTATTGGATATCTCAGGTATGCATTTATTTTGCTTTGTTTTTATTGGCATCATCTCAGTGGGAGCTTCTAGAATTTTCAGTGATCAACAAATACAAGTCAAGCTTTTTTCTTCCTCACTGTTGTTTACAACTGATGAATTTTCAGCATATAATGGACATTTGTATTAATCCCTAAGAGCATGACTTTGCATAGTGAACTGCCTAATTTCATGCTTTTTTGATCCTCCAGCCCTCAAGGTGACCCAGTGCTCCTCCACAACGACAATGGCTCACAACTTCTGCGATCAGCACATTTCATTATCGGACGCCTGCTTTTGAGCTAAGTACTTTAATGAAAATATTAAATAAGATTGTCCCAAAATTGATCCTCGAGGGGCTCCACTGATAGTCTCAGAATATCATTAGGCCTGAAATTTTAATACTAATTATATTGTAGTATTTGCATCAGGGCAGCAATGCTCCTGCAGCACTGCTCCCATATGGACTCACGAGAGAGAGCCCCCGTCCAAAGGAGCCAACCACCTGAACTGGCCAGACACATGGAGACAGGCTGGAGGCAGCACCCTACTGCTTTGAGAGGCAATGTTATGGCAGCTGGAATGAAGATTATCTAATAACATAAAACTGTTTAAAATTTTGATTTCTGCCACTTGCAGACTACAGAGTGGGAAAAATATCCTTCCGTGTCTTACTGAACTGCAGGAGTGACGATCTAAAGGTAGTAGAAAAACTGAAGTTTCAAAGCAGCTGATTAGAAAAGAAAAAGTGATAAAGACACTCTGCTGCCCCTTATAATGCTTGAAGACATATTCAGAATATTTCCTTTATGTTCCTCACACATCTGTCACACAAGGCTTCTCTGGATGTCTTGAATGAGATTCCTAACCATTTAATAGAAACAGTTTTCAACATTAGTGTCAAGTTTTTCTGGGAAAAAAATTTAATATGCCATCTTTCACCAACACAAAATCGGTTTGATGACAATAACCAGAAATCCAAGAAGAACTGTTTTCGTCTGATTGCTGAAGTATTGCTACCAGCATACACTTAAAGTAAAGTTCCATTTTTCATCTCAGATTTTTTATCCTTTCTATAAATTGATGGTAATATAAAGATTAATTTATTTAAAAAATTGATTAATTGAATCATACACTCCATTAAGAACTTTGTCAGTGTATCACTGATAGCAGCAAAATTTTCCCACTGTTAGCTGGACTAACATCCTCCACAGTTTGCCATCAACAAGAAATATAAAGCAACTGAAATTAGTACATATGTGTTTTCCTGGCACTTGGAATCTGCATTTCCCCAGTGTGGGCATGATGTCAAAACATAGTGACAGTGTGCATGCATCCAAGAAAGCAAGCCTACAACCAGTGAGCATGGAACAAAAAAGAGAATCCACATAAAACCTATTTTTTGTTTTCTTTTTTTTTTTTTTTTGCAGTGCAGATTTATTGCACTTCAGTGGACTGGTTAACTAACTCAATAAAAGCTCTCCAAAAGCTATTGAGAAAACAGCCTGACTGATTGCAAAGCAAAACTGACAGAAGTGCTCCTGCTACTTATGGCTTATACAGAAACGTTCATATTCAGAGTGCTTGACAGACATTAAATTAATCCCACTGTATCTTAATTCTAATTGCCACGGGGATTCAGACTGTTCTGAGGCATGTCTGCTGCACAAGTTAAGTGTCTGCAGCACCTTCCTACTGCTGGAAATACAGTTAAGCTCATTTGTTATTTCAGTGAGAATATTCCTCCAAGGTTCTTTTCCTGCCTACATTTTAAAATGGGGCTCAGAGGTGCTCGTTGGTATCTTGTCAGCGGAGCCTTTTTAATCTGTTAGCTCTGTAAAAAATGGATGTGGCTGAAATGTCTCATTTGAGAGTTTTATGATGGTTACTGTGGTAGCCAAAAATGGCAATCTCACCAGTTACTTGGTTTTTATATCACTCCTGAGCTTTCATGTACGATAAAGTAGGAACATAACAGCCTTTACTTGTTCTTCTTCCAGGGAAAAAAATCCACCAAAACAAACCCCAAAACACATGTAAGCCTAGTTTTAACCCCCCTCTTTACTTCCCTTGCTCAACTTCAGATTCTAGATTCAGTACATGTAACATTTCTGACCAACTCCCTCCCAAGCTCTTGCACACTCAATCAACTCATCACAGATCAGGGTGACAGGAGGACCAAATGTTTTTGGGTTTGACAACCCGATTTTTTTCATGGTCCAAAACTAATATTCTGGAAGTAACTTTCTTCAGCCCCTGTCACCTTAAATCAAGCTTCATGCTGCTGTCCCACTTAACATCCTCCTTGGAGCACAGTGGGCAGAGCCCCGTGACAGCCAGAGAATTATGAATGTGCGCATGGACGGAAGGAGGAGCTGTTCCAGGTGCCGCATTCCCAGAGCATCAGTGGACTGAGCTTGTATCTGTGGCATTTATTGATGTGGAAAAAAGGAGAACACAACAGTCCTTCAGAAACTGATTATCAGCCCTCTGCTAGCCTCTGTGATTTTGATAAATTCTCTGAAGTGCTGCATAGGCAGGACAGAGTGTCTGTAGTGTGTGCTCGGGATTTACTGCCTGCCTTCGTTTTAGCCAGCCAAAGTGAGCTCTCAAGGATTGTGGCAGGCTTAGGAGGAATTCAGAAATGCAGCAGCACGCGAGTCCACGAGAGAATGAATTATTTATTATTTTTACAATATCATTTATATATCCTAGTTCCAAAAGACAATTGGACAGTGTCCACACCTCTCCTGAGCTGATAGGCTGAAGCACCAGATGCCCATTTAAAAATATTATGTTACTGTACCAAAACATAAGTGGAAAAACAGCAGGTGTGAGAATTATTTACAAAACCCTATCTTACTGTTTACATAGCTTGCATAGCAAAGGAAAATTCCCACAGAATCAGTGCAAGGAGATGGAAAATTTCTCTGCCTAGCAGCTTTTCAGTATCCACAAGGATTAGGTTCCCAGTGAAGATGTGGTTTTGGTTTCATAGGACTATGCAGAGTTTTAATGGAAAAATTAAACATTTCCCCTGAAGAGAAGCATTTGCAAAATACTCACCAAAATCACAGAGGTGTTTGTTGCGGTGTGTGATGCAGGATTTTCTATGAAAATTCAGGACATTAACTGGGTGGATTTCCCTGCCCGTAACAGTGACCCAGAGGATGATCCAGAGGGCGGGCAGGAGGACGAGTCTTCCCCCTAGGGCTACGCCCCTTAGGCTGTCAATCCTGCCTTACACACTGCCTCCTTCTAGAAGGCTCCAGGCACCCTGTTTCCCCACTGGTTTTCTGTCTTGTACATATGTATGTCCCTGTTTACTATATAATTACCGTCCAGAATGTTCCTTTCTGTTACTTTCCCCATTGGTCTGTTTGAATTACCCCCTCCTCCTTTTTCCATCGATTGGTTGTATGTCACCCCTCATCAATCTGTGATTGGTTTGCTCCTTCTCCCCGCCCCCTCCTCAGTTCCTGTATAAAATCCCCTCACACTCTTGTTCCGGGCTCCTTTTGGCATTCCCTTCTGGCTCCATGTTCTCCCCGTCGCCCCGGTGCGGGGGAATAAAGCTTGGATTTGTCGCCGACTGGAGTCCCTCTCCTCTTTTACCCTCACCGTGTTGCCTCTCCCATCGACTGCTGTGAGCTCTCTGAGAGCAGGAGGATTCAGGCGCGCTCCTCGCTATCGTTGCTGCCCCTTGGCTACCGGGCAGCCAAGTGGTCACCGCGGCAGGTGCTCAACAAACAGAAAGGGTTTTAGCAAACGAGACAGTCACATCTTTTTTTTTGGTAGGAAAAAAGGTAAACTACGAGTGAAGAATGTCAAAATGCAAGCATAGAAGGGCAGGAAAATTTAGGTTGATGAACAAATGTACATTCCTTTCCTTTACACCTTGTGCACATAAAGCTGATGATGAGTCTTGGAAAATCCTGCCAAAGAATTCAACCTACAGCTGCAGAAGCATAAAAAACATACATGTCCCTCCTAAAGGAATAACGTAAGAATGGAATTACCTCCAGGAACTGACAGATAAACCTAACTCTGTAGCCATTTGGCACTTATGAACTGTTTACATGTGCCTACATGGATTTTGTTTCCTGTGAGACTGGAGTACCACTGGTACCTGCCATTGTTACACTATTTCAGGTATTAGTACCCAAGAAATACAAACTTTGGGATTATGAGGGTTTGTAAATTTTAAGCTGCCTAAGCCATCAAATGCTGCCACCTTTGTAGTATGATTAACAAAGGCTATGGGAACTAACACTTAGTTTCTATTTTAATTAGGATTAGTAAGGTGAGTGATCAGTGGGATAAAGACTTGGCACACTGCTGACAACATGGCGGTCAGTTTCACTTTTTTCAGGCTTTTACTAAGTATGAGGAACTGCATTGCTCTGTACTCAGCCCAGTAGAATGCAGTTTCTTGTACAAACATCATTTTCAGGGATATAATGAAATCTTTGATATTGTGACAATTAACCTAGCAGAAATAAAGGGTTTTGGCCATTATTTTCATGCTATCCAAATGCTTTAGAAATGTCCTATTAGCTACCAATTCCTGAAAGAAGGGGTGGAGGGTTTTTCTTTTAATTTTTTAAATTTTGCTTTTGTCCTTCTATGGATCAAAGCCCGTAAGGGCTCCTTTACTGTTATCCCTTGCTGCTGACTTTGAACCACATCTGCGCTTTAAAACTGGTGGGAAGCCACAGAATAAAAGTCGATACTAACTAGTTTCATTCTACATTTCCTGATGTTGCTTTTGCTAAAAATATCTTACGCTTGAAAAAAAAAATAAATCAATAAACACTGCTTTTATCCTCGTGGCTTTGATTGTCATGCTCCAAGAAAAATCTGAAAAGCAATTGGCTCCACTTTATGCCAGAGACTCGAACTGAATAGGTCCCATCCTCTTCATCTCATGTGACAAACTGAAAACCATGGTGAATCAAAACCTCATTTTTTTTTCTAGTAGCTTAAAATGAGGCCATTTGGTGTATATTTAGTAAGGACCCCAAACAAAACAAGCATGCAGCAAGGATTTCACTCTTCTTCCAGTGTTCACTGCACTGTGATGGCTATTCTTTGCCATTCCATAAGAAGGTAATCCACTTCCAGAACAGTTTAATCCAACAACATTTTGGCCATTAGTGTCAACGAGACTTGGGTTCCTCGGTGCCTCAATTTTTTTTTTCTCTGTATGTCCCTTGATTCATCTTCTCCAGCCTGCCTTCCTGCTTTTTAGCCTGTACAGACTGGATTCCAGTTTCATCAATTCCTTCTCCTTTTCTGAATAGGATGGCTTTTTTTCACACCATCCTCAATATGGACAACAAATGTAAAAGGATCCTCATTTCCATGGTGTCATCTCAAAATGTTCGAATGTTTCTGTGATCCAAAATTCAGTGGCTTAATAAAAAGAAAGGAGCAGTTTAAAAAATAATAATCTTCAAATGTTTCACTGCCACAGACAGCACTGGCTTTTATGAAGAACATGTTTATAGGCAACACGAAAATCATTATAGACAAGGAAAAAAATCCTAAAGGAAATCAAATCTGGGTAAACAGTTCACACTGAGATCCAAGTTGCTGCCAATTTTAAAGACCCACTGTGTGATCTAAATTCTAAAATTTTCATTCAGCCCAATCCAAAATGAAGCTGCTGAAGGGCATGTCCAGTGAGGGTGATGTCCGTGGCAACATTGGGAGTTACTCATGTGTGGGCAAACCTCAAACACCCATTAACAAGTTCGCCTTTCATCTGAGTGTTTGGAACAGTTCCCAACCTTAATCTCAGCAAATACAAAACTCCAAACATATGAAAATCTGCATTTGCAAATACCAGTATCTTCCTGTGTACACACTAAACATATTATAATATACATAAGCAGTAGGACTTTCATTTGCTAAGGATTTTTATCTGTAACATAAGCAAAAACAATGGAAAAAATAACTTTCTCCACTTGAAAGCAGATCCTTTAATTAATTTGTAAACCTCACTTAGAGGATATAGCATTTTTAATTTTTAATAGATAGTTCTCTTGCTGACAGAAAATCTTTTAGGAGCTATGAATACAGAGGTGGGATGTTAGCTTCCAAAAAAGCATATTGCAGAACAGATGCTATGTTGGGAAGATCCTCCAGTTTTCCCATGGAAGCACTTTCTTCCTTAAGTTTACTGAAGGGAGATGATAGATTAACGAAAAATAAAGCAGAGAATGTTAAAAGCAAAACATTGTGTAAAATTTACATGCTAACTAAAGCCATAAATTAACCAGGTTGTTATTGTAACAAATAGCTGGTTCTGGAATACAAGAAGTGAGGTGGTAGATGCTTTAAATATATTTACAAGAGTTGAAGCAAATTACATTGCTTAGGTTTTATGATCATTTGCAGATAATGTACTCCTGTACAATTTTTGCAAATACAGATCTGGGGCATATTTGCATTATCTTAAAATAAAAGCACTTTGTCATTTATACATCAGAATAATTACTCACTAAAATATAAACTTATTGGATAAAAAACGCTAAAATACATGCAAGGCATTTTATAAAATTTTGTAAATACTAATTTAGACTTCTTCCATAGTATAATAGAAAGTATTATTTTACTTCAAGTAAAGTCAAATTTAACAGGAACTCATACAGGATTTCCCAGGAAACATTACAAGGAAAAAAAAAGTCTACATCCATTATATTAACTCAGCACACAAAAGCTATGGATTTTCCACTAGAATACGTGCTCTTTCAGGTACACAGCATAATCAAAACCTCTGAACACTACTTTGGTCATGTTGGCTTTCCAACCACTTCATAATTCTTTGGGAAATGTAGCTATGTGTAAATGACCTAATTTTACTGTACCTCAATGGCAAAGACTAAACCAGGTGTGTCTCAATACTGACTAGCAAGAGTCATAATTTCAAGACCAAGATTGTACATATTTTCTCTTAAAGACATTGGTTTTGGTAAGACCTGAGTGCACCGAGAACCGAGTGTGGGTGCAAGAACCCTTGACAACTCTGTAACACACCGCTCAAGACACTGCCAGCTACATGTGAATGTAACCATAAAACAACCCAAAAAACCTCGTAGGGAACACCATCAACAAATTTGCAACAACTTCATAAAAAACCTCACATGGCAACATTTCCCACTTACGGCTGGCTGAGGTCAGAACTTCCAGCGAAGCAATGCAGATGGACATGGATATTGCTGGTGATCCCGTATGCGATTTCCACTTTGTCACCGTGCCAGCAGAGAAGGAAGTGAGTACCTGTTATTTCAGGCATGTAGCACCAGTGTTTCTGGGCACACACATCTTACAGAGGTCTGCACACCACAGCTGCAACCAGATTCTGGTTTTGAGATGCAACACAAACAACACCTTTTGCACCGGGACACTTCCTCGAACTCCACCTTGTTCCCCACACCCTGCTGTGGGAATGGCTTCACCCCAAACCAAAAGGCTGTTTCTGGTGCCAGGAAAGACATTCAGCTGTGCCCATGAAACCCACCTCTCCTGCCTCCTTTGATCAAAGGAAAGGTGCAGGCCAGATGGATATCTCCTATCTATGGGCTCCAGCCTGGATAATGTGGGCTCCAACACATGCTGGTCTGAGGCACGAGGACTGAAGACATCTCAAAAAAGTCAACACAGAAAGGTTACACATTTAACAATTCTACCTAATCTTCCTATGTGCTTCAAAGCTGCAGTTATGAAAAAATCCTGTACTTGAGGCTCGTGCCTGTTAAAGCTCTAGCAGTGTTCCGTGGCTAGACAGCAGAGAAGCGTGCCAGTCAAAATCAGCAATTTTTAACTGGGAAGATGGGTAGAGGATAAAGAAAGGCAAGAACAGGGTGATCAGTATGATAACAGGCTTATGAAAATACAAGAGTGGAAAAGGGGCCATCACCTACTTCACCATGATCCACAGCAGGGCTCTGCCAACCACAGAGTGGCTACAACACAGGACAGCAGGCACGTCAGGAAACTTGCATTTGTGCAGGTCCCAACAAACATACGACTCCTAACATTCACCCTCTTCACTTATTGGGATCTTACTGCCTTTGTAGCCAACGTGTCTCTCACCCCCGAGGTGAATGCTTTTGTTGGTACAGATTTTCTTCATCAGCTCTCTCTGGAAATTGGCAGGCTGAGAGAAGTTTTCATTATCAGAGTCCATGAAGCGCCCAGAAATCAAATCTTTAAGGCAATCAGTTGTAACTATGTAAAATCCTAGGCTGCATCCAACTCTCCCACTTTGCTCATGCTACTGTAGCTGCATGATTTCAGTGGAACAGACCCTGGCTCTTGCCAACAGAAATAAGATTAGAGTTGCCCCCAGAATTATGCTTCAGGGAACACAAGAAACTACGCAGCAAAGATAATGTATTTGAGAACATTTTTAATAAATAATGTGACAAAAATTACTTTTCTGATTATTGGATCCTCAGTATGCAAAATTATGGCTAAAATATGAGGTTTCTTACATGAACATAATGAAAACATTAATCACATGGATTTTTCCTTTAGTACTGCACACCCTTTCTATGGAACCTTTCTTTAAAAATTAGCTAAATGAAAAATTTCAGTCCTCGGTAAACACCAAAACACTTTTTTTTTCTTTTTTTTCTTTTTTTTCCATTGGGGCTAGTCCTGATAGCTGTCAATAAACAAACACACATTTTTCCATTAGCACCAATGACAAAGAAATTTTATAATTACAAAAAAGATCAGAAAAATCTACAGACAGAGGACATCATTTGGCAAATTCAATGCAACTAATGCCTCTATTTCAGCTTTAATGATAATCCAATGTTGAGAGAGGACACAGAAAAATTGGTAATTTTCTGTAAGTCCAGGAAAAGTGAGAAGTGTTTTGATTATGGCCCACATTTACGTTTGTTACTTTACCATCTGTCATCATTCAAATATTCCAAATACAAACATAGAGCATTAACAAAAAGATGAAAAATATCCCAAACAAATGCTTAACATTTTCAATAAGACAAAAAAAAAAAAGGTTAATAGTTACAATGGTTTACAAACAAAGTTTAGTGATTGTGCTTTTAAAACCAAAAAAAAAAAAAAAAGATAAGCAGTGCATTACAAAAAAATTCATTGCCAAGATCAAACAAAACTTCTTTAAGTGGCACTTCTTCTTTAAGGTGAGTTGACACAAGTAGAGGTCTGAGATTTGGGCCAGTAACAGTTGATGATATTACCTAATCATTATTAAAAATGTCCATTGATCTTCTTTTCATAAGCATTGTTGAAGGTGAAAATTAGAAAAAAGTTTCAGATAAACTTGCTCATGCTATGATTAGGCAAATAGCAATCGCATTGGCTTACCTCCTGCCGATCCCAAAGGACATTTTTAATAAGAATGTATTTAATGATGAAAATGGAAAGACAAATCAAAGTACCACAGGGGTTCAAAATGAGTACATATTTACAATAAGAGCCACCTTGTCCCAAATTAATTTTACTTTCATTTGTCAAACTGTATCATCTGCAAAAGGTTAGCAAGAGACTGGCAGAAAACAAGACACACAGTCTGTGTTGAAACTGCAAGATACCATTGGCACTGGCTGCAGACTGCAGTGAAACCCCGAGAACCAAAGACTGTTCTGCAACCAGGCTCACTCTGGGGACCTCTTCGGTCGCTGCCGTGTCGCTTGCGGTGTGAGCTGCTGGCTCACTGGGGAACTGGCAGTGCACTGAGCACCGCCTCGCTGGGGAGAAACCTTGGAATGCCAGGCCCTGGAATTCTCTTCTGTTCTAATCCTGAAGCAACAGCTGGCCCAAGCACCTCGAAGAGCAGCTTCCCTGCCTGCTCGGGCAGCGAAGGTGATGCCCTCAGCGTTGCGGAATAGGCGAGGGCCGTTCCTAGTGAGGAGGGTTTACAAAGAAAGAGTAAAACAAAAACTAGCATTCTGATGGCATGAGGAAAAAGGAAAAATTGTACACTCTGATTGCACTGAACATTATTTCTGGCGTCAAACATCATCAGACTTGAGGCATCTTAAGTGATTTATTTTTTTTTCTGATTAGATTTTAAAAGCCTGTTACAGTACATGTCGTTGTCTTCAGCTTTCTGTTTCCTGTATTAAAAAAAAGAGGACATAAATTACTACACGTTAAACTTTATTATTTAAAATTTGTTTTACATACTTCTTAGAGATTTGCTACCTTTAAATGGCAATTACTACTTTTAATTATGCACAGCAGTGTGACTGCATGTTGGCCACCCTTTCTACAATCAGTATTAAATTGAGTACCATTAGCCAGAAAAAATAAAGAAAAAAGTCTGTATCCCCATATCTAGTAAAATCTAAAATGATAAACTGTCAAAAGATGTGAAAGGCAATGTCATGGGTGTTCTTAGATGATCTAGTTCTTTATTTTCAGTTTTGAAAGAATCTGGGTAATGTAAAGTGCTCTTCAAAATACGGTATTTCTGCAACTTGTGTTCCATAAGTTTTAGTGTGGTAACAATTACATTATACTACACATTACTTACTTTTTATGTTTTTGACACATTATTAAAGTTTATTTACTTGGATTGGGCATAACATTAATAGACAGATAAATGCACTAATTTTCCTGTACAGAAATATTTCTGGTTGAAAAGTGTTTTTTTCTGGCATCTGTCTAAAAACAAAACCAGCTTTATTGTAGTCATTTTCAGTATTACAACTGCAGTTACCTCCATCTCTTCTTCTTCCTCTTCTTGTTCATAGGCTCCCAGTACCTGCATTTCTGCAACATTCCTTCGGGCTAGATTTGCTTGATCTGCCCTCTGTCTGCCTCCTGACCCTCTTGACGACATGGAGCTGGAGGAGCTGGGATCTCTAGGATTATTTGATGTTGGAAACGTTGGTCTAGAATATGGCAGGATGTCCTCTGTATAATTAAATGCACACATTGTTATGTTTACAAGCCCAGTGATAGCGAACCTAAAATTTCTGCATGCAGCTGATTTACTTTTTATGATTCTCAGGAGGTTTAAAGAGATGCCTGACAAGAACATGAAATACGCTGCTTCTGTAACAGCATTACAGAAGCTTTCTCAAGGAAATTTATAGTCTTTACATGGTAACGTTCACCGCAGAAAAACTAATTCATGATTAGTGTCCATTTCATTTCAATTTAGGATCCCTGGTCTATGTTCTACAGGAAAATGAAAAAACCCCACTCCTTGTAGTGTATATTTGATATGACAGAGTAGGAGGAAATGAGAATACACATCTGATACAAGGAACGCAATCCATCTAAATAGTGCACCCTGCATTTCTCAGGCTGAATTTGAGACACAGTTAGTGGCCATGCTTTAAAATTTCACCACCACCCTCTATGGTAGCACCCTAATAACTCTTCTCTATAGCAATCCACTGTAATCAAACTTCTATTCGTGTGCCCATTTAACCAACTTACTACCCAAACACCCCTGATGCTATCCCTAAATACCTGCAGGTAGAAAGGACCAGGCATTTGTATCAATCTGTGTTCTTAGGGAACTCTTGGCATGTTCCATTAATTAGTAAACTTACCACTTTCCATATATAAGAGATTACTTTGCTCAGGGCTGGCTCTTATAATGCCATGTCATTTAGTATTTATAATTAATCCACAGCTACTAGGGCTTTCTTACTTTTGAAACAGGACCAGGTATCATTCTGGCCCTTTTGTCCTCTACACATCAGCAAAACGGGCCAAGTGCTGATCCTCTGGTAGAAAAGTTACGTTTCTGACTTACAGATCTACTGTCTGACTTCCTCAGTTCCCTTATAAACCAGATTATAATTAGATACATTAAATATAACTAGACTAATAGTGTATGGTGGGAGCAAGGACACTGATTCTTATAACTCTTAAGGAATATTTCTTTCTGGTTTCCTCAGCATTAGCTTTAATACATGATGGGTCTGAGGGCAGCAAGATAGAAAAAGAATGTTCTGTAAGCTTGTAACAAGCTTGTATTTCTGTTTTACCCTAACAAGAACCTGCAGTGTGACCCACATTAACACTACAGTTGTGATAAAGGGTGGCAATTGAGCAGCTCTAACTGCACTTCAGCAGCCCGCAAACTTCCCAGTGACCAGCACCCAGCCCTCCAGCAAACCCCGAGCGGGCAGAATGACCTTGAAGAAGATGAGTTTTTGCTGGTGTGCCGTCTCGTTTTGGTGCTTTGCTCCCTCGCAGTTTGCCGTCGCCGGGCTGCTCCGGGGCTTCTCTCCGCTCCCCGGAGTGTGTCCGCCCGTCGGGATGCTGCCTGCCCTCCGCCCCGTCCCTCCCCTTGTAGCTCGCTCCTTTCCTCTCCGCGGATCTGTCCGTCCTCGCGTCCATGGAAGCGAGTTTCGGCAGCATGACCGGCCGCACCTCCAGCTGCGCCTTGGACTGGGCCGTCGGGGATTTTATGGCTGGAGGTGGCACAGGAGGAGGTGGCAAGTCTAGGAAGTTGAGAGAGAAGAGTAATTATGATGACATCACGCACTAGTGAAATTAAGAAGTAATATTTAACTTGAATTGAAGAAGCAGATGCTCTTGTTTACTTTCAGCCCTCCCTCTGCCCTTCTCTCTCAACCCCAAAAAATATTATGTTACTGTTAAAACTGCTGATGGGTATTTTTCCAAAAGCTTGAGCTTTAAAAACACAAAGTAAGACTTCTCACTGCCTTTTCAAATCACAGTATTTTCTTAAAAATCATTACCAAAACCTGCAATAAACTTCAGGCACTTGGATATTAACATATCAGTTATGGATATCAACAAAGAGTTAAGGATAATCACATATCCTTCCTGATAGTTATCATTTCTTGCTAAGTCCATTCAAGAACACAGCAGCTTGTGCTGCAATTGCTCAAGGCCTTCGGAGTAGTGAGCATTAAAGCAAACGGGCTGGGATGTAAGAATGTGTGTCAGATGCATTGCTGACATATGCAAGGATAAACGAAATGTATTACTGCATTCTTCTTTTAAAATAATAGGTTAAACTAACACACATATCCTTGGTGTCTGTGGGTATGTCATGACATCCTTAACAAAAAAAGCAGCACAGTCAGTCAATGAAATAATAAGCTCTCAGAAAAAAACAAAATAAGAAGATACACAAAGACTTCTGAATTTGTCTCTTTAAATTAGCACAGCTTAAGGGGTTCTAAAATTCTGTATATTTTAAAATACTATTTATAAAACACACATATAATTTACTTAGCTATATTTTTCTATTCTTGCATTAGCACATAAAACTAGAATATGTAAGATGTTCATCAGGATACTACAGTGCCTTGTGGAAGATAAAATGTGAAGAAAAAGACATAGGAGCCAAGCAAGGAAGTGGCAATACAAAAGCAGTTCACAATAAAGCTGTAGGCACAATTCACAGGGATATAGGAGAACAACAGGTTAAAAAAAGTGAGATGAGGTTAATATTCTCAAGTGAAATTGCTAGAAAAAACCCTTCACTATTGAAAACTGTAACTTCAGCATTTTGTAATAGTGTGCATTTCTACTTCCACAAAAATCTGGGAGCAGCTGTGTTTTTCAAACACAATCACTATATATGCAGTTAATTCTCAGTCTATTCAAGAGAATGTTTTAACTGAAATTTACCTAAATGGGCCAAAAATAAAGGTAGTACTCCTGAGCAAGAAAAAACATATATACATGAGTTCAGCTATGGCAGCTGACAGACATTTTCGAGAGGTTTTCCAGTGACGCAAAGCATGAGTGACTCGATCCTGCACTGTGGAAAGGTGAAGCAATGCAGAATTCAGTGCTCTATGCAAGCTTACTGGGAACCATCCACCACTTTCACCTGGTGACATATCTTGGAATTATCCTTGACCTGTTTCAAACAAGACTGGAAGTGTTAGCAATTGAATGATGAGGAAGAAAGATGTCAAAAAGTATGGTTCGTAAGGTTAAACATAGTTCAGGGATATGATATCCTGCTGCAATAACTCTGCTGTCTTGGTGAAAAAAAACCATAACAAACAAACAAAAAATCCCATCAGGGCAGTTTGTTGAACTTTAGCAGTTTGGGGAATATCAGTTTTGGAGAGCAGCTAAAGGTAAACCCTTAAATACTGAGACTTAATTTTAAGTATCTACTTAACACTCACTATTTGCAGGTATCTTTGAAGAAAAAGGACTGTCATTTTCAAAACCCAAGAAGGCATAATGTAAGCTTGGATAAACTAAGTGGCTGAATCAAAATGAAGGGGAGGTTCAGATTGGAGATCAGGAAAAGGTTCTTCACCCAGAGAGTGGCTGGGCACTGGAACAGGCTCACAGGGAAGTGGTCACAGCACCAAGCCTTACAACATACTTGGCAAGAAAGCACAGATCAGTTATGTTGCATTCCTTTGTTGTCTGAAACTGTTTAAACATGGTTTAGAGAGGTAACCTCTGCTCAGTACACAGTCTCAGCAGTGAAAGTCTGTAATTCCAGCCATCAGAGTAGGACTCACACTACCTCTTCTAAAAATGCCCTGTGAGGTCCTGCATGAAAATTCATGTAAAGTCTGCCTACGACCTCAGAGTTGTGTGTAGTATGTTCCTTGAAAGCCCAGTGCATAAGACCATGTCAATCCAGATTAAAGCTTATTGAGAACAAGAGCTGTTCTTCAAAAGCAAGGCTGGAGATGGACCCCATCTCTCACAGAACACTGGCAGTGATTACAGAACTCGGACAAGGTTGAAAAAATAAGACAAACTCTGAATTAGCCTGTGGAGATACCAACAACACTTTCCTTCTCGAGGAAAACTTTCTTCTCACAATACGTCCTCCCTCAGAAGAGGACACACTGATTTAGAAATGCATGAAGATACTCAAACTCAGAAGTGCAGGCTTCTGGAACCACAGATGCTTTTCTTTTAACACACTCTTGTTGGATTTGTCCTTATCTCAACCCTTTGGGGTGCATGTTGGGCACCATAAAGGGCTGTCATGGTATTAAGCCCTGCTGGAGATAAATCTCCTCTCAGCCGCTCACTCACCCTCCCACCTCTCTTCTCCCACCCCAGTGGAATGGGCAGGAGAATCAAATTAAAACTTCTATGTTGAGATAAGAACAGTTTAATAATTGAAAACAAAAGCAAAATAATATAATAATGGTAAAAAGAAATAATGATAATAATAAGGGAAAAAACAAGTGATGCACAATGCAACTGCTCACCACCCACTGGTCACCCAATTGGTCACCACCCACTGACCAATGCCAGACCCCCTTCCTGAACCCAGATGGGCCCTTCTGATCCCCAGTTTATATGCTGGACATGATGTTCTATGGTGTGGAATATCCCTTGGGTCAAGTTTGGGTCACCTGTCCCAGCTATGCTCCCTCCCAGTTTCTTCTGTGCATCTCCTCACTGGCAGAGCATGAGACAAGGAAAAAAAAAAAAGTCTTTGACTTAGGATAAACACAACTTAGAAAAAAACCGTCATCAACACCATTCTCATTCCAAATCCAAAACAAAGCACCTTAACAGCTGCTGAGAAGAGATTAACTCCACCCCAGTGAAACAAGGACAATGCAGTATCACGTGTCTCACATGCTCCACTAACTGCCTCCGTAATAAAGCACTGAACAGCTCTTCTCTTGAGCCTGCTGATGTAAAGGGAGTGTAGATACCCAACATCAGCCTTTTCAGCCACCCTTGGAGCCAGTGTCCAGCAGATGTGGCTTGGCAGTGCACTGGATGAATGAATACCAAAGGGAAGGAACATTCCTGTAGCCTATAAAATTTGAACAAACTACTTTGTTCAGGAATCCTATCTGGCTACGCAGGACAATGAACAAAGTGGTGTTGAATCTTGACTATGGAAAGGGAAGATGCATTGATATAAAAAGTTTCATAAACCCGCAGCAGCTCTATGGTACAGTAATAACTAAAGAAAATTGATATTCTCTTTCAAGAACATTTTTGCAACCTGCAGGGAAACTATAAAAATCTTCATTATAACACAGCACTTCTGACTGAGAAGAATCCTTTACAGAGGAAAAAAAAAATCCCTTTCAGAGGTCAACACTATTACACCCCTGCGGTATTTATTTTAACAGCTCAGATCACAGAGAAAATCCAGATTCAATCTGCCTCCTCGAGTACAAACTGGCACACTTCTTATTAAAAGCAAAGTGGAAGCTTCCATTGTAAGGAATAAAAAATAAATCACAAAGCAACATCAAACCAATAGAAAGAACTCAGAAGTATTTGTTAAAGGTCAGCTGTGCTCACACGTTTCATTCACATCTATGTGTTACTGTTATCCTGCTTCCCACGTAACTCAAACAATTAGCGGATGCCATTTCATAGCACAGCCTACAGCAGAAACCTTCCATATGTGTCTTTTGAAAGGACAGATGATAATTTTCTAAATGAGAACACATACAGGAACCACGGGATAAGCAAAACAGTATTGAGGAAAAATAATCTGCTCAGTTAGTTTGACACTAAAGTGGAGAAATCACAAATAAGCACAAATAGATTAATTGCTAAGTAGTGACCAATGAGGGAATTAGGTTTCTTTAGGCAGCTCTACCTTTTAAACTCTATCAGCCTGCAGATTTCCAGTCACACCCTGAAGGAAACAGCAGTTATAGATTTGATGCAATACTGAAGAAGATCCCCGGAAGTGTTCAAGGCAAGGCTGGATAGGGCTCTGAGCAACCTGGTCTAGTGGAAGCTGTCCCTGCCCATGGCAGGGGGGTTAGAACCAGATAACCTTTGAAGTTCCTTCCAACCTAGGCCATTCTATCATTCTCTAAGACACAAAGTGAATTTTTTGTCTATTGCACGTTCATGCTGGTATGCAAAACTCAAGATTGTTCCTGACTTCAAAAAAACTTCGGCAGCATTTAAGATTCCCAGACACGTCATAATGTGAGCCATTATTCATGTACTGAAGCTGTTTTCATGCTTTGTCTCTCAAGAAACATGGCTCACACTGTACAGAATAATTGGATGAACAAATCAATACAGCAAAACCCAAAGTGATGTATAAAAGCTGAAGGCTGTTGCTTTTTTTTTTTTTTTTGCTTTTATGTCCATTTGCATAATTATCGAAACAATTTTCACTCCACAAAACCTCCCTCAAGTAACAAACTCAGTATTTACAAAATATCTCATAAGGGACTCAGAAGTAAGGACTGAGAAGAGGGCAAACATCTGAAAATTATTGTAATTCAGTAACAAGCTGATTTTTAGCAGAGGTAAGAAATACATTCCTACTTATTTTCTACCTTGCTAAAATTTGCTTCATACAGAGTAGATTTTTTTGTACTGCACAGGCAGAGGGAGACAAAAGTGCAAATGGTGTTGGCATGCATAAAGGCTTAACATTTCCAAGTGAATATTCGAGGAATATCTGGCAGATGTTCAATTGCCTTTTGTGAGAAATTCAGCTGCCCTCACATCATGTGATTGATAACACAGCTAAATAACTCAGCTACAGTCTCAGCCAGTTAGTTGCAAAACTGTTTAGTATTTTTTGTCACTCAGAGATTTAAAGAAGCACTGGGATTTAAAATCTCATGTGAACTGTGAATGGCATAATTTCTATTGAAAGACCTACTGAATCAGAACAATGGCAAAGTACTTTTATCCTTTTTATCTAAATGCTTACAATTCTGAGGGCTTGTAACTACTGATAAATCAATTTAAGACAGTTCAGAAGAGACTCTCACAGATATATTTTTAGAAAAGACAAACATACTCTTTTAAAGTTTGGTTTTCTAAATTAAATATGTAAGTAGGTCAGACAAGGTTGAGAAGGAGGGTACATCTGCTAGTTGGTTCTTGTAATGCATTCTTAGTAAACTCTCTTAAAAGGCTAGATGAAGAGCAATTAAAAATTCATACATTTTAATCCTTACCACCTACTGAGCAAAGATTTTTTAGCATCAAATATGAAGAACATTTCACTGCCTGGATGACTGTCAAGGAACAAAACAAGTGAGCTGAAATCCCATCCCACATAAAGTAGCAACTGACTTGAACTAAGGGTCCCAGAAAATACAAAATTGTTACTATTTGGACAATGCAAAGTAGATCAGAGAGTACCCTCCTTTATTTAAAAATAGGTAGTAGTAGGCCTTTTATTGCTACGTAAGTAATAAACACACCTTCAGAAAGACCAAATCTTTCACAAATTTGCCTGTATGAAGAAAATAAAATAGAGAATTTTAAAGACTTATATATATTGCTTTTGATAATACTCCTAGCATTTTCAACTATTTATGAAAATCTTTAATTTATTTATTTATCCTTCCTGTCAACTAATCATTTAAATTCTTCATTACACCTGTATTTCATAGAAGCGTTAGCAAGTAATAATTCAGGTAATTTGGGGACAGTAGGAAATTCGTTATATGTAGTTCTTTAAAATTCCATGTTAAAGGCTGAGAAGGTAATGAAGGAATGTATTTTTCTGTTTTTAGTATTTATTGAATGATTCTGCTTCCCCCCGCCCCCCGCTACTACAAAAACATGTGTGTTCACTCATTATGAGGAAAAAAAAGCAACTCTGTATCAGGCACTCCTTTATAAAAAAGATAAATAATAGTGTGTCATCAAGCCAGTATAAAAACCTAAGTATATCTCAGAAAGGTCAATTGTGCTTAAATGTTTCATTCATGCATCCATATCACTTTTCTCCATCTAAGGAAAACAATTAGCAGATGCTATTTTATAGCTAATTCCTGAAGGGTCACAATATTCCAGATGTGGCTATTAAAGTGAATGGTTAGAATCAACAGCAAGGTTCCAAATATGCTTATGCAAAAGACTGAGGGGAAAAAATAATAATTAAAAGAAAAAATCAAAACCAAACAAGTCCTTCAACCTTTGAACTGGATTTTATTAGATCTGCAGGAATTAAAGCCATAATTTGCTATTCCCTGAATGACCACACTGTATTGCACTATAAAGAGGTTAGTGGAAATTCTTACCTAATTAGAAAATATGCTGAAGTTAGCAGGTGCTACATAACACAAAACAAATATTGATCATGATTGTCAAATCTCTATTGCAATATCTAATGACAGTGGCTCAATGATTTAGCTCTGTATAACTACTTTCACAAAAACCTGTCATCAAACACAGGCCCAACTCTTATTTATCCCTGTGTTAGAAGCAAATGGCCACATAAAACACCTTTATTTATTTATTTCTGATGTCCTGGCTATTGTGTTTGTACTGAGGCTTGATGCTCTGCCAATTATTCAGTTAAGAGCATTCTCTTCAAGAGAATAAAAGCTGATAAAATGTCAATAAAATCCTGTGAAACACCATTATGAGAGTCTCATAAATGTAATGTTTCTGGTACAGTTTTGGGATTTACACCTTGTGTTGTCCTTTCACAGAAGCAAACACGCACAGAACCACTGTAATAACCTCTCGAAATCAGATAATATTCCAACAGCTCAGTTTCGCTGACAGAAGGGACCTGGGCACAAGCCAAGAGGCCCAGGTGCACCGTGTCATGCCAGCATTTTACGCAGTCTAATATCAGATAGATGCTACTGAGAGAAAATACTCGCAATAAAGTACAGATAATAGCACGGACAACCACTCATTGCTAAATTACTTCTGCTCATCGTGCTTTGAGCTTTGTATTAAATTTTTTCGTCAAGTGGCAGGAATCACAGGGAGAAGTGGTTTCAAAACTCCCTTCTTGTAACCCTGGATAAGGATCTATAATATTAGGCTTTCATATGATAATGGCAAATGATGCCCCTCTTTGAAAAATTCCAGACTGGTAATGAAAGTCCTAATCAGATTGTTGTTGCAGGGAAGCAGGAGGTGGGGAGCTCTGCCCTTCTCTCCTTTTCCCTTCCCCCACGTCTCCCTCCCGTTAGCAAATTCAGCAAACTTGACAAGATGGGTTAAGTCTTGGGGAATTTATCTTACGTGAATTTCCAACAAAGCCCATGGACTGTTTTATACAACTGGAAGGCAGTGCTTTAATAAAAGCTGCACCACCTGAGGCATTTTCATTAAAGGCTCTCTCTAGACAACATCACAATGTTTGCATTATCATCCTACAGCCCCAAGAGAATACAAGCACTACCTTTTCAGCAAGAGTTGATATTGTGTGTGAAGGCATGAGAGAAGTTGATTAGATTTTGCTTTCAGTCACAAAGTAACCGCTTGCAACAATGCTGTGGTCAGGATTACAATTCACTGATTTGTGCTGTCCATCAATTGAATGGTGAATTGGTTTTTTTTCAGGAAAAGGCACATTCTGAAGGTTTTAATAGTCAGTCACGTGGACGAAGATTTTAATCCTAACCACACATTATTCTCAATGACTGTACTATTTAAGCTATCTGGGCTCTTAAATAATGACGGTAATTAGCCGATTAGGACACTGTAGAAAACAGGTGCAAGGCTCTGGAGTGGAAGCATCAATGCACAGTATCAAGGAACTCTGGCATTTAAAATGATTAAACTGTTCAGTGTGTTTAGCAACAGGAAACACAAATCACTGAATTCTGCAACGCAGCGTTATCTCTGTGGAGAAATTTCACACACACGCACTGAATGCATATTTAGAAAGGTTCACTGAGGCTTTCACCCGTTTCAGTGGACTCACCATCTGTGTAGACTTCTCTGCGCAGATGTCCTGGCTGGTGTTTTTGCTTTTTGGCAGGTCGGACCTTCTGTATTACAACAGCACTCATGTTGCTGTCGGTGGATACAGGGCTGGTGGGTCTGGGACAGTGTGATGCATGAAAATGTCTACGGCCTGCAAATGGTTACAGAACAATAGCAATTGTTTTTCTTACCTAAAATGAAACCTTTCATACTTTCTCTTTTCACATCAGAATGCTGTAGCTATACAAAACCTAAAAATACACTGTTGAAACAATAGTAAAGCTCATCCAGTTTTAGAATGAGCTGTAACTAAATCGAAGCATTTGCTATCCTATCATTAGGCGGGCTGGCTTGGTTGCACGGAAATTATCCAGCTGCTTGGTAGCTGGTAGCTCCTGCCCCAGGAGCACGAAATCCATCAGCAGGCAAGCACGAGCAGGATTCCCACCCAGCCAGTTTCTGGAAAGAGCAGAACGTTTCCCTTTCAAGACAGGTTTCCCCTCCCCTAGCTCAGGCCACACAAGGTCGTCCCTGCCGTAAGCAGAGCAAGTCACCAGCAGGTCTCGGGTACAGAAGTCCCCTCTGCCACTCTGAGTGAATTTTCAGGAATGCATCGAGGCTGGATGATTGGCTTTTTATCACAGATTATTTGCAGATACGAAGGGTCACATTTTAAGGATATGCAGTCAGGCACACGTAATACCAATATACAGAAATTATTGTCTAACATGAACTTAACTGTTGCAAAAATATTAGCAACCGGATGTAAAAAGACCTTTCCTAAATACATAAGTCTCTACACGTATTTATAGGAATTCACATGTACAAAATCGATTAAAATCCTGGCCCTGTGGGTATGAATGGGAGTTTTGCCACCTACTTCAATCGGTCAGGATTTCATCCAGAATTACTAAATTACCTCCCCTCTCACTCTTCATGATGAACAGCTGTGTTGAAATGAAACAAAGGACTGTTAACTGGGAGAGGATGTCAGAGATGGCAGGAAGGTTGAAAATCTGTGGAGTCAGGGTGGACACAGTTGTGACAGAGCACCTCTTCTCCAGGCCTGGCAGTTTAATAGGATTGATTGTCAAAACATTCATGGATCTGCTTGTAACTTGCATCCCAGCCTGCTGCATTCTTATTTCTTAGCTGAACTACAAAAATATCCATTTGGCCTAGTCAGGTTACTGATTACCTGTATATATCCCGTGCTACTAGTATCCAGTATGTTGTGAAAAATGAAATATTTCAAATATCATGTTTCATATGTTCAGTGGTGATTCAGGAGAAAGGAAAAAGGAAAAAACAAACATATGCATATGGCCTTGCTGCATATGCATAATCTATAATCTAAAATGGAAGTCATAACAGCTGTCAAAATATGAAACTGACACAAAGCCAGTTCATCCCAATAATACAACAGTAAAAGCCTGAAAAGAATTCCTCAAAAGAAAAAAAATTTTTTTTTTGCAAATCCAAGGAAAATATGACTCTAAATGTTTACTATTTATTTGGACATTTCAATAGAGAGGGATTAAATCTTTTCACATAGAGTGACTGAAAACACTGGGAGCCTTATACTGGGAAAAGATAGAATTCTGTAATCCTTTTTTCTTTCTTTTTCCCCCCTCTCATTCAGTTCTGAGTGTAAATCCACCAGCAGCATTTGTCCACGATCAATGAGACCAAAGTACTGGGAACTACTTATGAAAAACAACGCAGAGCAGCAATTTATTTGAACTGTTTCACCAAAACTCCTTTTCTGGCTCTTCCTGACTTATAAACACCCTGAGAACAGGGGTTCAGAAAGCGTCTGTGGACAGATTCATTTCACAATGGCCACTTTTTAAATTCTCCCATCGAGCAGAGGACCACTCACCTCCCGCTGCCTCGTGCATTTGCCGTCTGGCTACTTTGAGCCCGGCGTATTCCGCAGCTGCTGCCACAGCCTGTGCAAAATCGGCGTCGGTGAAAAACGATCCGTCCGAGGAGCTCACGCTGGAGCGCCCGCTGGAGATGTTGTCTTCTTCAGAGGCTGAACCCCAGCCATTGATCATGGACCCTGTCACAGAGCTCTCCAGATCCCCCACACTGGAGGCAGGGGTCTGCTCCAGGCCACGCAAAAGGAGCCTCCTGTTCTGCATCTTGGCAACCTCTATATCTGCCTCATCCTCCTCCTCTTCTGGGGCATCAGTATCCATGTCAGAGACCAAGGGCCCTGAGATGTATCCGTAGGTATGAGGTGGGGAGATGGGCCTTGGAGGGGGTGGAGGACTCACAGGTTGACGTCTGCATGAAAATACAAGGGTGAGAATAATTGAAATCACATAACGAAGTCAGAGGAAACAGCAGATTGATGAAAATACTTTTTTTATTTCCCAGCAAGCTTGGCCTGCCTTTTTAAATCAACCTAATTTATATCTGAAATGCTCAGGTTTGTTCTTTTAGTTTATATTTTTGCTGTGAATCAGAACTGACAGCTATGTAGTTTGAAATCTATCACAAAGAAAGCTGATTTTTTAAATAGGGTTCCTTCATCACTGACTTTAATGATAAAGCTGTTCATTTTCCCTAAAGAACACATGTAGAGCTAAGCAAAGAGTTGGTTACAGATCATGTGACTATTAAAAAAATTATTTGTGCACCCTTGAGAGTATAAGCAAGAGAAATAACTGAAAACATATAGCTTGAAACTATTGATGCCAACAGATGCATCTATCCAAATAGATTGCTCCATTAACATTATTTTCCCTCCACCCAACCTGGTGATTCAGAAAGACATGAAAAGAGAGATTGCAATTTCATTATTTTTTAGATTGATCTAGGTGGTGAAATAAAAGAATTTTTTACCACAATGTTAGTTCTAGGCCTTAGGGGTACCAACATGCATATAGATGTACAGGTTAACTAATTTTTTATCTTGATTTTTCAGTAATGGTACCTCCAGTTTAAGGAGGCAAAGTATAAGATGTCAGATCAATGTCCAAGATTGGTTAATATTTCACTCAAAAGTTCCAGTTAGCACCATTGTCCACACAGGGCCACAGACACACTCTTTAATTGCCATTTGTCTGGCAGGAAAACACACTTTCTGCAGTAATGGTTCTCCTGTTGGCTGTGCTCACCAGGAACTTCTACTGCAGCCTGCTTTGAAAAAAAATTCAAAATAATCTTCGTCAACTTTGTCCTCTTATTATCTCACTGAGAAATGGTGACTCTCATAGTTAAATCGTCTCTTTTATGAGGGCGACATGCAATTCTGATTTTCTTTAAATTTTAATAAATAAATGGGAATACACATTAATTTTGGAAAGAAATGTTAGCAAGGAAAAACCTAATACTCTACAGCAAGAGCAAATTGGATCCTCCCTGGACTACATAATCTAGCCAGTGTTTTTCACTTGCTGTATTAAGTACTGAACGGAATGAAGAATAGTTAGGGATAAATATCCAATAATCACTTTATAACAGCACCCCCAAATCCTGCATTTGTTGTTGAATCCTGCTGTTGCTGCCTGGAATCTGTACCTGCTTTGACTAGAGACCTTGTCCAATAAAGTTTTACTGCCTTAATTTAAAGCTCTTGTGACAATTGTCTTTGTGATATATTTGCCTGTTCTCTAGGTTTTGGTATTAGAAGACAGGCAACTGGTTACAAAATATGTTAGGGTCCTTAAAAATGTAGTTTGGCTGCCAACCTTTAGGGGTAGGCTAACTGAGAGCAGCTGGTTCACGGGCATACAGAATTAACAATACTTCTTCCCCCTTATCTGATGCAGGTTCTCACTTTAACAGTGACATTGTCTCCTACCTCAGCGCTGCCTTTCACACTGATATCACCTGCTATCCCACTAAATCTTTAGTTTTTTTCTCTCCTTGTTGACTCTTCCAGAGAACAGGTTCCTATTTCAGCTTGCTATATTTCCAGCAAGCTCACCAGACAGAGAAATATTACAGTACACCATCGCCACCAGAATCCTATTCTAGATGCCTGGTTCTGACCAGCAAATAAAACAATACTCAGCAGAACTATGAGTAAAGCTAATAAAAAGCATGAAAAACAGTATTTCAGGCATTATTTTCACTACAAACCCACCATTTACAAGACACCCAAAATCAATATGGAAAGGCACCACTTGGAATGTATTCTTAGTTTGAAAGTATTGCCACACCACATCTGAAACAGAACCCCAGCCCTTCCGGAATGGGTTACAGCTGCTGAGCACAGTACAGCCAATTCCTCAACAGCAGCCCTGGGTCATATCAACACCAGTAGATGCAACAGGTAGTGAGCCAAGCCTTAAAAATCAAATAAATAGAATTATATGACTATTTTTAAACTGATGAGATGGATGCAGCAGAAAGAAAAGAAACCACGTTTGAAAAAGTAAGATGGAAAAGACAAATTTAGTCACTAACAAATTCTAAGACTTTCAGCAAAGCTAGACTTAAACATTGTAGGAGGGACAAAACAAATACACATTTTGTTTTTCCAGTCCACAAAAAGAGTAAGTTGTATGCCCTAGGAGCTTAAATTGGAGCATCCTTCCAGCTCCTTCTGCCGTTTTTGGATGGCGTTGATGGTGACCAGCCATGAGTCTTTGTGTTGAGCAAACCTTCTGCTTTCCCGGCAGTTTCCGGTTGGTTATGCATGTTTGTATACATCCTCATTTGTCTACTCCATTCTGCATGTCAGGACACAGATCCCAATCTCCAGAAAATCCCAGAGATTCTGGAAAGTCACTCATGACTATTGGTCACTTAGCTTCTCCCTTTTCCATCTGTGTCTAGCTAGTTTAACCTCTCCAATAACCCAGAAGATTTAAGCAATAAAAATGAACACTTCTGTGGGCCAGCGTACCAGGGCCAATGGAAATTACAGGAAATTAGCCATCCACTAATGAAAAGCGTGATTTTAAAGACTCAGGAAGCTAGAGGAAAAGGTACACAGTACAAGTGTTACCATAAGGAGTAAAGGAAACAAACCAAGGCAGATAAAATAGTGGCGAGCTAAAGTAAAGGCAAATATAGGCCCCTTAAAAAAAAGATGCATAACTACGGCCTACTTAAAAAAATGGGAGACTTAAAGATGAGCTAAATTTAAAAAAACATTCTGGAAAATACATCCATAAATATCCAGTAAGATAGGTTGATAAAATCAAAGCTCTACAGTCTACTCAGAAAAATAATATAAATTTCATTGTAATAGGCTTGCATTTTGCTAAAAATAGAAATTCTACATAGAATACTGCAGGTAAGTTTATATACTTGTGGCAATGAACAATATTTGCAAACCACTGGAGGAAAAAAATAATAAAAGCCCATAATTTGGGATGGAAAAGCTGTGCCTTCTTAACAAAAGCCAAGAGAAGCAAGCGTCATACATAAAAGGGCTCATTCAGAATTCACTGTTTTATGGGAGAGAAGCTGTGAGAGTTTATATGCAAAACAGTTGTAAAAGCAACTCAGAGAAGAAAAAAGATTTCCCTGTAGCAAATATCTATCTTTATTAATGTTGGTCATTCCTTTAAATAAGGTTAGATGGAAATGTTAAGAAAATTTTGCAAGCAGTAATTTCGTGTATTAGGATTTATGAGAGGAGGAAAATCTATAGGTTATATAAATTATATATTTATATATATTCATACATATTGGTGACAAGTTAATTGCACAGTTACTGTGAAATAATGCATGCTATTTTATGGTAATAATGCAGTAAATCTATTGGAAACAATGGAACTGTAATTATATGGTAAGCTGTGTTAACGATACCACTTTAATAACCTGATGACTGTGAATTTAACTTATGTCAGCATCATATGCACCCTAAAGTGATATACTGCATTTCTTCCCATGGTACAATAATAAAGGAACCTAATTACCTATTTCTTAGGTTAAAATAGTTCTAGCATCCTGGATGAGAAGTTAAATAGTAACAGAATAACGGGGAAATTGTTGGCCTCACTAAATTCAGCAGGAATTTTCAGTGGGGCTCGGATGACTCTTGTCACATCTCTCTCGCTACATTTGCATTCACACACCTCCGGTCAGGTTGGTGTTGTGTGTGTCCCAGATCCTCCTGACAGTCCTGTAACATGGGCTGGAGTTCTTCCTGGGGAGAGGGGGTGAGAGTGGCAGTTGACTGATGGCTATAGGAGACAGCGGCTGGAGAGGAAGCTGCTCCTCGGACAGGTGGAGTAGGACCTCGCTCATCTTCTTCCTCTTCCTCTAGCTCATCCTGCTGCAGATACATCCTTGCAGGTGGCACAGGACAAGGAATTTCTTGGTCATAGCTAAAATTAATTTTTTAAGAAAATAAGGACTTAAATTTGCACTGTGTAATTAGCATATCTGATACATGTATTAATAGCCCAGAAACAAACCAGTGTTCTCTGTGCTCTCGAGAACAGCTCAGTAAGGATGTGCCCAGTGGATGCACACCACTGTCAGTAAGTGCTCTCCGAATTGCCACACTACAGCTCGACGAGCAGCACCACAACAGTGCTGGAGGAAGGTCTCACTGCCAGCTTGTAGGGCAAATTACACTTCAATTAACTAGCAATTAAAGTGGGAAATGGACAATGTCTTAACCTTTCTTACCTTTCATCCACTGAAAGACTGTAGTCTTCACTGTTGCTGTGGGGAGGTGGATGTGCTGGAGGGGGTGGGAGAAGATCTGCCCAGTTCATGCCCGCTTGCTTGGGAGCCTTTGGGGTCCGAGCACCCTTCTTGTGCCCTTGACTCCCTGGGAAGAAAAAGCAGCACATATTTGTAATGCTTTCAAGTCTCTCCTCAGCACCAGCTATGAAAAACCAAAATAACTGTAGTCGCTCCCAGATGCTCTTGCATTCTTTGGGAATTTACTGTTTTGGTCAGTTTGGAGCAAATTGGCATTCCTCCGTTTTACACCAGTTTGCACTTGTAGCTTCTTTGTAGAATTAATCTACATTTTAAGTGGTTGAATTTAACCAGAAACTTTACACAGCATGCAAAAAACCACATGGGATACAAAACTTTAATTTTTTAAATAAACAGTCGAAATGTGATAAAACCATAAATGAATTTTACAAGCAATGTCATTAAGTGTGAGCTTCCTACTTCTGTTAATTACATTAAAGATTATCATCTAAAACAAATGAGCTGTAGACATACTTTCTGAAGTGCCTTTATCCTATTTAATTGCCACAACCTAAAACACAATATAATACAGATATGATCTATTAAAGTTCTACTGTTGCATTAAGTCACTGAATATAGGTAATTTGTACTTGTCCACTGAAACATTTTAGGCACAGTGAAATTACTACTTTTAGTCTAAATGGCAGGTGCAGTTGAAAATAATTGCTGGAAGAACTAAAATAACAGAAAAAAAAATAAAGATGGATGAAGTATTTCAAATGTTTTCAACTACTATTACTGGAAAATTACAGCTCATAATAAAGCAATGCAGCTTTAACAGTTCAAATAACTGATTAAGACCAATTGTTCAGGTGGTCTCAAATTTTAAGTTTGGACATGGCTACGATGACAACTGGCTCAACTATTGGTCCTTAGTACATATACATTTTAATTCTTCTTTGCTATTGCAACTCCTTTATTGTAGATAAAGTCACTGTGGTTTTGAGTATGTTTTAGAATCCTTCACGCTTCTCTCTTAAACTGAGGCATGATTGTATATTATCACAGTAAAGCCTTATACACATGATTAAATATGCTGCAGTGAGATTTAGGAAGCTTGCTTTTTTCACTTCTGCTGTCTCAGATTTTCCACTCTTACAGACAGTAGTTCTGTTTATTGTTGTCCCACACTAGGTGCCAGATACACATTTTAGCCATGTAAAATTATTTTTCTGGTATCTCAGTATGCCAAGCAAGACCCTAACCATCCCCCAAGGTGACCTGCATTCTGTACCCTAAGCACCATGATATATACATGGTTTAACACAATTTATTTATTCCTTTGGTCACCTTGCTTCATTCCTGCTGGAGTCCTTGGCATAGGACTGTACATTGTTAGTTATGAATAACCCTACTAGGTGTCAGCATGGAGAACACCACCCTCTCATTTCTAATTTGCACGGGTTCATACCCCCGAGATGTTTCATGCTGAATTTCAAGTCTTAACATCTTTGAGCACAGGCTCAGAACCACATCCTGGTCTTGTAGACCTGGGAATGGGCAAAAGGCTGTCTCCCACAGCAAAACCACTGAACAGCTAGGAGACTTGTGAGCTGTGCTTATCTCACTCCAGCCACTGAGCATTCAGATCATCCAGAGGCACAGCAGGGCTCATCAGCATATTTATGTCTCTGCTGTGCCTCGGTCAGAATCGGTCAGGACAAAGCACAGGTTGGGATTAAGGCAACTGGACTATCAAAGGCAACAGCAGAACCGAATGGGGGAAGTCCTCATCTGGATTAGTAGATGTTCAGGGCACTCATGGCTGTGACCATAACTCACCCTGTAATTGATGTAAATAAACACAGCCTAACTACCAGACTTACAGTAAAGCCCCAAACCAAGCCTATGTGTAGCTTCTGGCTTAGCACATGTACCTCTACCAGAAATCATACCTGGAAGTGAACAGGTTATGCCACAATGATAAAGCATAACTTTTGAATTAAAACATATTCTGTGGTCCCAAAGTACAGAGTGCAATTTCAGTGCTCTGGTCAACACAAAAAGCTGTTTCATTTCAAGATTTTTACAGAGGATTTCTTAGATCGTTTGTAGAGGAGATGCCAATGAGAAACAAAATTTAATTATCTACTGTCTATATCTAAATGATGTACAAGAATGAATTTGACATACAGCAACTGAAACCTATAAAAATTTTATGTATGCCTGAATGCTTTTTTACTCAATAAAATACATGGGTTTAATTTACAAAATGAAAACCTTCTTAAAGCAGCTCTGTTGGGTACCACTCAGCTGCTGTGGTATCTTGAGCTGGTTCATGAATTGGGTAAGTAGACCCAAGAGATGGGAAAAAAGTCACTAAAGTACTAGGAAGGTAACACATAAATTAAAATCTCTTTTTTTTTTTTTGGTGACAGTTGAAAAGAAATTTCTATGACTTGCCCATCTGGAAAACATAACATTAACCAGGAGGCCATTAGCATTCGGAAACCCAACCTCTATTCGAGTTCATGACTTTAACAATTTTGGAAAATCAGTTACTTAACTAACATTTAGATGACACCCAGCAATCACAAGGATGCAACAGGAATACAGGCACTTATTGGGACAGTTTTTGTGCTGTTCAACATGTACTGTCAGTGGATTCCTCCCCGTCTCTCCTTCTCTAAGTCCAGTAAATATTGCTAAACCACGGCTACAGCACCCAAACACCATGAAGCCTAAGGCTTGGAAAACCCTGCAGGTACTCACCAGATGTACTGCTGCCTCTGTCTGAGCTGTTGTAGGATCCACCTGTGTTCTGGTCATATGACTGGTTGTAGGGAATAGTTGGAGCAATGTTGTCATTTACTCGGTAATCTGCAAGTTTAATGGTATGGTTAATGCTGCCCTTCAGGAACACATCTACTTTCATGTACTTATGTATAACACAAAGTAAAATCTCCTGAAAACAGCGAAGAAGAAACAAATTCATTTTTTGAAAGAAAAATCATCCTGCAATCATGTTTTAATTTTAGCTTGTCTCTAAGTGAAAGCTTAAGGGAAATCATGGGAACTTAGTAGCTGCACAGCTAAAATGCAGTAAAATGGAATTCTGTGCACAGGGTTTTCACAAAGCCTCTGCAATGATCAAGTCTCAACGAATATATCTACGTACCTATATATACATACATATATATATGACCTGTGTGAGCATTTTGCATACTAATACTGTCACCTTGATTGATTTTCCATGGTCTCTGTCTAATTTATGCATGCAGGGCAATCAGTGGACTGCGGTAGCTACTTTTGGTACTTCAAAGGTGACAAACCCACGTAGGAGTCAGCTCTGTATGATCTGCTGGAGCAACAATGCAGCTCCAACTGAATATGGTTTACAACAGAAGAAGGCTTTGTTTCAGGTCTGCTGGCTCCAAGATTATTTTGTTTACACTGGATCACGCAGGTTCTACAGGTAGAGCCTTTTTTGCTAATGGCTGTTGCCATAACTTTCCTCTCCAGTTCCAAAGCACCTGGTATACACTTACTACTTTTAAATCTAGATTTGGCAACCAGATCTGTAAAACTTCATCAGAAGTAAAACGTTCATCTGGCAGAACAATATTCTCGTGCTAAAAAGCAATTGCAATTTACAGAGAACAGAAAGGAGGCAAGTTACTCTTCATACAGCAAATAAAACTGCGTCATGAACAGAACCACTGGACGCAAAGTAGTGATGATGAAGCACAGCATGTAACTCATCAAAATGGTTACTCCCCATCTCAAAAGTTATAGGTATAATCAGCAGCAAGATGGCTTTGACTTAGGAAATGAGAAAACCAAGATCAGAATATCGACTCATAAAACAGCAAATCAAAACAAAAATAAACAAAACTAAGAATTCAGTCCCCATCTGCTGCAGAAATGTTTGTGATAATGTAAGCATGGGAAAAAGAGCAAAATGATAAATTCCACACCAGAGTGTATTCTGTAATAGTTTCTCAGCCTAGCTGCATTCCACAGACCACGCTGAAGCCCTACATACCGCATATGTTTACACAGAGGATAAACAGTAAATCAGCACTCTGAAATATGTATATATGACTGTCAGCAGACAATGCTTTAAGGGGGCCTTTCCACACTACAATATGCTAGAGAATACGCAGCTGTAATATACACACTTTGAAAGATGCAGTATCTTCCAGCACGTAAAAACCAAACATGTTTTAATTCCCAAAGAGGTACGTAATACACAGTTCATGAAAGAGAATAATTACAAAAAACACAGCTTTCACCCTCCAGTAAGGAGCCAAACCCCTTGAATTTTCTTTTGGCATGTTTATGCCAAGGGAAGGTGTGACATTTTATACTGCCCTTTGAACTCCTCTGTGAGTAGATGGGTCCGGTAGAGAAATCAACATTCCTGTAATGAAATGTTTCTTTTTACTGGATCACTTATCACTATGAGATCACTTGAGTTACAACAATCAGTGCAAAAAGTTCCAAGTTAGAATGGGTCCAGCTCCCAGGGATACTGTTTTGCAAATCAGGTTATTAAAAGAGGTTGCATGGTAGCCTGGAGGACTAGAAAGAAGAAATCACATACCTATTTCTGCCAGCTCCCACACAGTATATTAAAGAAACGTGCCTTCAAGGCCTCAAAAGCACATTCTGATGCTTCCCGTTAACACTGAAATCAATTTATTTTTAGCTTCTGGATCCACAGACTTCAGTCACGGTAAGACAAGAATTTAGTTTCCAAAATTGTGTGCGGTAGCATTGCCTCTCAATATGAGAATTGAGGGCTTGCTAGGAACAAGTCTAAAATGAATTGGATCACTCCATTTTTGTCCCCAGTGTACAACACAATACAATTTTACAGAGTTTGATATGCAAAATTTCATTCGTTTACACGAACATGTAGATTTAATGAGTCTCCATCCACGACTGGGAAGAGTGGGTTGACCTATTTAAAATTTAAGGTAGAGTATAATGTGACTACCATGCATCTGGCTTATGAATAAAATATCTGGCCTCTGTCCTAACCAATCCCTTAACTACTATTAAATTTAAATTAATCTCATATCCATAGGAAATGTATTTTATTTAACTCTTTTCTAAAGATACTGCTTCTTATTTTTTACAATAAATTCAATATCTGAAAGGTTATTGTGGTGCTAATTAACTTTCTGACACTGCTAACTGTGCATTTCTAAATCTAAAGAGGCAGAAGTCTAAAAGCACCACGGAAGCCTGTAATTGCTGAACCTGACAGCTTTAGACTCCTGGAACCAGAAGGTCAAAACTCCTCTGATGCCTAAAGAGGAGAAACAAGCTAAAAGCTCTTCACCTTTGTTTAATTTGTTTTGCTCCATAATGTTGTACTGTATGGGTGGAACCTCTTGCTTTTGCTGAACAGAGGGTTTCCAGTGTTTCTCATTCGTGTCCCCGCTGCCATTGTTAACATTATTGCTGATATTGGACTGGATGAGCTGAGTGGTGGCATAAGGAGTGGGCTGCCCAGGCTGGCTGACAAATCTTCCGTCCTTTAGATTTGGGCTATTGAAGGTTTTCATCTCATTGATTTTGTTGCTGAGGTCCACGTCCCCATACACAGTTGACTCAGGCAACATCAGGTTTGTCTGCTTGTTGTCCAGCTGATTGTTGTAATTTGCTATACAATCGGCTAACCACAGAGGAGAGAAAAGAGAAAAGGTCATTCTGTTCGCTCACACCAGACTTTCCACGAAACCCCCTCTAACACTTCCTTACTGCAAAACCACATGGCTTGAATCCATGTAGCAGACACACTGAGGCAGAGATCCTGCCGTTAACTATATAATTTACAGAGTATTATTTACCTTATGAACTACTGCACCAAAAGTAGGGTTCACTGTTCTGATTCACTGTAAATTCAGACCTTCTGAATTGTATCTACAATGACTTACCTTGCTGGGCTATTCCACAGTGGCCATATAAACATTTGTATTTTTAGACACTATCCTCATAGCAGTACAGATATCCACTTCATAATTTTGATTAAAATAATTTGCATTGCAAGGAAAATTCAACTAAAACTTAATAGCAGGAATAACTAAATAAGACAAGTCATTTCATGTCACCTCAACGGTATCTAGACACTCTTGTATTTGTCATACGAAATAGATGTACAAAAGATTTTTATAAAACAGACTGAAAAATTATTACATATAAGAGAATTAAAGAAAAACAGCACAATGTAAAAGGTAACTCAGTACCCAGTGGCAAGTCTTTATTTGATCATTGTTTCCTCGTACAATCTTATATTTTAACTTGAAACAAAAAGACAGAAAAGCCATCTGGAATTTTTGCTGATTTTCAGTTGCTTTGGATATTGCAAAATACGTAATACCACAGTAAATACCATTGTCCTGCATGCTAAAGATATATCATATAAACAGCGTGAATTCATTCTTCTGACATTTACTGCATCCTGAGATCCACTTATTGCAGACAGTAAAATAACATGTGCTGATGTTCTGGGCACTACTGCATGAAACAGTGTCCCTGCCTTGCCACGATCTCTTGCCACTGCATGACAGCAAGCCCACACATTTTTTCCTCTCCACATCCAGTCCACTGGGAGATACTGAATGAAGTAAAATAGTCTGTGGGTCAGCAGTTAGAAGGCTTAGTGGAACTAGCATTCAATGATCCTTAAGCAAGAATTCTCATTTTCCAGTTGATTAATGCATCAATAATTACATAACATTCACCAGGAATACAGTTTTCCTCTTTTAAAAGATGTTGTATTTACGCTAATGAATTTGGTTCAAAACTTGAAGTCCATTCCCTGTGTCTACAATGAATTTACTGGAGAGGATGCCAAGTAAAACTACATACAGAATTCAAGATTTTACCATTACATTTAAATGAAATAACTAGCAAACATATAGGATGTTCCATTTCAAAAATATTCCCGAACACATACATATTTTTAGAGATATATTACCTGGGAAAGGGGAATAAAATAATGCTGGTGTAAGAAAATCACTGATCCACATTTTCAATGACTAACGAACAGTATCAGAACATGCCACATAGAACTTATCACTGCACATTTCATGCCCCCCAGCCCGTGGTTTTTTGGAAGGTTTTACTGTTTGATATATTTTTCTTTCTTATGTGAGGTGTTATTTATTGCCTCTGTTATTTATTACTTCACAGTCTTCAACTTCTTGATTTCTAGTGTTTAAATGTTTTCATTTCTCTCACCTACTGAAACCATACTAGTCTTTCCTCCTTTCTAAGTCTATTGTATCATACTGGGCAATTATACATACAGTATATTCTTCACTCCTGGCTTTGCTACAATATCCTTGCAGAGTCACTTATAACATATACTTTTACCTCCTTTCATTTGCAGCTACGTCTGATTTGTGTGTAAGACAATATAATCAATACAGCACGTGCAGCAGGTACATTTTTTACATAGACACATTCGAATTCCTCACAACAGGTACTTAAAACTGGTTTACCTACATAACAGAAGATTTATCCTGTCAAGATTTTTTTTTTATGGCATCTACTTTTGGAACAATCCATTCCCATTCTGTAGACTTGGAAGACAGTGCTATACTTAAAAGCAATTAAAAATGCAGTTACTTTGCATATTCACAGCTACAGAGGGGATATCCATTGCTGCTGCTTCAGAGCATAAACCAGCCCATGATGACAGAATTAAGAATATTTGGCAGAATTTCCAGGAAAGAAGAGACCACTCTGAGCATCCTGTCTGACCCACAAACTCCAGAGTTCTACTTGAAAGAAAGGAACACTTTGCAACAGAACCAAGCTTAATCTGAAAGCTAAAATGAGGGAGAATCCACTGCAGTTCAACACAAGATGCTATAATAGGTTGCAACCATCAAAATCGTGCCTTCTCTTCCTTTTCTGAATTTGTTAAGTTGCAGTTACCAGAAATAGCTATGTCTGTCCTTGCCACAGTAAACTATCCCTGAATCACAAATCTTTTTTATACAGGTACTGGTGGATGGGATATCCTCAGCCAGAGTGAGATGCAAGTCTCTCATCCCAAAATCTCTCACCTGGCTCTGAAGCACCTGGCACTGGTCACTGTCAGACAGCATTACTGCAGGAGATGAATTGCCATTACCACCACTCATGAATTACCAGCCATTAGAGCTGGCTTCTCATTAATTACAGGAGGTAATGCTGCTTGGCACCTATGCAACTTCACATACTCCCTCTCTGGATTGCTGGGACAGGCTACCAGCAAAAACCACCTAGAGGTGCTTGTAGTGGAAAAGCTTGAATTCATTCCTCACCAGTAACACAAACTGGGTTAAACCAAAAGGAACCTAAGGGCTGTTTAAAACAAAATGTGCAACAATTAGAACTCTGATATATATTTAACCAAATGTGTTACCAAGGAGCTCCTGAGTTTTTCTTCCAGGGCCTTCTGAGTCCTGCTCAAGCTCCCAGGAACGACCATTTAACCTAACATTTTCTAATTGCTTTAAGTGCGTGAAGTTAACTTCTTTATTCACACACCCTAAACAGAACACCAGCTCTCCAGTTTTGTACAGAATGGCACTCAAAGGGAAGCTCTGAGCGTGCCAAAACAGACTGACTTCGTCGCAAGCACTGTAGCAATGTTTTATTTCTTTCTTCCCATCGCATCCAAACCAGAAGGAAAATCTCATTAGCATTGTTTTGGTATTTCTCCTTCTCCCTCCAAGCAACAAGGATGCACAGAACGACATAAAAATGACCTTATCTTCTCTATTCAGAAGCTGAAACGTATCAGTTCAGCATGACTTTTGGGAGCACTGAACTTTGCAGGGGCTCCTTAAGCCGGCTCCAACTATCCAAAGGGGACTAAGAAAGGATCCAAAAGCGTAATCATGACACAAAGGAGACACTATATTAAGTCTAAAAGCACTGGATATAAAAACCCAAACAAACCTGTACGCTCTCTCAGGTACTAGAAGCACACACTCTGTAAAGAAGATTCCTTAGCAAGGTAGAAACATATCTAACCTGGTCGACTGTACGTTGTAAGGTTGCTATCACTGTTGCCATTGCCAGAGGTGCAGCAGTTGATGGAGCAGTCATTGTGATTGTTCCCTGTGTTAGGCCAAGTATCTGCTAACCACGGCTGAGTGGCCGGTTCACTGATGTTTAGGAGTCCAGGCCTTTAAAAACAAAGCTTGGTCATTTCAAAAATCAAACAAAAGCATTTTCACACTGCAGTTACAGTCTTCTCAAACGGTGAGATATTACAAAATAATACCATGTATCAAAAGGCTTGAGCATTGAAAAAAACCAGCTTGATTCAATTATTTAACATTTTCAAGTCTCCTGTCTAACCTGTTCCTTGCTAAAACACTCAGGAGTGAGCAGTCAAGGACAGACAGCATCAGTTCATTTTTCTGGACTGCACTATATGGTGGTGTGCAACATTTACCTGTCACTTTAGTTTTCATTTTTAATTTTTTTTTTTTTTCCTTAGGAGGTTACACGTTTATTTTTCTGCCCCTTCACCCTTTCTTAAAGAACACAAGGTAAAAAAGAAGAAACTGGCAAGTCAAATAAACAAAAAACTCACACATGGAAGCAGGATGGATGTGCATAAGAGCCAAATTTAATGTGAATACTCCCAAATTCTTGGTTGTTTATGGAGCAAGTTCTCCTCACCATCAGACAGTACAAAGGGAACAGCAGGTAACAGAAACCTCTAGCTTGGAAGCATTTGGATCTCACTAACCATGCTGAGTGGGTGACACACACTTCTTCATGAGAAAGCCACTCAGCTCCTAAGAGAGTTTAAGGTAATTGGGAATACTGACTACCTGAAAAATATCCAGATATGCATGCTGCGTTTGGAATAAAGTGTATTCCTGCCATCAGCAAGCAGAAAGAAACAGCATTCCTTGTTCTCCAAGTTGCTGAATTTTTCTATTGAGTGTGAAAGACTCTCTGCTGAACGTTCTGTAGAATCTCCAGTGGCTCTTCAGTTTCCACGCTAACAATGGAATGGCATGTTACAGTCCCACACAATTCAAAACTGCCTTTGATAACTAAAGTGTTAAAAAATAGATAATTTCAGCTACTGTCATATGCACATTTAGGAACACAGTCCCCTTCTCATGGGATTTAACAGGCAACTTTCCATTTGAAATCGTGCAGAAACTATTTTCCATAATATTAGATGTGATGATCTTCAAAAATAAAATATGCTAATCCTCTTAAACTGCAAGTTGAAAATACAAGCTGCATGCAGTTATTTGTGGGGAATAGAGTCTGTCAGTGCTGCAGGCTTAAGTCATAGACTTAGAATGACATTTAAAAGATCCATACATATATGTGTGTATATATATTTCTGTACTGCATATGTCATCTGACAATTTAACATAGGAGGTGATGAGGCTTGACTTGCTGTCAGGCTTACAAACCAGCCAATATGCACTCAGTAAAGAAGTATTTTTTTTTGTGATCTGAAATAAATATACAGCTGTGTAAGCCTGTGAGCAGGCCAGCTGATTTGAAATTCCCTGCTTTTTTCCCTACACTCTGCTCTTACAATGAACCTACACCTCAAGGCGTTTGGAGGAGACAAAGCATTACAGAATGCTGCAGCACTTTAAAGACCTGTGCACTAGATTTTTGCATAGGGAGTTAAAAGTCCTTTGTTTCTACAATTTACTTTGCATTCACACCTGCTGTCGTGTTAGAAATGTAGTGTGAGGTATATAAGTAGATGAGAATTCTACTAACTGGAGCCATTTAGGTGGAACTGTAGGCAGGAGATGCTTGCATGACAGCTCCATAGCCTGGTGATGATTTGAAATCATGATTTCCAAGGATCTTTAACCTTGGCAGCAAATTTCTTGACTCTCTGAATTTCTGGACTGGGTCTGAGGCAGGAGTGGACACAGCAAGTGGCTGTGTGGGTGCTGGCTGGAGTTAACCCACCACAATTACCATTACTCAAATCCTGTCTAGAAAAGGGATTGCCACAGAAATGGGTATTTTTTCAGCATCACACAAGTGGGGATTATGTTGAAATATATCACTGTGACATTTTGAAATCTGAAAAATGCTTTAACATGCTCACATAACTGCACTTGGCAAAAAAGCTAAACCTTTCCAAAACACTGCAAATATAAAGTAGGGAAGTGAAAACCTTAGGTTTGGATATCAAAGGATGGTTTCATATGCAAAAATAACTTTTTGTTTTTTTACATTGCAGAACTATGTTTCATATCCTGCAAAATAAGTTACATCACACATGCTGTCAATGCTATGCACGTAAATGAGCAACACCAGCATAGATGTTTGCACCTTGAATCAATTACATTGTTAGATTGTGGCACTGCTGCTGAAAACTAGGACAGTAAAATTGAAGTTGATTTTCTGGAAGTACCAATATTACTGTGTACGATGTAGACACTTGTGGGTTCATTTCTGTCCTCTATGTGAGTGTGCTTCATCTAGCCTGTGCTATTGGAGGAGTGAGAAAGCACAGTGGCACAAAGAACACAAAGGATGTTAGGAGAGTATCTTTTTGAACCAACTCTCAGGGAAAAAGAGGGTTTATCCTTCTCCTCTCTTATTTTCTCACTGTCCTGGAGTAAGGGCAGCAACCCAGTGATGTACAGATATGTGCATTCAAAAATCTCATGGTGACTGTTCTAGAGGCTTCCCTCCATGCTTCTATGGCCATGCCAGCACAGCAGCACAGAGTGCTGGGCAGAGATATCTGCCACTGCTCATAATATGCCAGGTCCAGCTGCAGCAGGAGCTGAATAGCCTCACCTCTGCACAGCACTCAGAATGAGAATGCTTTATTTTATGCCTAATCTTCACAATTACCAAATTTTTGCATGGTCTCGCAATTTAGGAATCACAAGATGTCACTTGGGAACAGGAATTGTTACAGGACTTTGTTGCCCAGCCGGTCTCTGAGATTTTAGCTTTTATTTCAGCATCATGCCAAATCTTTGAATGTGACCTAGAACAAAAATGGTGTGCTACTAAAGCACCACTGCCCTGACTTGTCTTTTTGCTAAAACCATTATTTTTCTTCCTGAAGAAAACTTTACCTCTACAGAGGAAATGTAAACTACTGTTTTCTCCATGGCCATTCATTAAGCAACAATATAAACCCAGTGAACATGCCTTAGTTAAATCCTCAATCTGGAACGGGCCCAGTTCTCAGAGTGGGGGGCTGTTTCCCTCTCCTTCAGTGCCCCACCTATTGTAAGCAATGCTTTAACTGTTTTGCATTCACAGAAAGATTTTTTTCTTAAAATGTCACCTTATAAGTCATTTGTCTTCAACAATTTTTTCCAATAAACGTTTTCTTTCTTTGTAGTATTTGTGAAGCAGCTATATTTCTTAATCTTCATAAATGCCACGACTTAATTACTTTTACTCCCTTAATCATGTGGTAGGCCAGGTCTTTATTTTGAAGTTAAAGCACTCCCTCTGCTGCTCATTTTTTGAGATGCAGTTTTTACAGGTTAACAAAGCTTAAATAAAAATATTTCAAAAAAATGTTTTGGAAATCAACCTAAAAATTCAAACCATATACCCGCTTTCTAAACAGAAAATATATGGCCAAAATGCATAAATTAATATATGAATCAAAACAACATATCTTTGCAGGCAATTATTTTGCCATCACTTACAAGGACAACTGAACTCCTGGAATCCTTAAATTTGTTTGCACACAATTTATACCTATAAGAATAAAGCACATAATTACCTGCCTCCACTGCTTACGGCCTCTCCTCCTCTCTGATATGTTACTGAAATAGTTAAAGATAAAAAGAAGGAAATAATTTAAAAATCATACAAAGCTCCTTCAATAACAGTATTTATATTGCCTTTGTTTCACTTTAGCTAAGACGATAATTGTGCATCATTTATACTTTAATGCTGAGTCTCATTCTGCAAGCTACTGCTTCAAATCCAAGTGTAGACACAATACTTGTGTTGCTTGATAAAAAAACCCCAACAGGGTTTTATATTTCAGCTCTGTTCTGGACACACACACACGTGCACACGTATCGCTTAAGAAAGCAGGAAGCCATACATCAGGCTGAACTTATTCTTAACATAACTCTGCTGACTTCAGTGCAGTTACTCAGTGGAAGAATTTAGGTCATATATTTATTTCATGAATGGCTGGATGTTAAAGCTTCGCTCTACCTTATTATTTTGGCAAGATTAAAGAGGTAGCATGATTCTATAACAGACCTTACTTCCAATGTAAATAATGGCTCATTGCAGCTGAAGCTACTGCAAAAACAAATGCTCCTTCTGAATGTTACTGCAATACACTCCGGGAACAAGCACACTCCAGAAGTCCACAGAAGCTCCACATTTTGTAACATTTTACATCTGGATTTATAAATTATACCAAATAATCTAAAAATTTAAGTATATAAATATTGGCTAAAAAACAGTCTGGCGGAAAGAATACTTTCTAAATTAGAAGGAATAGTTTTTCTAGCATTTCAGAAGTGTTCTCCATTACCAAAGTGGATGTCCACATGCATTTGTTTTTTGGCATGAGTTGCATATCCTTTACAGGAAGCAAGATGTTCGAGAAGTTAGCTTTTAGGATGCAAACATCTAAGAAGAAACAGTGCTATACATTTTGCAGGTTTGCACTGTGTTTGGCAAAGGGTTAAGGAGACTGCCTCCCTGCAATGCTGATGGATTCTACACTTTCCAGCTAGGAATGTGCAGAAAACAAGCAGCCAAATTCTGCTCTTTAGAACTCCAAACTGGGAGTCTGCAAGAGAGAGATAAATGCTGGCAGTGATTACAATAACAGGATTAAAATGTAGGATGCATTCCTACAGGTAAGCCCTTTACTGTAGGTAATGCTAAAGAGAAGGGCCGGGTTCCATTTAAAGTCAAAGTGTGACTGAGATTCTGGACTGAAAAAAAAGGATTTTTTTTCCTTTAAGTGTTTTACATGCTTTATGTTTTTCCCAGTTCCTTCTTTAAAAATCTCAGGGCTATTTTTTTTTGCAGCTCTGACATATCTGAAGAAACACTGATATTTTCTTTTAACGTTTAGAATCCAATGGAGAGAACAGATATTAGCTTCCAACCTCTGCAGAATTTCAGTGGCGTGCTACAATGGAGATTACAATAGAAGCCCTCTGTTTAGCCAATTAAAGTAACAGCAAAATAACAAGAGCTTGAATTATTCTCCACCGAGGCACTCAAAGGCCTTCAGAAACGTTGAGGGCCACTCTGGCTCACGCTGAACAGGAAGCAACTCCACTGAACATAACAGGATGACTTCTGAGAGCAGGCACTCTTCAGTGTGACTAAAAGCACGTGGGTGAGACCCCAACCCAGCCCGGTGCGCGCGGCCGAGCGCAGGCACACGGGGTTGGCTTCCTCTGTGGTCCGGCCCGGAGGATGTAACTCAGCTGCTCCACAGAGGCCAAATTAGTGCTGATTACGAGCTAATATTCCCTGGGAAACTGTGTGTGCAGAGGAGGGGGTGGGTGGATTTTACCCTGCCTGGATATACATGTCCTGCAAGTCTCCTAGGTCTCTTGTGAAAAGGAAGGATTTAGAACAAAGGAGGAAGGAACAACCTGTGTGTTCACTCAGGCTGTAGCTAAAAGAAATGCAGAATACTGGCAGGTACAGAACGTGTTGGATTTTATCTACTGCAGAGGATGAGCTGCTCAGCTGCCTGACTGTAGGACCCACTGAAGGTCAGCTCTTACAGGATGGAAAGGCTCTCACGGGCTTTGGTGGGCTATGGTTCAGATTATGTCCTGTTTTGCACATTTCCAAACAAAAAGAAACAAAAGGTGATTTTAAACTCACACTGAATTTGAAATGCACCTCTGTTTAAGCTGAACAGGGTAATTATTTTAAAATTTCATAGCAAAATACCATTTAAGGCAGCAAGCAAAGAAATCTAACTGCTCTAACACTTTGATTTTCTGTATCTTCCAAAGCAGACAACTCCAAGGTCACTGGATTAATGCAGATTCAGAGGAAAGAAAAGGAGCAAATATTTCACCAACTATAATCCCACTGAGTCCCTTTCAAGTCAGCATCTGGGCTCTGCTAAGTCATTCCTCCTCCACCAGAAGCACCTTTTGCATTGCTAGATGTGGGAGGCCACACTACTCCATTGGAATATGCAAGAAGAGAGCCCAGGTTGTACAAACTGACAGGATCATGCTACAAAATGGCATGCTGGCGTGGAATGGTGTGCTATGAAATGGTACACACAAACAGAAAGTATTGTCAGCCACAAAGCAAATGCACGCTACTTAGAGAACAAATAATGATACCTGTCATTAATGACACTGTTTAAAAAAAACCCTTCAAAAGAGCTGGGCTGGTTGGTTATGTCAGAGAAAGAGAAATA
The DNA here is from genome assembly GCA_013400235.1 of Oriolus oriolus. Classification (NCBI taxonomy): domain Eukaryota; kingdom Metazoa; phylum Chordata; class Aves; order Passeriformes; family Corvidae; genus Oriolus; species Oriolus oriolus. Next base: position 1,098,881 of record VXBT01003964.1, on the reverse strand, counting down.
GTATCACAAACACATGCTCAAGTAACAAAGAAGGGGGGAAAAGTGCAAATATATACCTGTTGGTGTGAAGGTAAAAGACGGGACTGAAAAATCAAAACAAAATACAAACTGGTTATTAAGCTGAAGAGAGAAAGGGAAACATACCACATTAGTACAAATCTAGCAGACAGCTGAACATAAAACAAATACATATAACTAACCCACTAGTTCAGTCACATTGATATAAAAATAAAATTAAAATTGTAATTCAGAAAGAAGATTGTCTCTGCAGGTACTATTATGGAAAAAAAAAAAAAAAGGGCAAAAAAAGCCAAAAGCTTGATATTCTGTTGTGCTCCTGAGGGGATGAGACTGTGGTTTAGCTTTTCAAATCTCTTTCAGTTTGGTATTTTAAGTTTTTTTCTGAAAAACCTAGCAAAAAACTAAACCCCCACACTTAATCATTCTAGAATGCAGAATGACAAATTCCTTAACAAAGCCTTATCAAGGTCCTATTGAATCCTATCTGCAGTTCACTAAGTAAATGCTCATTACACTGAACTAATAGGCACACTTAAGTATTCAGTAAGGAAATAATAATCATAAAAAGGAACAAAGAGAACTGCTGCTTTACTGCCTCTGAATCAAGAATGGCACCAACTCTCACTGTAATAAAGGCACTAAAATTTACTGCAGCAATTAATTTTTGTTTTCAGAGATGAGACTGTTAGAGTTATTATCTTTCTTTCTTAAATAATCATCAAAAAAATAAAAATCTCCCTAGATGTAACACCTTTCTACCTTTCAACCCTTGGCTTTAAGAGAGAAAGGTTAACAACAGAACAATGACACTGCTTGACAATCTTCTCTCTCGCAGCTACTATAAATCCTCTTTGGATCAATAGGGTCTCTAATCCAAATATAGAGCACCAGCATCTGCTCTTCCTATTAGCACATGCTCCCCCTCCTGTTGACAAGACAGTATCGTTTTCCTCTCACTGATGGCAGAACATGGCTAACATCGCCCTTTCTGATCTAATGACAGCAAAAAGTAAGAGAAACAATCAAATATTCACTAAAATAGCCTGGAGAGAGAAGTTGATCAGCAAAGCCAGCACAGAATGAAAAGGTTCTTGCTAAGAGAACAACTTCTTAATCTTATTTTTTTAATAACTCTGAAGTTTGTGGGGAGTGCAGTGTGTCTTGTTATAATTTAGAATATGCTGTAGGTTTACCCCCTTTTTACCAAGCCAGTTTATTTCCAGGGATACGACACTAAGCAATGAAAGAAAAATGGAGCATTTGCCCATTTCAGGCTGCATTTGCAGCAAAGCTCTTTATCTTGGGAATACCACTGCATTTTCTTTGAGTTAGGCCTTTCACATAGTCAAGTTTAATTTAGTTACATTCAAAATATACAACCATAGTAACAAGCTTTCATTAAAATAGAACGGGCATTTAAACCTGAGCTATTCAAAAGAGAATCAAGAATCTCAAAATTAATTTGCAATCACAGGGACATGAAAAATAATCTTAAGCTACTGTCTCGTTACTCTTCTGTGAGGCAAGTAATAAACCTAGTTTAGTTTCTTAAGGAACTGAGGAACAGAGGCTCAGCTAAAAGAAATCTTATTGCTACCACATGAAAGAATGACTTAATTCTTAGAGCTTCTATTAATAAACTCTTCCGAGTGTGTAAGACTGCTAGTACAGTATGTATGTGTGGGAGTAGTGAAGTATTTTAACAGATGACAGGCCTGAAGCTAAATATAAAAATAAATAAATGCAAGACTGAAGAAAGTTTGGGCTTGCAGTGATGACTTGATGAACTGCAGAGTGGCAAACCACTTTGCAATTCATATTTCACTAAAGATAGGTTTTGTCTTTGAAGAATACTTGATACCAGAGATACAGACCCTACTTTTCTGTATACTTTTCATTTAAATTCCCCCCAAATTACACAAAAGATATTTTTACAGATATTGAAAAACACAGCTGTTTCGAACAATAGCTGATGTCACTGAAGTAACCATTTTTAAGGACAAATTGTATGCCTTTTGCTTAATCATAGGTACTGGTGAAAGCACAGTGATGTTAGTGTGATAGAGCTGCAGAAAGGCAGTGTGGCAGCATGCTATTAGTAAAACAAAACAGCGCAGGCCAGTGCAGCACTATGTGAGGGGCTGTCCTACCTAAGAAATCCCAGCAGAACAGAATCAAGTTCCTTCCCGATTTCCTTGGCTGCAACTCCACTACAACCACTGTGCCTGGAATCTACAGCGAGCATTGGCACTTTAACTGCACACAGGACCTCTCAACTCTGCAACACTCTGGACTTATTTCCATGTTTCCACTCACTCATTTGCTATTTTTAGCACTACTTCTTTTACATGGCAACACATTGCTGCTGTCTAAAACCATTTGTGTTTGATTTGCCTGTCTTGCCCATAACACATTCATTCTTGAAGGGACTAAAGAATGTAATCTCATGACACCTTTCATACACGAAGATGTGTCCACCTTTTAAACCTAGGGCTAACTTCTCATTGCTAAATGTCAAATATAATCCCTCTAGTTCTTCCAAAGCAGGATCTCCCATTTTCTGATTCATTCCAAAAATTACGTTTCTCACTCTACGAACACCTATGAGGTACTGCTTTGAGATGTAATGAACTGTAGCTCAATGTATTCAGCTTTAACTTCCAGGCTTAACCTGGAAATTACTTAATCTGGAGGAGTCAAGTTTTTATTCCAGAAGATCTTCCAGGCAGAGATTCTAGTTTTGTTTGTCGGAGAGTACACTGCAAAGCACTGCTTGACCTCTGACAACAGGGTATATAAGAAGCATCAATAACGTGAAACAGCATGAAAATAAGGAGTGCTTTACGTTAGCCCCACTGCTGCCATTCTAACCAAATGCAGATGCAGCATGTGATAGCCCCAGAACTCAGTCCCAGCCAAGGGTCTCACAACAGCATTTATGAAAGGAGTCTTGGAAAGCAGACTGACTGCTGTGCTTCTGCAAACAGCCACACTCGCCCAGAACAGAAGAAATTCAAGTACACGCACCCAAAGTGTTACTGCAAGGTACACCACTGTTAGCACTCCCAGCAGCAGGCAAAGCACTGAGCAGGGGGACAAGGAGCTACCATCCACCTGGCTCCTCTTCAGATGGCACAGTGTCAGAGAGCAAGGACATACTGGAAGCTCCCAGCCTTAAACCCGTCTTTACATTTCTCACTTGTAGGAGCATCTTTATAAAAAGCTACTCCATGTATTCAGCTTAAGACTTAGGCTCTAAAGCCAGATTTAGCATGTCATGTGAATACTGCTGCTCTCTGCACTGGCTCCCGACCCACACTTCATGAAAGTACTGAAGTAAGATGATAAGTCCTTATTCGAGTCTTAGAAGAACAAGAAACTGATAACAAAATAAACAGGCAGCAAACAGGCATTCAGCAGCCAGCAGACTGAAATAGATAACAGGGCACCTTTTCTGATACCAGCGTAAGTACTCGCGAGCCCGTTCCTCTTCTTCCTGTGGCGATACAACCAGATGCTGAAGACCATGAGGATAATCCAACAGGCTGCACCAATTCCAGCAATAAAGGCAGGCTGCTTAACTACATCAGAAATCTGCTGGGCTAAACTGACTTGGTCTTCTGAAGACACAGGGTTTCCATGAGAATCTGAAACAGAGAGACACCCATAAGAGCCAATTAATTTGAATGAACGACTGTAAAAGGCAGCATGAAAAGAGCTGACATAACTGCAGTCCAGTTTCTCAAGGTAAAAATCTTTAAGGTTGCTCTTCAAAATCTCTTTTTTACAGGTTTAGACAGAAGTGGTTTGTTTTCCACACAAGACAGGTACCTCCAGTATCACTGACTTTTGTTTGCTTACAAAAGCTGCTAAAATCAGGTACACAAATAGGAAGACTCACAAATTACAAACTTGTGGACTGTTATTTTTTATTTTTCTTTCATTTTAACAAAGCAACATCAGCTTCAGAAAATTACTCAACAAATCAGCAAAGAGCACACCAAGTAAAAGAAAGCTCTAGTAGGAAACATGAGTAATGTGAATGGGTACAAGTCAGCTCCCCAAACATCCACTCTCAGAACTGACAATCACAGTTACAAATTTAAACTATATTCACGAGGTTGGTACTGAGGAAGATATTTTAATCTAGCAGCTCCTGACAGATTACTTAAATCTTGTATTACACAGTCTAATGTACTGCTTGCAGTCTCTCAGTCTCTCACTTTGACCTCAATTAAAAAGAAGACTGAATATTTAAAAGGATGTGGAAAAGTAAAACTACAAAATAACCAATCCTGCCCCCTTAAATATGGATGAAAAAGCTAAAGGATAACTAAAAAATGATTTACGAATTGCTAAAACCAGCCAAGGAGTCTCATTAGTAATGAACAAGCAGTGCTTTTCAAAACCAGTTTAGCCTTAAATATCCCACATCAAAATAAAGAACATGTATTTTTCCACAGACTATTAATTTTTTTTTTTTTAATATAGAGACAGCACTTTTAAGAATTGGTCTTTTCTGTTCTTTCTGTACTGAACTTTTGCAGGAACAGCAGTAAGAAGATCCAGTTAGTGGCCAAGCTTTCTAACTGAACTGAAGCAACTCAAAGCCAAAATACTGCCTTCCTGATGCTTTACCACCATAGCGAGTGCTCACTGGAAATTTCATTACTGCACAAGGTGAGGGCAAGAATTCCAAGCCTTCACTCAGAGCAGATATTGCTTTATACATTCCACAGCTTGGTCTTTGAAATACCCACTTTTACTCCTGTATAAATCCAAGAGGTAGTTGCTTTATACTATTGGTAGTGACATCAAATTCAGAATGAGAGATTAGTGTTTTAAGGAGAAAGTGCTGTTACTAATTCTATTAATATGAACTATATAATAAATGAAAACCTATTTGCTTAAAACCAGTATCTTTTCTCTATGAACAAAGCAGTGAAAATATTTTTTTTTTATGATGACATCTTGCATTATGCCAAAATAATCATAAATAAAATGTGAAAATATTCAATACAAATAACAATACAAATAAGAGATGGAATCACAAAAAATGATACAAATAACAAACCTCATCTGGAAAAGGATATCTTTTTGAATGGAAACAGTTAAATTAATAACAACTTCCTCCAGTGAAGGATTCTAGATTCCAGCTTTTGCGACCTTGAAGTCAAATATCTATCTTGCCGAGAAATCGCCCCCGCCTTTGACTGCTACCTTATTGGAAATTTTATTTCATATTTCAGCTCTCTTTATCTTCTGTGATCCTAAATGCACTGCCTAGTCTGAAAGTTCACCAGGCAGACTCATTCTTTTCTTACTAATACACTCTTTGTGTCTGCAGGGTTTATGGATTTCATGCCTATTTGTGCAAGGTTAAGATGGGTTGCTTCAGATTTTATGGAGACAGCCAAGTGAAGTTCCACACAAGTGGCCAGATGGGCTTAAATGTATAAAGTACACTGTGACCAATGAATTAAAGCTGTCATCTCATCTTTTGTCTCTCTGCAGCTGAGGCCATATTAAGATATGAAAACTTGCATCATCAGTCCCCTTTTCAAAATGAGTAATTTCTGTGTTTTTAAACAGCTACGGTCCCTTATACAACTTAATGGAATAGAATAAAACATTTATGGAGAGCCTCTGGTCCTGAATAAATAGGAGTGATAAATATTTTTTGTCTCATCCTTAAAATATGTATTTTAAAACAATAAATCCAGGAGAAAAAATAATCGTAAACTCAAAAACCAAATAAGAATGTTTTTAAAACATGTCAGCAATTCAGCCATACAGAAAGACAGTACTTTTATACACAAACATTTTGCATTGATCAGTCAACATGTGTCTGAATATCATAAAACCCTGAAGAATCTCTTTGAGTGTTTATTATTCTGATTTTTAATTAACATTAATTTCATGCCACTGTTTTACTTGCCATTGCAAGCGTACAAACAGCACAATAATAAACTTGCTTTTAAGAAATCAGGCTTATGGCACATCGAATAGGGGTGGACTGTTAGAGCCATTACATAAGCTGGTATATATCTATGCACATAGGAAAGAGAAAAATGCATCTATGTTCACACACAGTCAGACAAACAGCATCAGAGGAGATGGAAGAGCTTTCAAGAGGTCACATTTGACCACATCCTACTCCTCTTATAATTCAAAAATAGAAAGTACGCTACAAATAAAGAGAATGAAATTTAGTGACTTCTTAATCACTAAAAACTTCCAGGAACATTATCCTGGGAGCCTTTCTTTGAGAAGGGCATCTTCCATCTCCCTATCAGCCCTGTGAGATCCTGAATGATCAGTCATGAAAATAACTCTTGAACTAAAAAAAAAAAAACAAACTACTTTTTCTTCATCCCAGGAAATTCCTGGAACTTTGACTGATATATAAACGGTTCATAATGAACATTCCTGTTCCTGCTTGCACTCTTCAGGGAGATGTGCCAAAATAATAAGCGAACATAAACATTCTATGGCAAAGTGCATCCTCCTGCCAGAGCAGCAGCCGCAGCATTTAATGTACTTGAAAATGCCTCAGAGTTGTTGGAGCAGGCTGATCCCACAACTCCCTGAAACCAGCATATTACCACAGTGACTCATCCCTCCTTCTACCCCAAGATAAGAGCTTTCTTTTTAATCACAGATAATGTTGCTATGGCTATTGCTCACAAGCGACTCGATTCGAATGTCTTGAAGCTTCAAGTTTCAAACTTCAATGAAAACTAATTAGAATTTATATAGAGAAGAACTGGAACCTCTAATCCTCTACTGTTAAATACTCATATAACTAATAATAATAATAATAATAATAATAATAATAACAACAACAACAACAATAATAATAATAATAATAATGCGAAAGCTAACATTTAAGTTGCTAAATGATAAATAAAAGATTAATATCCATTTAAGACTGGAATGACAAAGATTCAAAAAAGACAGGAAATTCCAGGTTCACAGGTGTGCAGGCAACCTTAGCTTTGCCTGGTATACGTACAGCTTATGGAATGGTACTTTTCCATATGCGTGCCTCATTCAGTATACACAACAGTGAGTAGGAATATCTAAATGGTGCTGACATTTCTAATTCTGGCAGTTAAAAACTTGCAAATCTCCTGAAACCTGTAAGATGTTGTCTGAGTATGTTCTGAAATATATGTGCATGATACAATATGCAAACTATTTGGTAAAATATTACCAAGGTAAGAAGATGCTATTTTGTCTCCTTTCTAGATGTATGTTTCCCAGACTGATAAAATATCAATAGTGCACTTCAATCTTATACAGCTTGAGGAGACAACACCAAACTGATTTGGAAGGGTTTGCTGTGAGGGCAAAAAATAAAGATTACTTTCTTCAAGTTGCTTGCAGGCCACAAAGAAAAATATCAACAAAACAACCCTTACAACTATCACGCTCACAGTACCTTAAGGGCTGACAGAGTAATATCCTGCAGGCATGCTAGCTAGTTCACGAATCACATCTCCTAAATGAAGCAGTTAGAATATAAAGATTCAATGAGACTTTCCTGTGTTTTGTACACTTGAGACATCCATTGGTTGAATAATACACTCAATATTTACAGTAATTGTGCAGACATCTCTTAACAAATAACTGCATACCATATATTAGCACAAATTATGTGTTTAAGAGTAACATTAGCTGCAGTTGTGAGGCTTCTCAGAGCTGGTAGCGGAAGCAAAACATGTCACAACCTGTTCCAATGTCACTCCCTATTTGTAAACAAGCATAGGTAATGCTGCCAAGCTACCATAGGTAGTATCTCATCACTTTACAAAAGCTAGGCTAGAGATCAGCAAAAAATTGTTTGCTAATTCTCATCTTTCTGTACAGAGCATTTTTGAAAACAATGTCTTTAAGTTACATGTTGTGACAAGAACAAAAAATTTCTGTTGAAATTCTGTTATTTTATTTCTCCACAGCACATTGTTATAGGCATAACATAGTGAGCTGTGGCTAGCTCTCATGAAATTCTTTTCCTTAACACCAAAGCATTTGCAGTCTTTCTTTATGAAAATATAATCTTTTCTTTTAAAAACAAACAAACAAACATTTTTTCAGTCCTTGGAGTTCCACAGAAAGCTTTAAAAGGTCATTCAAAAGCCAAGAGGCAAATTCAGAAGCTTCATGCAGGGTGTTTTAAGGAGACACAAAACTTTTCAGTTGATCTGATGATTTTGTGAATAACAAGCAATTTATTTCGTTGGCTTGTCCCTGGTGACACGGGAAGTCTGGGGTACCACAGCTCAGTGAGCTGCTTCATGTCAGCAGAGACGTGGAAAACGGAACAGCTTCGAGATTACAATTTGTACCTGTCTTTGTAACAGGTTAAGTGTGTGCACAAGGTCATTTATCACAGCTCAGCTGATGCATGGCACTGCGATTGCACGCCTCAGCTCCCAGGGAATCCAGTGTCTCCTGTCCTCCCTTCTTGTTCTGGAAGGTGGCCCCCGAAAGGTGAAGCTTCTACAAATAACACACCCGGCTGAGACTCTGCCCAGGCATGTCCCAGAGTCACAAACCTGGGAGCATCCCACGGGGCACACGGGCTCAAAGAGGAGACTCAGAGCCAGCCACAGCCTCGCGTCACGTTTTTGTATGAAAAACACATTATAAGGAGATAGACGTTGGATTTGAATGAAAAGTTCGTATTAAAAAAGTGAACCTCAGAATCACACAGTATATTCAGTGTCAGAAATGTTGTAGCTTGAAGCTGGCACACAGCTGTTAGAGCACACACATACCAGGTGTCAGGACTGTCTCAAACCTTCCACAAGTCCTCTTTCCTCCCCCTCCCTGGCCTCCCTTCCCTCCCTCTGTAACAATGTAATTTATTGCTGGTGAAAAGTGCCAACTGATGACTTCAGTAAATTAATTTTCTTTCCTCAGAAAGGTACCCAGAAAACTCTGCTCCACCCCCACACTGGGAGCACTTCTAAGAACTAAGAATCCAATTCCTTGAGGGGGCTGGAGGAGAACTTGCATCAGAGAGCAGAGCTGGATAATCTGCAGTCATTCTTCTACCTGGATGATTTCAGGTTGATCTGTACCTACCAAAGAGTGCTACCTCTTAAATTTAAGCACTAATTTTCAGCAGCCTCCTGCAGTTGCTGAAAGGGTTATGGCACCATCTAGATATTTCTTCGTTCTCTATCCTGTGGCATGGATCTCCACAAGGCTCCCGTCTCCACAGCTTTGCCATGTAACAACCAAATTATGGGATCTACTATAGTACACCTAGATTTGGCCATTCCACTTAATTAGAGGCGAGCAGTGGAAGCAAACTCCAGCCATGAGGAAATACGTGTATTCTACCAGACTCGCACATCTGAACACCTTTCAAGGTGTGGGATCACTTCTTGTTCTCTAACATAGTGCCAATAAAGGCCAGGAACGCAGAAGTGGGCAAAAACCTTACCCTGACACTCTCATTTGTTTCTTTTTTCCACTTAACAAAACCTCAAAGTGATTAAGTTCCATTATAAAATCTGCCTTCATTTAGCATTTGCTTATCGTCAGACAAAAGGCAAAAAAAAAAAGTGGTTTTGGAGCCTTTGGCTTTGAACATTTGAAGTTATCCTCGTAAACCTCACTAATGCAACATTTTCAAAACCTAAGCCATACAGAATAAACTTGATTTTGACTGGCTGTAGAAAGCTGTGGATGGTGGGAGGAACAATCCAACAAATAACTACAGCGTTTTCCAGTAATAGTAATTCCATATTAATGGAATATCATAAAAGCTGTGCGCAATTTTGTTGTAAAATCTCCATCAGTGTAATTGGGAATCATATACCTGTCCAATTTAAGTAAGATAAAGATGGCCTTAGTTTTAATACCTAAGGAAATGTACATGTAATTTCCCATATTAGTTGCTCTGTCTTGTTTCCACATGCTCTCAAGTACAGATTTTTAAATACAAGTGAAATAAGAAGGTAGATCTACTAATGATACAGAGACAAACGGGACACGAAGTCCAAAGCAACGTGCTGAGCTTGCTTTCACAATGATATACTGTAATGATAAGGTATTTTGCTCCAGGCATACTAGCAAAGCAGCATATGACTACACTTAGAGCTACTTTAAATAATCTTCAGCTAGCCAACAGCAAAGATGCATTTTTCCCCAGAAACATCCAGGAGCAACGTCCCTGGTTGACATTTATGACAGAGATGTTTGGTGTAAATGAGATTAGAAGGTCAAATTATAGTCAATCATTTGTGTATGTCTTTTTTCCTGTACTCAGATTATTTACTAGCTTTCATACATAGTTGATATTTATTGTGCCTAATTTTAGGATGTGCCTAATTTTTGGCTTCAATAATGATAAAATCTGATCAAGAAAAATTACATCCCTAAAGTGAATCAACACCTGGTGATTCATAGTCCTCTACAAGTTTTATTATACCAGTCTTAAGGGTGAAAATTCACTTTGAGAAGTCAACAACTAAAAAGCACGGGGCTGAACTGGGAGATTAAAAAAACCCTGTGTTGTTTTAATCCCACCTTCAGAATGCAGTTCTAAGGCAAGTTTAAAACCAGAGATGCCAAATCCTGCTATTCCAGAGATCCAGTAACACTATCTATTTCACTTGCCCTGAAAGTATTTCTGGTGCCATAAAAGACGAAAGTAAACAAACTGAAATCACCCAAACCAACAGGCAGGATTACCAGGAAGCTTACCTAACTGGATAAACTGGGGATCGCTTTTCACTCCAGGTCCTGCCCCAGTGCTTGCTGCCACTTCCACACTGTATCGGATACCGGGAACCAGGGAGGGGATGACTACGGAAAAGGTGGTTCCATCCACCGTCTTGTTTATATGGTATCGACTTTCATTGCCAAGGCACCAGACCTGCAGGGAAGTAAATGCATGGTACATAAAAATGTTCAAAATTCAATGCTGAAGGATGAAAAGAAGGCAATGGACACATTCTTTTCTTCTGGGTAAAGAAATTTACACTTTGTCACTGTTCTAACATCTGCAGCCCTGGATTGCTGTCCTAGGCACTCCATGAATACTGACAAGATACTTCTTGTTCCAAAGAGCAGCTCCAACTACTACCATTACTTGATGAGTTTATCACAATTCATTTAGAGTTCAACAAGTGCTAATCAAACTACAAGCACAGAAGAAATGAGGGAAGCCCCACAGCCAAGAACTGTTCATGTAAACAACAAAGTAAGAGCATTCAGTTAAATGAATTTGTAATTCTCTTCTTCAGGAACTGTGTGTCACTCAGGTGCACAGGCAAGTCTTTCACCACATGACATCTTAAGAGAACTGATGTCATCCTGGAATCCAAAAGGTTTAGGTTTTTCTTTTTTTCTTTTTTTTGGATGGCAGCAAGAGGCAAATACCGAGTGAAATGCTGTCTTCTAATTGAGACAACAGCATGGCATCAGATCTCATTTTTTGTTTGAGACCAAGATACAGGTCTAGTGACTCCAAATCACCACTTCATATATCACATCATGAAAATTAAACGTGAAAATTTTGTGAAATGTGTAAAAGTGAAATTAAATGGCTGGGAGAAACAATATGATGAGATATCTTTATCTCTTTAGGCCTGAACCATTGATGTGGCAAATGCTTTTAGGAGGATGGCTGAACTCCCAACTGCTATTCAAGGTGGAGTAGCAGCTAATCTACATCTGTCAAAAAAAAAGTCATGAAGCTGCACCTATTTCCTTTTTCTCTCTTTTCCACAAATGTATTGCTCTACAAAGAACATTCATCCAGAAAGTTAAATTAGTTACATTCAATACTTTATCTGTAAAGAAGCAAACTTGGCTGAGAACAGCAGCATATCTGAACCTGGGCTGATTGTCCATGGGAGGGGAGATTTTGCTTTCAACATATGGAGCTCCTAAAAGATTTAGTACTCAGATAGCTGCTTTAAATCCCTTGTGCAATTCTGCTGCTGTGGAGACTGCCAGGTGAGGGGGATAGACTTTCACATGTAGAACAATTGCTACAGCCCTTTCTGCCTGGACACTGGAAATTTTATCTCACCTTCAGGACATTGTTAAAGACCCTCTTTCCTTCTTTGGATGCCATGGACTGAAACAAGGCTAGTGGGACACTGTGAAGATGTGAAATCCATTTTAAGTTCCTTTGAAATCGAATCCCAGCATATGATATATATAAGTGCTGCTGCAGAGCAGGTCAGAGCACATGAAGAGAATCTCCTTTTTGTATTCTGATACTACACAGAGACTGTGTCAATCAGTACTAGGAGTAAAACTATTACTAATACTGCTCTTGAATCCTAAAAGATGGTCATGAAAATGCTCTTATGTAAATAAGAACTCGATTAAGTGAGGAACAAAAGACTTAAATCTCCATTTTGACTTAGGTCATTTTCACAGAAATTATTACTGCCACCTTGTAAAATGCTGCATGTGCAAACAGTGAAAGCCATTTATTATGTATTTGTAATCATAAACTCCTAATTCAGAAAAAAAGGTTTTGTCCTTAGGCACTCAAGTCCATGGAGAAGTGCATGAAATGAGAATATTAGGTTAAGCATTAAGTTGTTCAGCATTTGCCATCCTACATTTGATTGTATATGTAAATAGGCAAGTGAAAATGAACTTTTAGAATGCTGTAAAAGAAGAATGAATTCACATTATAAGAGGTACGTAAGTGAAGAAAGAATTAGTATAATGAGAATTTCTAGCTTTGTGTTAGGGAAGGAGAAAGTTACTTATATGCTGTGAATTTGAATTTCTGGGGGTTTGTGTGTGCTACTGACACTTCTTCAATTAATATAGTATCCTTCATCCTATTTATTTTATCCTTTAATTAAAGTAGGTACACTCTTGCCTTTCATCTGAGTTGCTGAGAAAATAATGAATTGCCCCACATATGCATGTCTTTTTTTTTTTTTCCTAAGAGAAAACAGAAGATAGAAAAACAAAAAGGAAAGAAAAAAGATAAAATTTCACAAGACTTCTAATTGAATTTTTTTCTTGGTATTAGTTCTTAATCTCAAATTAGTAATTCTGCATTTATTTAGTTTTTTTGAAAAAAACTAATAATTACATATAGCAACTTAAGTAAGGAATAACATAAGTAGGAATGACATGTATATTTTCACATATATATTTTTTATGTCTGTTTTCTGTCCATGGTGAAAAGCACAAAGGAAAATAATGGCATCAATGCCACAAATATAGATGCAAAATGTGGCAGCGTGCTATCTACTGCTACACAAGCACTACAAGGCGCTTGCTCCAGCACCTGGTAGCCTGTCACCTCAAAATCCTAGGAGGTAGGGTAGGGATTATATCAACTCAGAAATGTAAATTTCCTGACTTTTATCATTGTGTCCTTGCAACCTTAACATTCCTCTGATGCAGGTTCTTATTGGAAATAATCCCATCTCTCCAGCTCAAGGTCTGTCTTTAAATGGAATAACTTCCCAAGTGTTTTTTCCAATTACATTATATTATGTATCTGAAATTAGGCCACAAGCAGATTTTTTTTACCAGTTGACCAGGTTCTGAAAAGGGTTTTATTATTCTAAATTGACCATGAAGCTCAGCAATCTCTTTCCTTTCCCATTTTTACTGAGAGGAATAAAAAAATCAGAATGAGTTTTGATGGCTAGGAATATGTTTATAGCACTGTGCTTAAACCTGAAAAATAGCCAAGACATGCCCATTTAGAAGATTTTCTCAACAATGTGCATTTGCAGGGGGCTGAAACCAAAATTCCTGCCACTCCATGGCTACAAAGCCTGATATCCACAACTAAACACTTAAAACATCTCGAGCTTGCTTAGGAAAAATAAACTTCATTTACTTTGCTACGTAAATTATCAAAAAATTTTAAACTGCAAGTACAGTCTATGTTCATAAACTAATAACAAACAATAAATATTTTTAATGTACTTTCAATTTGTTAAAAATTAAATAACATAATGAGAACTGTGTGTGTAAGAAAAGAAAAATTTCTATGCACTAATAAATTTATTATCATAGAAGCACATTCTTTCCTTGAAAGTCTTCCATTTGTTTTAACTACCCAGTTACGCGTAATTTACTCAGATCTTAACACTGTTAATTATTATCCCTGAGCTTTTCAACTCATTAAGCCTGTTTATATTTACTGCCTTGGCCAGTGTCTTAAGAGTCACAAAATGGTTCTCAAACAGGTATGGTTCCCTCTCTCCTTGCGTGTGCATTTCCCAACTTATAATGAAGGCAAGGAGGGAGCTGTTTTAATTAAGAGTGTTGACCCTTTGCTTTGATTTATGGAGGCTGTTTTAATTGCCTTCCACCACCTAGGCAGGATCACTAAATAGGGAGCTTGATTCCAAGCAGTGATTTTCTCTTCCATATTCCCTGAGTAACCAGAAGATGGAGCCAAGCATCCACGAACAGCCCATCCCTCACTACCTGGCCACGCTCCCTCTGCCAGGGGACCAAGCCATGCCAGCAGTACCTTGTATTCCTGAACCATCCCGTTCTGGTTGTCCTCGGGGGGTGGCTGCCAGGTGACCACGATTGCTGTCCCGTTCCCATCGTTCTTAGTTACTGAAACACTCTGAGGTGGAGCGCTAGGAGCTGTTTGTCCGGAAAGAAAGATTGAAGGGTTATGCTGGTCACACCCACAAACGAGTTTGTGTAAGTGGAAGATGGTTTCTGAGCCCTACAAATGCAATCTTTTGTGCCTCACCCTTCACTGAGGGCAGTTTGTGCCCACAAGATAAAATGATACAGAAGGAAAATGTATAAACCAACAAGCAGGGTCTGAGTTCTGCCATAGTCTTGCGGTGCAGGCCAGGAAAAGTAACACTCCAAATTATACTCTCCAAGCTCAGACACCCATTACCTGCATGTCACAGTCCCAAGCACTGAGTTCCTCACTAGTCTCAAATCATCTCACCCAGGATCAACAGTTTTCAAAAATAAAGCCTATAAATACTCCCCAACCTAAATCTCAGTTCTCTAGCATGTAACAAATAATGAGTAACACAAAACTTATTAAAATCAGGGCAGAATGTGTTAATATTAACGCATTTACAATACCAATTTATGTTTTGAATTTGAAATAGTCTTTCTAAAAAGTGGATGCTTAGCTGATGCTTAGGATGAATGCAGCTATGCACACCTTTTGAATCACTTGCAGCAATAAACTGGAGCTACACAGCATTTCTAATGGAGAAGGGAGATAGAAAGGGAAAGGTTGCACATCCTAGCAGAAGCACCAAAATCTCTATTCAGAGGCACTGGCCACCTTGCATACTTATTATGCCTGGGCAGCAACAAAAGGAAGAGCTTTATGAACCTTGTCTTTTTAGCACATGTATGAGATGGAAATACGTAATTTAGTCCACTATATCTGTTGCCCTCGTTCATCTTTCCATTCTGTCTCCCTGATTGATCCAGATATAAAAGCCTTCTAAAAACCACGGTTTCCATTCCCCCAGCTACACTGCTTTGATGATTTCTGTGGTGTCTGCTATCTACTCAAGATAGTGATTAGCAAGTGCTTGAATCTGACAGAAGTCACTTGTGACCAGCCCATGAACTCAGCGGGGAGGAGTGCACACACTGCAGGGAAGATAAAAAAGCGCATTTCCCATTGTATGTTGGAGGGGATTTTTGCACATCCCTCTCTCTCTGTCTCTCGTGCCTGGCTCAGAATATTTACTTCTGTGTCACCAAACAATTCACATAATGATCAGTCCGACACAGCCTCCTCTGCCACAGATTGCTGCTCTCAAACAGCATGCACTTCAAACAAGATCAAATAATGAACATATCAGAGGGAAGCCAGCCAGGCTGCTACTTCAAAAAGGAAAGATGAAGACAGTCTAGCTCCTACTTGCCTTCTTCCAGGGTCTTTGCAAATTTCACTTCACTATCTGCTCCCTGAAACTCATTAAAGAAAGGGCGGGCCTTGATTTCGTAGTTTACACCTTTCTTCAGCTCCGGAATGACAACACTGTTTTTGGTTGGAGTCCTCACTTCAAAGATTAACCACTCTGATTCTCCATAAGATGCTGGTGTAGGCCGGTACAGAATTTTATATCCTTGAATATACTGGGATTGCTGGTCCACCTGGCAAGACAGCAGAACACAGAACACATCCATAAACAGACAGGAACCAGGGGTGATGCCCGTGACACGGTGCACGGCCCCTGGACTATCCCTGATGTTGTTCAAAGTAAACATTGCTGCCAAAGCAGATAAAGGCTCCTTGCGTTACAGCAAATTACAGGCCTGATTCACAAGTGCATTAATCTCTTTGATGCTGGTAGAACTGTGCTGGTTTCCCTGGATTTAGGAAGGCATTAAAGGGGGATAACGGAGTTGTATAATATGCCCCAGCTCCACGAAATGAACAGTCTTTGCATCCATGGAGCAACAGAGCTCAGCACAGGTCAGACTGCTGCCCACCTGAATCTGCACAGCAGGGCTGGGGGCACACGGGGAAAGGGAGATTTACAGTGCCACGGCTCAGGGTGATGAATATGGAGATCAAAGAGAGAGCCTGTCAACTCTCCTGAGGTGTGGAAGCTTCCTAAAACCCGTGAAATGAGCACTGCTTCCTGCCTGCTTCTTTTTGGAAAAAGCAAATTGAGAGGGTGGCCAGCTGGCACTGCCTTCATTGCTGTGGCTGGGCTCTGTCAGAAGGCAGATCCCTCCAAAGACTTCCCCCATGTCCACCCACTCAGTGGGAGGCTCTCTGCTACAAGGAAAGGGCCAGGTTCCACCAGGGAACATAAAACTCAGTATGGTAACGTGGATGAGGCTTGGAAAAGCAGATCAAGCTGATACTCAGTGGTCCTGAGTGCTTTTCAAACTAAGGCAATTTTATACCAAGTGTACGGAGAAAGAGATCTGAATGTAAACGAGGGCATATCCGGTATGTTTGGCTATAGCTGAAATAGAAAGCTACCTTATACCAGTGATGTGTCATGGAGCATTCACTATCTTTTCTACTACTGGTTTCAATTTCTGATTAATAAGGAAGTCCAGTAACAACCACAATAAAATTTTTAAAGTGCATCAGATTTTCCCTGTTTTCAAAAATCTCATACAGTGATATAATAAAACTGTGTGCTTGCAATTTTACTCCAAAGAGCAACACATTTCATTTTTAATAATCACATAAAGAATGCATGTGTTAGCTGAAACTGAGGTAATGCTTATTTTTGAAATTGCAGAGAAGCCACAGGCCACCCAAGAGACTGACAAAAGCCGCCTGTCTGGAAAAGGTTGTTCTGTAAATAAAGGTCAAACAAAATTTGCAAGGAACCTCAAAGATGTTTTAATGTATTACTTAAAACAGAAGATTGCTTGCTGCAGGTGGCCGTACTGCAGGTGAGAGTATAATTACTGTTCAACACAGCAGAAATTATTGGTGTTCTTGCAGCATTGAGGAGCCCTGGTGGTGGATCAGGACTCCTCTGGGCTACGGCTCTTCTACAAAGTCAAAATGCCTTTTGTTCCTGTTCAAAATATTCTTCCATGGCATGCCAGGAGCTTCAGCCTGTGCTGTCCCACACTATCCCTGCCAATACACTGGAATGTTCAGATGGAAGTCCTACAAAGACCTCAAAGCTCACTCCTTATGGTTTTATTTCTGTACGCGGTATAATTATATCCCCAACTTTTTCTTAATTCTGCATTCCATTTTAGAACTGATCTTTGAGTTACATGCCTCACTCCCTCAGTTCCTCTGCTATATCCTCCACGTGGTCAGCTTCCTGCTTTCCTGCTGCCAGAGCAACACCAATATGACATTGCCTTTTTCATCTCTTCTCCCTGCACCACGTGTACTCAGCACACCACAGGTTCGGATGAGGCTATCTCATTTGGGTGTGTTTGTCAGTGTGTCTGTAGGATGGAGGTAACACTTTCAAACAGAATTATGCAGTATTTCTCTCTACAGGTGACTGACAGACAGGGAATTGCCCACGTTGTCTCATTAAGGGACTGATACACGTCCTACTGAAAGCAGTGCAACGGCTTCAAATGATATGACTTAGGAGGGCTTTGATCACTCCTTTAGCTTCCAGAGGAGGACTCTGAAATCCTCACCATATTGTAAACAGCACTCTCTATGGAGACAAAGAGAGAGAAAATGGGACAAAATTTAATGAAGCAGAAAAGCAGAGCACAAGTAGCACTCTTCCTAGAGAAAAACATTTGCAAGCATACGAACTACACAGCTTCTTGAAGTGTGGCCCCACTGCAGTCAAAGCAGTACATCTCAGCAGTACAGGTAACCACCAGCAGGATACAGATTTATACTCACAGTCCAATGAACTTCAATTGAGGAGGAAGAAAGGATAGTAGGGTTGTGCAGATGTAGCACCACGTCACCCAGCTCTCTCTGGACCTGCTTGTGATCCACACCTTGACTTGTTGGCGGAACATCTGCAATGATTTAAGATTCCATTCTCACAAGTACACACGATTGTTGAACTAAGTACATGTAAACACAAATGAGTATGTCAGAAAGTATGTGATGCTATCACTAATAAAGTTTACCCTAAGTACTTCCTAATCATGTAAGAAAAAACTACATGAAGTATTTTCTTGAGCAAATCACCAACGTTTAGGTAGTACCAACTCAAGGCACTGCACTTCCTTTGACAGAAACATGAGGGTAAGGCTGCACAAAAAGACACACCACCCTCAAGGATGGCTTTGGTAAATAGCTACAGCAGCATCTCTTTATTCTTTCCTGCTGGGAAGACAAAATGTTCTGCTGCCCACTGCCAATTCCAAGAGACCAGGAAACCTATAAAGAACAGCAAAAGCAGAAGCTGTATCTTTAGATAAATTCATGACGAACTTATTTGGTGTTACTACAAAATAATGTTAACAACCAGAGAAAAGGAAAATTACTCATACGGCTGCAGCTTCTCTAATGGCAAGAGGCTTCTGTAAACGGGAGGCAGAGCCCAGCTGAGGGCTGTCTGGATTGTCTGATATTTGGTCTATCCTATAGCTGGAAGGATTATTCATATGCATGAAGGGACAAATTCCTCTCAAAACACGCAATGGTACAATGAAAACACATACTTTTTGCATACTGAGCCCTTGGAAAGCATATTAAACTGAAATGGAATGACTGTCAGATGTGTAAAATTTACAGGGTAATCACTAAGAGGGCATGTAAAACATGTGCTATGGAAAGCAGAGTAACACAGTTTCTGCTCTGAGTCCACATCTCACTCCTTGATCACTTCATTTTAAACAAATACCATGCTGACTATGGCTAAAATGCTGTGACTGGAAATTCATGAAAAGTACTTGTAGTGATTACTACTGAGGTAAATGTATAGTCAGTGAGTGACAAATCTGGATTCTTAGCAAGCAACATCAGCAACAAGAAAACCAAAAAAAGCCTCCACTGAGTCACTGCTATATCGCTATGTAGCATGTTCTGCAAACAGCCCATTATCACAGTATTTCCCTCCTCCCAAAGTTTGAAAGCATTAAAGATAAAAGCTTCTGTTTGGGAGCACTGCCTGAATATCACCCTGCTCGGAATGTAACAGGAAAGCCAGTGGAATAATTAGTCAGAACAGATGAGTCATCCACAATATGGATCAAACTATTCACAGGCTCAGCCATTTGCACATCTGTGCTATACAATGATGCGTGTGCTCTCTTGTTTCAAGCTCCAAGCTTCCAAGACAGAGACTGTCAGTGAAAACACTCAAGAATGTGGTTGTTAATGTTTGTAAAGTGCAAAGATGAAGGTAGTAGGAAGGTAGTAGTGAAGGGATGAAGGCACTGAAGGTAGTAATCTACCTTCATCTTCGTTTGTGTACTGAACATGCATTTAGGACTAGACTATACCACCCTCTACACAAAAATGAACTGGGAAATTTTTGCTTAGATAGACCACAACTTTAACAAAAATGAAATGGTATTGGAAGAGGAGCAGAACTGCTTTAAAGAACTTGACACTTGATTACATTTCCTACGGTAGGAGAAAATTTTATGTGTTAGTTGTTATTTTCACTGATGTATTATGTGGCTCTTGGGTTTTCAGCTCTACTAGGTGCCCAGAGAACAGTGAAGCTTTTCCATGCCATTATAAACCACTCAGTTGAGTGAACAGAACATCTGCCGTTTCTCAGAATCAGCTCGGTAATCAGTTAGTTTGGGACAGACACAACACATCTTCTCATCTCCAGAAATGAAACTATGCTACATGAAAAACAGGCTCGTGCAGCTCTATTCCCAGAAATCAGGAATCACTAAAAGGTTGCTCAAGCTCTCACTGGTAACAGACTTGGGAACCTGTGCAATCCCAATTTTCCATGGGGCTGTGACTCTGCTGTCTATACATATCCACTGAAACTGTCACCCATCAGGAGAAATGCGTAATACCAAAAGACAGCAACGTGAAACTGGTCACTCCCCAGGGGAGATGAGAAAGACTTGCTTTCAGACCAGCTACAGAAAACATGAGAAGTCACCAAAGAAAAACGCTTTGTTTCCTTTAGAGAACTTCCTTTCAAAAACTAACATGTACTTACTTGTGCAAACAAAGAAACAAACACACAACACAGACACTCTTAATAAGCCAGTGGGTCAATTTCTCCACTAAGTAGGAAGATCAGAAAAAAACAAACAAACAAAAAAAATAGGATCTCTGTCACTTTTTCTTTGAAAAAGAGTGTGTCTAGTTTTCCCCTTCTTAAGAATCTAAGCTTTTCCATTGGAAAAATGCAGTCTTCAGATCTGCAATACATTATTCCCTGTACATCATCCTAAGTGTCATTTATTGACTAGAGTGAACACAAAGATAGTTTTAATTTTGCATAGCTGGACTTAGTCCATAGCTGGACTTCAGTCACAGCTGGAGTCAGTAGATGACTCCTTCATTCACTTCTACCCAGACTTTTCCTCCACTTGGCTATCTGTAAGCACTGCTTTCTACCCTATTTTACTTCCAACAGTTGTACTATGGAAATACTCATTACATACTGCCAAAACCTCTTTACTGGCTCATGATGCCAAATTCCTTCAAATTTTCAACTTTTCTCTTTCCTAATGCAGCAGAAATCAACTTAGATTACATGCTGTTTCTCTCCCTGTCTCAGTCTTAAGCCTTATTTGATTCACTGGACATAGTAATAACATTTCCATGGAATTTGAGGATTTGTGTGGGAACTCAAAAAAACCAGGGATTACTTTGGTTGCTAGCGAGAGCTATTCTGCAAGTTGTGACTATCTTTGGATAAGAGATACTAGGGTTCCCTTAGGCAATGCAACATGCTGTCAGAGTCTGTGTCACAGAGAAATGCAAGTTTAAACACTGTATTTTATGTAGTATGTATTATAGCCAGCACAGGTAGACAGCCCAAAGCCAGCAGAATTCCAGCATCTGGTATTGCTTAGTCAACTTGTGACACCTGCTGTGGACACTCAAAATGTTCAGTACCAAAAGCTTACCTTGAGTTTTCACTGGATCAGAGATTTGGCTCGGGTCGCTCAGCCCATACGCATTGGCTGCTCTCACAAGGAAGAGATAAATCGCGTTCGGTTTTAGCCCTTTGACTGCAAAACTCTCCGTTTTCACATTTTCAGCTACAGTTTGCCAGCTGCTCCCTGATGCGTGGCTAAGGATGAAGCACACAACAGCAGGTCAGCACGCGGTTCTTTAGCAACACATTACACGTAAACACACAGACAGATCACACGAGACTCACGTACCTGAAGGCCTCAATTATGTAAGAGGTTGGTGTTGCACCTGAATTCAAATTAGGTTGCCATGACAACGTTACTGTATTCCTGCTGACATCTGTAACCTCGGGCTTTGATGGAGCACTAGGAATCAAGTTTGGGTCAGTGGGTCTTGGTGGCTGCACTGGGACTCCAAACTCTAACAAAAGGAGAGAGAAACGCTGAGTATGGACAGGAAGCAGCTGTCAGCTAAATGCTGCTCACATCTGCACTGGCAATTTATGGCAGAGTCAGATAACTTCTACATTTCAATTGCTGGTTTTCCTTCATGTATTTTCTCCACACAGAGGAACCCTAAGGGATTTACCTTGGACCTCTATGTATGCGCTCCACGTCGCCTCGCCACTCGGGGTCGAAGCAATGCAGGTGTACCGGCCGGTGTCGCCCAGCTGAATGGGAGAGGAGAAGAATGAATATTTGAAACAATCTGGCACTCAGTGGGCTAGAAAAGTAATTACGGCTCTCTGTGTTCCCCCATGGATATGGATAAATGTATTAGCCCGCAAAAACTTTGCACCAGAAACTTCTTACATTAGAAGTTACGATTTTGACAAAACAAAAATGGGTATGTATTCCTGAGCAGCCACGAAAGAATCGGAAATGCTGCAGATTCTAATTTAATATTAACTAATCTGTAATGAGCAAACTGAAGGCCATTTCCTGTAGCATTTATTCCTTACTCTGCAGAGGCCCTAACAAATAAATTGAGAAGGAACTCAGATGACAAGACCCTATGCAACCCCACAACTGGGGATTTATCAGGACTGGACCACTGGAGAACATCTCATCCGTAAAGCAAAGCTTAAATATTGCACAGGGTACATAGGGGGCTCCCTGTGTTAGTATAAATTTCACTGTACAGCAGACCCAAAAAAGAATCTCCATATGCTATCCTCATCCAGTTCTGAATGTTGGATTATTTGCCCATTTGTGACTTAATCACATTTCAAAAGAGTTTCTTTTTTTTCCCCAAAAAAGAAATGCTATCCTCCTCAGGTCCCAGCCTCAGCAGATGAGCAGAATGGAAGTGATCAAAAATCAGAGGTTCAAGCTCTAAGCCAGTCTAACTTGTAATTGGCAGCAGGGCAACTCTAGGGAATATGGTAAAGTGATGTATTCAGCCTGATCATTCCAAACCACAGAAAAGATAGCAGAGAACAGCCACTATGCTACAACTTCACATATTAGAACATTTTAAAGTGCGCAATGCATGACCAACAGCAATGCTGGCCAGGTACTATAACTCCCTGAGGAAGCCAGGTATTTGACAGGTGGTTAACCATTTTAAGCTATGTTACACTGGTGAGTGAGCATGTTTAAACACTAAAAACTCTTTTGAAGAAGCTGTGTACATGGCTCTATTACTGCATATGCTAAACAAACGTTTTCTTTATAAACGTCTGAATTAACCAGATCATGTAAATCTATTAGTGCTAAAGCCCAAATAATGTAATGATTTGTCTTACTGAAATACATTCCCCTTCATGTCTTAAGTACCAAATAATTCCCTTAATTAATACCTCTTAACAGCATTTTTCATTATGAAATCTGAAATAATGTGCCCTAGGCAGGTGTTAAGCATAAAGAATGTACTATCTGAAAACATGAAGTATCAAATATTTTAGAACATTTGTGTAAACTTTCATTAATTCTAAATGTAAGGTTTACTACCTCAAAAATGCCTGGAGGTGAAGGCACAAAGTGAAACAACCAACCAGAAAACCCATTTGCCAGTTCAGGCTACCTTGGCATATCGGATCTGCAGTGCTCCTGTCTCCAGCTGCTTGATGCGAGAGTCTTGGGTGGAAATGAGGATCCCATCCTTTTTCCAGAGGATAGTGGGCATTAAAGTGCCTGTGGCCACACAGTTCAGTACTAAAGTACCATCTACAGCTACAGTCTGATTCACAGGGCCCTGCCGAATGACAGGGGGAGGCCGGTCTGCAATCACTGCCAGGAGAAACAACAGGAAAGACATTTCTGCAACTGGAAGCAATTTTCTAATCATCTAAGCAACAGCAGTTGCTTGAGGCTTTGAAACAAACTAAAAATAATGAAACAAGTAATTAAAGTTGGAGGCATGCATTATTCAGGGCAGGGTGCATTATAATGATGCGCAGCTACGGAAGTTTAAAATGATACACAACACGGTATTTTCAGAACAGAGAAAGTATTGCATATTACACACTGGATGGTATCCTCCAGGCATTCTCTAAGTCCAATGTCTTTATGAAGTGATAATGGAAAAAGAAAGGACTCCTCAGATTCTTTGGCAAGGCACAGATTTCACCTTTTCCATCTTTTACCCGTGCCAGGCCTGTATAACACAGCTCATACTTCCAGCATTTAAAGACAGAGGAAAAGGAGGCAGGCAATCTGACAAATACCTACTGCTTAAATAACCATTTTTCATGTGCCACCAACTCATCTTGGTGCTGTGTCCTAATTGTGAGATGCCCAGCAGTAGGGTAAAACAAACGCCAATATGGATAGAACCATACTGGAAAAATTTCATCTACAAAAGATTTTTCCACTAGTTTATGACTTCTATGATGACTTCAAAGCCACAAAGAAAATCCCACAGTGTGTTTATGTCAATTTTAATGCATCTTTCACACAACAGAAATTAAATGCTATTGATAGGTTATTTAATTATACTGCACAGAAAAATATAAACCGGTCTCAGCATTCACAGGAAAAAGAATGACTGTCTTCCATTATCCCAAAAAGAAGTAAAAGTTATCTTGTGTTTTGGGGCTCTGCTCTACCTGTACCATCCAAGATGACATGGATTGATGATCTGAAAATAGCCATAATTTTAAATGTCATACATCTGTTCAGCAGTGGCACAGGGCTCACGTAACTTAAAAACTGGTTTGGTAGCTGAAATATAAACTTGAAGTTCTGATAATTTGTGAACATCAGATATTTCCAAATTACTTTTCATAACAACAGAAAGGATGTTAGCACTGCTTTTTTTGGCTAAATTCCAACTCCCATCATTTCATTTGCATGTTCAAATGACACTCTGTTTATCCTTTAGTTCTTGTCCCAGCTTGTTGCTACACACTTTGAGGCCATTACGATCCTTCTCTGCAGAGACAGTCAAAATAAGCCTACTTATAATTTGCATTTGACTTTGACAAGTTTGTAAAGAGCTTTACAGTTGGCAAAGGTAAAGAGTTGACTGATCTGTACTTTATAGGAGAAATCTAATGACACTGAAATTACTGGCTAATTTAAGTGCCACTGAAGCTGATGGCAACTCCTCCTACCTTTAGGAAAACCATTCATAAAGGTATTCTAATACCTTTAGGAATATTCAGCATATTCTGCCTTCACTTTTGTCATAAAAGTACCACAATTTGTCCCAAGACATTATAAAAAACAACTACTCATCAGATCAATCCAGAGCATATAGTAAAGAAAATGCATTTAAACAGATTATTTCCAAGTTCAGATGGCACAGGTCAGTAGCAGAAAACTGTTTAAAATTCATTTCTCACCCTGGCATGGCCTTCTCTCCAGTGAAAAAATGGAAAAAAGAGGATTAGGAAATGTGGCTTACAACTTGTAAGGAACCAGAAGGGATATAGTCCTATTCCTCCTATCTCAATCTGGGGGGAGGGGGAGATAAATAAACGATTTTATCCTACAGGTCCACTGCGTGTTTCTAGTGCTTTATTATTTTTATGTTTTCTATAGGGCAAAGGGCTATTTAATGGAAACTCTTCTCAGACAACAGCTTCCCTATGCTTCAGTTCTCTGCTCTTATCCTGTTTCTCTGTAAATGCTAAGATTGGTGTTTTCCCTGTGTATCTCTGCTGTTAAAAATAAGAATAATTTCTGATAACTGGCAAACTCACATCAGCATGTATTACTGCTCATAGTCATACTCTCTGTAGCTTTTTCATCTTATATTTTTTCCTAACTACTCCCTAAAAAGGATGCATAATTTCTATGTTTTTCTGCTGATCTCCATACAAGTTGATATTTTTTCCTTGCTAAAACATTGTATTAAGAAACAGGAAAAAAAAACAGGTAAATGGAAATGCTATGCAAATGGCCACACAATAAAAGGGATAAAGAACCAGGCAGCAAGCAACCTGAAAGTAAATTAAATCCAGTGGGGGAGGCTAAAAAAGAGTCAGATAAAAATTAACAGATATGACAAAAAAGCATAAACTGACTATACTTACCAAACACTAAATGGAAATATGGAGTTACACATTATCCAGAATTTTAAAGCCCTGACAGAGATGGCCAAAACAGGATTTTTATGTTCAAAGAAACATGCAATCCGCATTTATGCAAAACAGATTTCAGAGTAATGTCACATCACCGCACTGCTGTCTTCAAATAAAAATAAAAAACTCGGAAATGATAAAATGAATCTATGATTACCATCTGTAACTTCCAAGTAGGCTTTTGTTATGATACTTCCTGCAACATTTAAAGTCTGGCAGATGTAGTACCCAACATCAGATCTCTGGACATTGGTGATGGTGAGGTCTCCTGTCTGGGAAACTGAAAATCGGCTGGATGACTGAGGGGGCTGGTATGAGAAAAGCAGATTCTAGATGTACAGGAAAGAAAGTGGGGAAAAATAGGTTAAATAAGTTCAAACATGAATAAGCATAACTTTAATATAACTAAACAAATGAATCTTTTCACATTATACAGAAAATATTCTGCTCTTCATGTCTTAAGCATGTCTATATCACAATGTGAACAGGTGCTGTAGGATTTTTTCAATATAAAATAGGTGCAGATACACACATAGAATTATGTAAGACTTCTGGGATTGCTCTAACACTCTCTAGGATCAATACTGGACTTTGCACAAAGTGTAACAGAGTCTACTGAAGATGTGAAATGCACAGATACCGCAATGGTGCAAGCAACTGTGGTGAACCTCACTAATTTGCTTTAATGTTCTTTTTTAGAACTTGCTCCAGGGAATTCGTTTTCTTTCATTTAAATGCAGATGGTGGCTTACTTATCTGTATTTTAACATTTGCCTTCCTACCAATGGAGCAGTTTTTAAAAAAGAGATGCTCTGTAGATCTCTCTAAACAGTGTTTGTGTTTTATGAAAAGTCTTACAATACAGAATTAAATCCTATGCCTATTTATATAGTTTGTGTATGAAGTACATAGTATTTACCAAATACCAATTGAGGGTTGAATTCCTACCTCTGGTTGAACAACTTGTGAATGAGAACACTTTAGGATCACAGAGGCTATTATTTATCTCTTTTTCTTGGCTAACTAAATTTTGCATTTCCAAAAATTGTCCAAAAGAATGGGACATAATGTTCTCCATGTTAGCGAACCCTATTTGTTGACCTCCTCTTTCATTTCTCTCAATCATCACAAGTGGTTACCACTCAGCAGAGTCAAAAATAAGCAAGGGGAAAAAAAAAGATGTACTAGACAACACGTAGCCAAATACATAAATAAATAAATGAAATAGAAGTATAATATACTGTTATACATATACCACTGAAGATTGTCATCTAAATTTGGTTAGCAGTCTAGTTGTACTTAGGTATTCAGATAGAAATGTTGCAAATGGAGTAAAGAAGCCCATCTCCAAGTGTTCTCAATTTCTCTGCCCTATTGTTTTGCAACACAAAGAACCCTGTCATATACTCTTGCACCATTCATTCCTTCATTCACAGGAAAACCAGAATCCCATATTCCTTCTTTCCTTCCAATAAAGAATACTTTGTGTCACATCCCTCCTTCAAAAGATGACTCTGAAAGAAAACTGCAATTCTCTTGCTGTGCTATATTGTGTTTCACCCACCGGCTTTTAAGATCCTTTACAAAGAAGATGAAAATAATTTTCCCTCCCATTCAAATAAGGAACCTGGGAGAAAAAGTGACCTATTCAGGTATGGTCTGTCAGTCAACTGATGGAGTGGGAAAGTAGTTCTCCTCAGCCCAGAACTAGAGTCCTTCCCATGCAGTGATGCAGATCAATGCAGCAAATAGTTTAGTTTGCCAGAAACTCAAAAACACATGGCAAACTAACAGCTGCACCATAAACCCAGAGCCAAACTTTGTGAAAATCTGGGAGTGTTTGGGGGTTCAATCAAATTTCAGCATAAGTCATCTCTCCATTTCTTAAAAGTTCTCCCTGTTAGGCGAAATGCATTATCGGAGCAGTGAAACATGGGATGTTTCTAATTGATTCATGGATTTATTTTTACACTCATGGAGAAAACAGGAGACTGCAAAACATAGACATCCTTTCCACTAAGGCTGACATCACTTAGCATGCATGTGACTTAGAAGCAAAGAATAAGTATCCAGCATCTCCAAGCTCTAAGCCTGTTTTCCACACCTTTAAAAACAGTAATTAAAATACTTTTCTCTCATGTGAAATCATCTCTTCAAAAAAGTGCCAGGAAGGAGGACAGAAGGGCTGTTTTACCTGACTCCCTTCTCTCCGCCAGAAGATGGCTGGCTGAGGGTTTCCAGTTGCTTCACACTGGAAAGTCACCGTTCTCCCCAGTGCAGCTACCTGGTCTCGAGGCTTTACAACAAACTGTGGAGGCTCTGGAAGCAAAACACCGAAAAAAGAAATAAATCACACTGCCACCAGCTGATTTGAAAGAACAAATTGCCTCCTGACTTTAAACGGTATAAACCAGAACAGTGACGTTTCTTTAATAAGGAGATGCAGCACAAAGACACATCAGTCTCTAACAGCTACAGCTTCAGCACCACTCAGATCATCTTTTCTGTGTCTGGACCTCCCAATTAAAACTCTGACTGTGCAACATGTGCTTCTATTGCTGACCTAGGGTACAAGGAAATAAGTCCCAGCAGCTTGATGAGACAACTTGCAGAGCAACAGTCACCAACACAAACAAATCTGTTACAATTTGGTTCTTAAAGGAGGAATAGGGCTGCAAGCCAGAATGGAGAAATATTTGAGGGACAACTGGCCCAGAGGCCACACTCTGTTTGTTAAGGGCTGCAAGACACACTGCTGAGTAACTATGAATTCGGGCTTACACACACAAAACTCATCATCTCTGACTTAGGAAAGCTGAGGAGAGAAAAAGCCCTTAAGTGCTTCTATAAGAGACTTTTGATGTAGTCGTGGTCTCAAAAAAACTTGAAGTCAAAAGCCCAAGAAATACTGTTCAAATTATAACCACTTCAAATCGCCAGTTCAAACATAGTGAGAAGGAATGAATTTAAAGGAACAGCAGAGCTAAATGTCTTCCTCATTTACATAGGCAAGAGCATGTTCAAACAAAATATATATGCAAATGAAGGCAAATTTGAAACATCTGCTCAACCTAACATTGTAAATACTGCCAGCATTGTTTGATTTATACTGACTTCAACAACCCCTTCATCCAGCAGTAAATAGAATGTCAAAAAATCATGTCAGTCACATTAAAAAAAAAATCAGCACAGATGACATTAGATATCTTGGTGATGCTAGCACAGAAAAAAACCTAGTGTGTTCTATAGGCTGTTAACTCTTGCTTCTTGAAAAATGTGCATTAAGTGAAAGCCCATTTATTTATTAATTTCCAATTCTTTCTGATCATCTGTCTGAAACCAATTATACTCTCCCTCTTCTTTGGATTGAGAATAAAGGGGATGTTTTGTATCTGAGAAATCAAATGATTTTTGTTGCATTCTTCTTTTTTCCCTTGCGAACATTGATGTTTTCACAAGATTTTCGTTTAAAAACAGTGTAACGCATGTAATGCAAAGATGTGTTTTATAAACACCCAGCAGTAGTGGCTTTATCTAGAATAAATTCAATAACTCATAAGTCCTTTTTTTAAAAAAAAATTGCTTTTAGTGTTCCTGTGGGCCAGTTTTTGCAGTTATCTGTTCCCCATGCCTTGTGTCTGCTCCCTGGTGAGTTCATATCAGAATATATTCTTCCTACTACACTCCTGCTTTGAGAGGAATTTTTAAAGCGTAACACTGTTTTCTATATTTGGATGCAAATGCTACCTTTCCTAGCATTTCCTTAGATAAGAAACTATGCAAAGTGAAGCCAAGATTGACCTACTGTAATTAGCAGACTTCAAAACATTTAGCTCAGAGATGTTCAACCAGTACCTCGGAAGAAGATGTGGGAAGGCTTTGACATGACAGCACGTTTCATTTGGAAGGGAGGGAGAACCGGCTGGGGGTTTGCCACGGGGTTGTGAGGCACGAGGGGGGGAAATGGAGATGAGGGTGAAGCACCTTTGTTATGCTGCTAGATTCTAATAACAAGAATAAATTTAGCATATAGTTAAATATAGGGCTTGGCTGGTTCTGCATAGTCTGTGACACAATGCCACACAATATGGAACTGAGAGTTTCTAAATCCTGTGGTAGTGCAGAGGATTTATGAGGTTTCAGGTTTTGTTGAACTTGAGGACAGGTACAACTATAAAGAGATTAAAATGGTTCTGACCACTGGAGAAATAGCTGAATGGTTGTGATTACAGTACCTCGAGATGACCATTCAGGGACTACTTAACACAAAAAAGAAGGGGGAATTTAGTCTTACAGGCAGCCATGGTAGAATTTATGTAACGCAAATAGGTACATCTTTCTCTAGGTATTATTCTAAATACATATATTGTATGGATACTACTCTAAATATGTATGCATATTGCCCATTTGTGTATTACTCTAAATCTATTGCCATTAAGGTAAATAATAAAAATCTGATTAGCTTCAATGTTAGAAGAATTAAACAGGGTTAAGTGAAACTATTATTGAACTCCATTCCACGTTAACTGTACTGGAAGCTTTTTCATTGCCTTTTTTTTTTTAACATCAGTTTGATTTCACACCTTGGGTCACATACATGTGATATGTAATGATGAGACTTTAAAAGATGCCAAGAAATTAATCCCCATAAGAAAAGAACAACTTTTATCCTGGAAACCTTTTAGCCAAACACGATTTTTTTAGCACACTCTGAAGTTCAACGCGTGCAGTCACTGAAGGAAGGAGACATTAGGATTTGACTCGTTACATCATATAAAAACAGACAGAAAGTTTGCAACCCATTACCTTTCTCTTTGCCATTAAGTTACCCATACTTCATGCAGAATTTATTCTGTTCGATGTGTCTTGCCAATAACAAGTAAAAGATGGGAGCTGACTGGTTGGAGGACATGGAGGGGGATGGATGGGAAGGGGAGGAGAAGTTCCCGTCACAGTGAAACGATGACTAGAAGATGGCCAATAAAATTTCAACTTACCAGACACAACTAAAAACAAAAACAAAACAAAAAGAAAACATGGAATAAATAAAATTGAACAGACATGAAACAAAGCAAAGAATAAAACAAAATTTAAAAAAAATAAAATAAAAAAATGGATCCTTGGTAAGGACCTTGGTAGAACGCAAACATATATTCTGATATACGAAAAATAGGTTTAAAATGTTGAACAATGTATTTTCAATTTGATTTTTAAGCAGCAGTCTCTATCAAATAATGAAAGTAGGTGGCAGAGGAAAATAGGTAACAGACTGAAATACTGGTCAGGCAGTCTGGGTTCTACTCCAAGCCTTTCTAATTAACTGATGTGTACCTTGAGTAAAGTATTTTTTTTTTTCACATTATCATTATTCCTCTGCATCAAGATCTTTCTCTGGTAAAATTAACTTAAAATCTCCAGTAAATATCTATCTGCAACATTGTTGAAATGGAACAGTAACATTTACAGCCTTCCTAAATCATCCAAACGTTTACAAATGGAATATATTTTTCTGAAGCTAGTATCTAGTAAAAAAGAAAGTTTATAAAAAAATTAATAATATGCTAAAGCATTTAGGCCACACACGAATCTTTAGTATAGGATTGCTGTGTCAGGGTCATAAGGCTCACTATTAAATTGTAAATGCAAAGTAAACCACAATTAAAACTAGTTTGAAAAGATTCTTAACCCTTTTCTTCACCCCTGAAACCTGAATTTCAATAAAGTATTCAAAACCAAACATTTATTGCAAAATACTAGATTTTTCAGTGGAAATGGTCAGCGGTAAATTGCAAAATATTAAATTATTCTTCAACCATAGTTCAAAATTTTCATAAACTTTGAAATGGCCCAGATCCTGGTAAGGTAACTTTGCTTATAAAAGAAAGGCACGTTAGAAAGCATTCCAACTTCATCTCAGTGACAGAAAGAGCAGATAGAAAATAAAAAGCAAGAAATGATGGATTTTGAAAATACACACCAACCAAAAAAAAAAAAGTTAATAACATAAGGTTAATTGGTGATAATTACAGTAAAGGTAAAAAATATATCATTTTTTAAATGCATACCACACTTTGGTCTTATCACTTTATGCTGAGAGTAAACCAACTCTTGTTCAGCAAGGGCCCACTTTCATACTGAGTAGCTAAGCATCCTCAATTCACCATCCCCTGATAAACACATGCAGGAAACCAGTACCATCCACTTTGCCAACATTCATTTGGCATGAGGAATCCTGGCCTTCTGTTCTAATAAATACAAAGGGCTCCAGGTGTATTACGGAAACAAAGCAGAAGGAGAATCAGATATAATATTGGAATTTGGAACATGCTGAGGACAAGAAGCTGCAACTGCATATGCCAAACCCAGATCAACCAGGTTTGAGTTTTATGTTATAAGAGACATTTTTTTTAGGGAACTAATCCCAAAGAGAGGAAGTTGAGATTACCATTTTCCAAAGATTTGAGTTTTAAGGCATTATTCCGGATGTGCACTAGCCTTCTCTAAGTGGTACTTCTCAAAAAGAAAACCAGTGTGCATTATTCTGCTTGGATTATCTGCAAGTCTACAGTTCCTAAGAGAAGTGGCCAAGAAATCCTACACACGAATTCCTGAGAGAATCTGCTTTTCCCAAGATTCAGCTCCCAGATACTCCTGTTCGTGTGTAACTGTATTTCCCAGTAACACACTGCTTTTTAACTGAAAAGCTCTTTATTAAACTTGCAATTACAGTCTGACTTGCTCTGAAATTAGAAATGATTCTCCATAAAACACAACTCATTGTACATGAAACAGTCTGATAAGAGACTTAATGGAATGCACTTCATGCACAGAGGAAGCAACTCCAAATTATCTGTTTTCCATTAGCTGAGTAGTGCCAAGAAGAGAAAAGTTCAGCCTTCACAGTAGCAATGCAGAGCTGCTCAAGTCCTCCACTGAAAACTCACTGGAAAAGGCCAAACAGAGAGAAACCTTTCTTGGGTGCTCAGTTAATATTTCTACTAATTAAATTCACTTTGAAGTGCTGAATTTCCCCTTTTCTTTTTATTAGGCATTTCTTACTGTAGGTCAAAAATAACCCTGTCAAGCAAATATATTTTTTTGCCCACCTGTGAAAACAGAGGGGATACTGATACATGAAAATAAATCCCTGTAGAAACAGGGCATCACATTGGTTGCAAATCTGTGGAAAGGGCAAAGGGTGAAGTTTCATAGCAAAATTTAAACAATTCTGCCAGAGGGATACCATGTGGTTTGAAAGAACAACAATAATAGCAACATCTACGACAAAGACCGCATTCTTAGTTTGATTTGCAGGCTATTGATATCTAAGGTTACTAAAACTGAGAAGGGAATAGCTTTTCCTCTATTATAGCACATTTTATTTGACACCACTTTCAATTATAAAGTAAATTAATTTTCCCTGTGTTAATCATGGCTTTTCACATGGCAATTAGGTGGAATAACCTGTTTGTAAAGACAGGAAGTTAGCATGTAAAACCACAACTACCAAAGGAATAATATTTTTGGCCTTTCATATAATTTCCTTGACATGCAAGGCTTTTCAGGGAAGACCTGTCCAGTCACTGAACAAAAACCAAAAGAAAAGTGGTTTCCAGACTGGTGACGTGATCTTTTAATGCCTTATTCTTTCCAGCAATCCTATCAACCTCACTGGGACTATTGGTATCATTAAATCCACTCACAGGAGTAGGAATTTGCAGTTTTAGGACTTAAACTACAGCCCAGTACAGTTGCCAGATGTTAATAGAGCAACTATTATATTTGACAGATGTAGTTTTGTAGGTTCGTATGATAATCAGGTTGGAAGCAACCTCGGAGGTCTCCATTCCAACCTCCTGCTCAGGAGGGTCAGATACAAGGTCAGTGAGGGATTGATCCAGTCAGGGCCTGAAAAATTGCAAGGAATAACAATGCACAGACTCTGGCAGCCCACTCTGCTGCTTGGCTGTCCAGCCAGTGAAGAAATCCCTTCTCATACCCAGCCTCAATCTGCCTTGTTTCAACTTAAATCCATTGTCTCTTGTCCTCCCTCCATGCGCGGCTGGGATGAGCCTGGGTCTGTCTCACCCTGGGCGTCTCTCATATGAGACATCAACATGCTGTGTGCAAAGCCTACATCTCAAAAAGACACATTTTGTAGCTCTCCTCACAGAGGTGAATGCAAATGTTGATCTAGCGTTTCTCTGTAACTCATTGGTTTCCTCATATTTAGAATAAAATATTACAGTGTTGCGTCCATTTCCCTGCCTGACATTAGGCAAGCTAAAAACTTCAAGTACCCCCTTACTGATAGCTTGGTAGCAATTATCTGTCTCAAAAGGAGTAAAATGATAGAAATTTTCATTTATTTATACTAATTTTTGAGATCTTGAGATCCAAGGTGGTACTTAATTGCTAAAGAGTATTTTGTTCAGCATGCTAAACATGCATTAATTATTGTTCTGACTATTATTATCTACAAATACCTTCCAGGTGCTCAAAAGATATCCTGTTATTTAACTGACACAAGTTGAATACTTTTGATTTAAGCTCATTGTTTTTCATTTTTGATTATTTTAAAAAAATCTTTATGTCTTCAAGGACTGCTGGACACTCAGAGAGGTTATTATAAAAGAAGCAAGGAAGTGTAACTATGCACCAGAGAAATTAAACAATCCCAATTTTCAGGCCAATAATTACATGCAACAACCAAGCTCATATCCAATCTTTAGCTTCTGTATAAATCCCTGGCCGTTGTGACTAATCTAGGAACTGGCAGTCACAATGAAATTCAGATTCCTTTCAAGTAATTTTGTGATACATCAATCCCAGTTCAAGTGAAATATATCAGAGATTGAACGTGCCTGCAGAAAGGAAGTGGTAGGAGATGGGACAGGAGTATGAGCAGATGTGCTGGAGTAGACAGTGGAGTGAGGAGCTGGAATTTCCAATGGGATTCCAATTTCCAGTGGCTGGGTAGAGACTAGACAGTGAGAGGGGAGAAACTGCAAATCTAGCAACAGAGACAGCAGAGAGATTGCTGTGTTATCTGTCAAGGAGCTGAAACTCAGCTGTTTGTCATCTTCATATGAAATAAAAAGCTGAGAAACCCACAGTTTATGATCTCTGTCTGAATGTGTGGGTACAAAAAATTTGGGTACTAGAGCCACACATAGAGGAAATGTGAGAGTCTGAGTTTGTTCAGCAAACTGGTCAAACTCTGACTTTTCATTCCTTAAAAAACAACCAACCAAAAAATTCTGAACAATTCCAAACAAAAACTCAGCAAAAAGCTGCCAACAACTTCTATTCAAAAATACGTTTAATTGCTTATCCTGAGAAACTCTGAAGTCTAATGAAATACTTTTTATGTTCAAGTATCTGAATGAGGACCACTGAATGCCCCCCTACAACATGACTACCACATATTTATGTTGGTGTTTTGCAAAAAGTATTATTAAGGGAGATAGTTTAACACAACGTGCTATGTTCCATTCCCTATCTGGTGATTTGTAGGCTATTTGTTCTTATCAAAGCAATCTGAAACTCTCAATATCCTTGATATGCAAATCTCTCTGCAGTCGTTTGTGGGAAGTATCACTTTCTACAGAGAAATAAACAAAGGCCTGAATCTCCTGTCCTGAAAAAAATATAAAAGCTGCCATTCAGCAGCCTCCTGGCTTCAGCCTGTGAAAAATGCAGGAAAGTAACGCCAGGTACAGTACAAAGGAATTGAGGTATATCACTTTTCATCCTCACTGGACTCTCTATTTTCAGCTGTCACTTCTTCAGGTCTAAATACATATACACACAGTTTGTATTTTCCCAGATTTTCTGCTAAAGTTCACATTCATGTAAGACCAGCCTGGGCCACGTTTACTCACCATGAATGCTTTCACAGCACGTGGTCCCAGAGCACCGAGTTTGACACAGTGCAGCACAAACTTCTGAGGAAAGGTCTCACAGTCTGGCGCCAAGCACGCCACAGCCACAGAGCTGAGGTGAAATGTTTACATCAGATTTCTGATGTCTCAAATCGAAAGCGATGACTTGTAACTCCAAACCCCCAGCAAGGGAGTGATCATGGTTTATTGTATTTATGATGAGTGGAAAAATTTTGCTTTAGATTGCTGATTTTTCAGGTAAGTATTTCTTAAGTTTAAAGGAACAAGTGACTACAGTAACTTCAAATTCACCAAACCCAAGAAGATAAAAATCTGATCGGAAAAAAAATAGATTAATTGTTTTCTATAACTGTAATGTGAATAATGAAATTAAGACAGAAACAGGTGACTTATCAGCTGGAAATATAGTTCTGATATTAAGATCACCTTTAGAATTAGTGAAAACCTAGAAACCCATAAAAATGTTTCAGGTTTACAGACAGAAAAGTTAACGGGGGAAAATCTCAGTATCAATTAGGCACTGCTTTCCTCAACATACTCTCAAAGAGTTTTGTAGGTTTTTTTAATCTGTATTTATTTATTTTTGTTTACAATTGATTCACATTTCCTCTTCTGTCTGAACACTGAAGACCACCCAGGTTGTCCTGGTTTTGGCTGAGATAGAGTTAATTTTTCTTCTTAGTAGCTGCTGTAATGCTGAGTTTTGGGTCCAGCATGAGAATAATGCTTGATAACACACTGATGTTGTGGTTGTTGCTGAGCAGTGCTTATCCCAAGTCAAGGACTTCTCAGTGTCTGATGCTCTGCCTGTGAGGAGGGGCACAAGAAGCTGGGAGGGAGCGTGGCTGGGACAGCTGACCTGAACTGGCCAAAGGGATGTTGTATGCTACAGAACATGGTGCCCGGTATTTAAACTGGTGAGAACCGGGCAGGAGCTGCTGATCACTGTTCAGGGGGAAGTTGGTCATCAGTCAGCAGGTGGATTGTGCATCACTTGTTTCTCCTGGATTGTATTTTTTTCTCTCTTTATTACTATTATTGGTTTTGTTATCATCAGTATTATTAGCATATTTTACTTTGTTTCAATTAATAAAGTGTTCTTATCTCAACCCACAAATTTCTGGGTTTTGTTTATTTGTTTGCTTGCTATTTTTTTTTCTGATTCCTCTCCCCCCATCCCACTTGGTGGAGGGGCACTGAGGGGCTGTGTGGTACTTCACTGTCAGCTGGGGTTAAACCACAACACGCGTGCTGGGCAGTAACACAGAGACAGACTGGCTGGAGTTCATGCCCTGCACAAGAAGTGCCACTCTCAGGGTACCGGGGGGCTGCCAGCTGCACTTGTCACTGCAACTTCCTCCAGAAGCCTCAAGACAGCTGCAGTCTGGAAACTTGGTGGTCACATCATCCTGACACTGCCTCTGACCGTGCAGGGCAGAATACTCAGTCTCCTTCTCAGCACATGGCACATGCCAGGCAGGCTGGATTTAGCCTGCGCCTCTGGACTTGAAACCCAAAGGAAAAGAGCCGGCGCCTGTGTGCACTCAGGAAAGCTGGCGTGCTCCGGGGGAAAGTGGTCTGACCAGGAAAAAAGGCAAGTGTCGCTCCTTGGTGCTGACAGGACAGACAAAGCCTTGGAAATGTCAGTGCTTCTGGAGCTGCTGCACATGCCAGGGGAGAGACAGGCTAGGGTAAGGCTTTGGAACACCCCTAAACACGGATGGCACAGCCTGGCAGCTCAAGATCAGTGACTCCAGAAACAATTTTAGAGATAAGCTTCAAGCACCACAGATTCAAAATCAGTGATTCTCCCTCCTGCAGCAAGCAGGAAGGTGCCTGTTCCCAGCTCTGTCAATGGGAGCAAAAAGCAATTTGTTTCAAGAGCTTGTTGTTTTCCCTATTGGCATTAAATTGTCTCAAAGCTTCTCTTCTCTCTTTGGTGGTTTGAACTCCACGCTCTGCTGATAAACACCACAAGATCTGTGCATTAACCAAACTTGCTTGGGTGCTACTCTCATTTCAGGAGCAATCAAATGGCATTGACTCCTTAAGGATTTCTGGCTGCTCTTAGTTTAAGCTGAAAGGTGTTTCCTTCCTCAGCTTTAATTCATGGGGCTGGACAGCACAATCTGGCTCTTTTCCAGCTGTGTATCAGTCACGTAACCATATTATCTTAAAGTCTGATTCGCAGCAGGGTAATGAATTTTCCCTTTAAAAAATCAGGATGAAAAGGGCTACACAAGTGTGCATGTTTGTCTACACATGTGTGAGAGGAACATGCTGCAAAAAAATTGTGGGAAGAAAACAGTGAGTGAAATGTACTCATATGAGACTTTTTGCTTTGCAACTGATACTAGCAAAAAATTGAGTTGGATCATAATCTGTCCTCCTGCAGGATTCAGTGAAGATTTCTATGATAAAAACCAAAAGAAGTGGAAACAGGCTTTGCAATGCAGCTTAAAGGTAGCACTTCTCAGGTTAACACATGCAGTACACAGCTTAAGATGTGTAAAAATCCTGTAGTCATTGCCTTGAGGAGACAAAGAGAAATCTGAAATATGGAGGGTAGAAGACAGAGGGAGAGAGGGGGATTTAAGATTTTCCAGAAGTTCCTCTCCTAGTCTACCTTCCCCCTTCCTTGCTCTGGATCCTCCTAACTACACTATAAACCAAGTGTAATTTAGAGAGCGCTCTTATGACGAGTCTAATTCCATCTATTTAAAAACTAGAGTAATGTGGTAAACTGTGAAGTCCTGTTTCCCAGGCTTCTCTTTTCAGAGAACAGTTGTCTTCCCCTGAGTTTTAAATGAACTGAGGTAATTTTAGGCACTGCTGCAATCTAAGTAGTCGTGGCTACAAATATTTACACTAAAGCCTTTTAAAAGAGTGAAAAAAGATTAATTTTAAATAAACTGTGCAGAAGTATGATTATGATAGACAGATACTATTTGAAGAATTCTTAGGAGCTTCCTACTGCAATTTTTTGACTTACAGTTAAAGATAGTAGAGCTGAAAAGGAAACTGAGTGGGATTTTTTCTGCAGCTGTTTATGATAGCACAGAGTACTTCTTGGAAAGGAGAACCTGAAATCCATAGCAACCTTCTTATAACAAGTTAAAGCTATTTGTGAAAAGTGGCCAAGGCCCATGATCAACGGATACCAACACGCACTAAAAATGGAAGGACAATAAATCTCTGCAGTGCACTAACTTGTGATCATTAAAAAATATTGTTTTGGGCATGCAGTACTCAGTGAGGAATACTGTCAACTGAAACATATTATTTCAAACGAAATCTGGATTTCTTCTCATGGGGATGCCATACCCCCCACATAGAGACAACCCAAGTCTACACTAATCCAACTTACCCCAACTTACTTTTCAATAATGTTAACGGGAAAGTGACTGTGACACAGTAACAAATTTTAATTATAGGTAGCAAAAATTACCACATAAAAGAATTCTATGCAAGCCAGATTATCCACCACGTACCAGGAATTTTTACTGTCATGGAGGCAGAAATGGGAAATGGGAAGATGCTTTAGGAAATAAGGATGATCTGCAAAAACAAAATAAAACTAAAAAATTTAGGGACACTTGGCCTGATTTTCATACAGTTCTCTGTCAAAAGATGACAATGCTATCAAAAGTTGCTGGTAGTCTGAAAAAAAAGTGTTGCTGCCGCTATGATGGTCTAGAGATATTAGCAAAGATATTTTGCATTTTAGATTTTAGTTAGGTTATATCCTTCAAGGAAAATACCTGGCAAGTTCTAAGCAGTGAAGAATTCTGGAGGAAGAGGTACAGAAAGGGCCTCAGACCTTGCTGGTGGATGACTGGACAAAACCAGAATTCTCAGGTGACTTTCTTCTCTGTACTGAGACCCAGGGTGTGACCTTAAGTGTGTCAAAAGAGAGAGCAGCTGTCCAATTTGAGGAGGTGCAAGTCCTAAGTGGGCTTTCATAGGCTAGGGAAGGACAAAAGGAGAACAGAATCCCTTCTGTCCTGTGTTTAAAGAGCATGGAGCATTTATGAGAACAAAACAAGCAGCCTGCTCCACCCAGATAGCTTTGTTTTTCTGTTTCTCTGTCCTGTCATCCTATTTCATACTTAAAAGGATTAAAAAAAAAGTCATCCCAAACTTTGGGAATTAGTGTGTGGCCACAGGGGCAAGAGGAGCATGCAAATACCTCCTGCAGAAAATGATAATTTATATTTAACAGTTTAGCCTGAACAAGGAATTTTTTCTCTTACACTGGAAGATTCCGATACTGAGCATACGAGGCAATCAAGTCCACGTATAAAGATAGCAAAATTCTTTACTACCAGTTCTTGAGTGTTATTCAGCACCTAGCAACAAAGCATTTTAGTGTGCAAACAAAACACAACTTATACTAACAAATGGTACTCAAAATAGCTTTTCAAAATAATGTTTGAATGCACTGTTATCCAGCATTTTCAATCTTTTTTTCTTAAAACCAATTTAGAGACAACTGACTTTACTGATGCATGTAAACTAACAAAAGTAAGGGAATATACTGCAATCACTGTATTACTCACAGGCTATGAACAAGGCAAAAATAAAGTGTATATTACCTTTTTTATGGATGTTTAGCATAATTTAATAAAGCCGACGTTTATTTCAGAATGAACATATAGCAGAAGTACTGTTTACTGAACAACCAATTAAAATTATTATTCCTTGCACTCTATTTAATTCCACTCACAAAATCAAAAATCTTCAAACTCAACAACTTGTTGTAAAATTCTACTTTGTCTGTTCCAAAGACAGAATTATTGAAATGTTATCTTTAGAACAGCAGTCACAAAGTAAAGTCTGCAGCAGTGAAACCCGATACGAAAACAATTGCTTTTTCCATAGCCATGGGATTTAGGAAATTTCAGGCACTAGAAAAGAGCCTTCAGATTTTCTTTGCTACTTTTTTTGAGTGCTGAAGTATGCTACACAAACCTACTTGCTTCAATACGCTGCACTGAGTGATTAAAATGCCCAATTTTTGAGAACTATACAGTAAATAAACCCCTTCCAGCAGGAAATAGCCTCTAGCTTCAACTTAGCTCTGTAGTAACATCTCTCCAAATTATTTGGACTTCCTTCAGTTCTACTTTCTCAGAAACATCTGTCTCAAGTTCTTGTTTCAAAGTAAAAAACTGCAGGAAGGAATCTCAGAACTTTTTATGTGTTATTTTCCTGTAAGATATTGTTGTCACTGTTGTGTGATTCTACATAAAAAACCAAACCAAACCAAACCAAAAAAGCCAACATCCATTTAAAACTTAAAAACATGGATGCAGTTATTTATTAAAATATTTACAGATTCCTTCTTTTATCCATATTTTAGAAATGCTTCAGGAATCTTAAGTGTTCATCACTTGCATCAGTAAGACAAGAACCTTCAGGGCTCTAATCTCTTCTTCAGACAGTTTTCTCATTTCCTCCTGATTAACTTTTAAGATTTCTGTTCTTTCACCAGAAATTGATGGCAGTCAAACTCCTCAGATCCTTGATAGAAATCTGACGTGCTATCAGAGTTTACAGCAGTCATTAAGAAGGAAATGGGCTCTTTAAGCTACAGAAATCACAGGAGATGGTCTCCTTCATTCATCCAACCAAAAGTTTGCTAATTAAAAAAATCTGAAGTTCATTGGACAATCATTATTCTTCCTTCCTTTTTCAAGGGACTGAAGACAGAATATGGCATCAAATAAGTTCTTTCAAAGGAAGAAATACTGATTTAAAGAGAGAACATGTAGACAAGTTCAGATTTAAATCCAAATCCTAGTTTTAAAATTCCAATGGTTAAATTCACCCCTGAGACTATGAGGGGTTCACTACAATGCATAATAATTGCTGTACACCTCAACAGCATTTCCGTAATTCCATAAAATTCTGAATTTTGTCCTTGTTTAATTCGTGCAATTACATTTACGGACAACTTATAACATGCACTAGCAGCCTGACACAGTGGAAACATTTATATGATATCAGACAGATGAAAGAGCAAATCCTATTCCTTTTCATTCCAGGTGGTATTTCTCAGCCCTTCCCAGAAGCCTTATCAAATAGATGTCTTTTACTGTGTGCCTTGAAGCTACTTTGTACAAAGAGGAGGTGGAAGGAGGAGGAAATTCCAGACCTGAAGCATGTGCAACCTTTTCAGATTAAAATTCCTTGTGATTTGACTCGTACAGCAAAATCACAGCCAGGAGTCGCTTATCAAAAGTTCCACTCACTATCTACCTTGCAGACAAGCTCTGTTAACCCTAAAATTAAAGACATCATAATCTAAAAAGGCTTGGTATCAGAGACTGCCACCGTAAAATATGAACTGGGCAGTATAATTTCCATCGGAATTCTTCTTTTTTCCTGCCAAACTGATAACACCGAATGTGTTTAGTGCCTTTGAATGGCAAAATTTACATTGTACACTTCAGCCACTGCTGCTGCACGTTTAGCTGTATATTAAGCAGGGCCCTGTAACCAAGTACTGCACACTCCTCCAGAGGCTCTGCTTGAGGAAGGAGAGCTAAGAAGAACTCAAAGATTACTCTTCACTACCAATCTGCTGCTGACTGACCACAGTCACCTACAGCCACGGTGTTGGCGTCACTCTTGTGAAGTCCTGAAGTCAACTGACCCATTTGAGCTGTTTCTCCTAACTCCTGCTGAGTCCCATCTACACTGTCACTGCAATA
The DNA here is from genome assembly GCA_013400235.1 of Oriolus oriolus. Classification (NCBI taxonomy): domain Eukaryota; kingdom Metazoa; phylum Chordata; class Aves; order Passeriformes; family Corvidae; genus Oriolus; species Oriolus oriolus. Next base: position 1,056,224 of record VXBT01003964.1, on the reverse strand, counting down.
ATGGTTCCTGGCCAGCTGCAGAGTAGGGCTGCCACTGGAGCCATAACTTACACTTGTTTCAGAGAGAACAGCTTGTTTCGCCAGAAATTATAAACTTATTATAAAATTAAATGTCAAAAAAGCCTAATTAAGTACTGCAAATGGGAGTAAGGCAAATGGAAGTAGGTGAAAATATGTAAAATCTTTGGTTCTTAGGTTTGCTTGAATGCTTTTTTTCATGGTTAAATGTGAAATTTGCAGATTCTTGAAGAAGCCCTACTTCTATTTGCATGAATGGTAAAACTAATTCTCTTTTAGTACTGAAGTTCTGAAGTGCACGCTTTTGGTAATTTTGTGTGTCTTAGGAACACTGTTTTCAATTATGTATGTAATAATGAAATATATAATATTATATTTCCTACAGTCCTGCTTTGAGCCATAAAATTAAGCAAGTCACATAGTAGAAATCTACGCAAAACAAAAAAGCATCTTGCATATTTATGAAATACTATACAATATAAACACAATAAATACATCCAATTAGCTTAGTGATAGAGCAAGAGAAATCCGCTGGTTTCAGTGATGCCATTTTTTCCTTTTCTGAAGCACATCAGCTACTTGGTAAAATATAACATGCTGGCAAAATATAATGTATTGTACTCTGGGCTGCTTCCTGGCATTATGTATTAACTGAGGTATTTATTTAATAATTAATCATCTCCTGAATGAAATGCTTCCACATGTATTTAGCAATGTCTCTGGATGCCTTACAGATGCAGTACACATTGCTGCAAAACGAAAACAGAGGGCTGAACGCTCCAATTTTAGGTATATGGAAACAACATCAGGATTACATTTCCTTAACTATTTAATTTTCCAAGGAGACAATAAGATAACTTGACAGTTTTAGGGATGGAAATGCTTCTAAGCTGCAGGAGTAGAACACTAAATGAAGGGCTCAAACTTCACTATGTCAATACAGAACTCCAGATCTGGTTCATGGATACGGCTGAAGTCCCAGTAAGAATACAACATCTGTATGCAGGAAACACTTACAATCCCCAAAGTTAGGAGCCTGTATAGAGGAACACAGTAATTCCAACAACCAGCATCTGTGACACCAGTGCCATGAGCAGGAAGAACATTAAAATGGAACTGATAATCCCTCCTCTCTCTTGTATTTTCTACAGTTAGCAGTTTATTATATATAGAGAGGGAGAGTTGAACTATCCGAGCTGACAGTTCCTAGTCCAGGGACACAGCCTGGGCTGGCTCAGAGGCAGCGCCTGTGGCTGTGCAGCATTCCCCAGGGCATTCCCGAGACAGGGAGCCCTGCAGGCTCCGCTCCATGGAGCAGGGGCAGAGCTGAGCTGTAGGAAGGGGTCCTGCAGGATCCAGGGCAGCTCCCAGGTCAGCTGTTCACCACATCCCATCCACACCTCCCTGACAGCTGCGTATCTCAATTGCCCCGATGCTGCACGCTCCGCCTTTTAGAACCCCAGATAACCCTCCACAGGAGAGAGCACACACGGGTCAGTCACAGTGTGAGTGGAAATGATGAGTAGAGGAGAAGATAAATCCTTTTCTTAGCAGTGCTGCCAACCCTGAGGCTCTGAAGAGCGCTGCTTACAGCCCTGTCTGCTGCGTGCCACGTTTCACTCCCTGCCACAGCCCTACAGTGCAGGCACTTGACAGATGGGGACTGTCCCTTCCCTGACACAGACACACATCTGGGGTCACCACCGACAGCTCTCATATTCCTTCTCTGGCACAGAAACACCACAGCCTGCTGCTGAGATACTGAAGAGGAAAAAACCCAAAACAAAGCCCCACAAATAACCCTAACCCACTCAAACCCACGCCAAAACCCCTCCTTGCCCTCTGCTGAATTTAATGTGCCTGCACAGTGGCAGCTGTAGTGTCTGAGGCTGTGATTTGCAATGCAGCCCTCTGTTTGCAGATATGCAACAAAAATAACTCAATCTGGCACAGCAGAACACACATTTACTAAACTCTACAGTCAATAGATCATGTGATGGTAACCAAAGTGCAGAAAAGACTCGTCATTTGCATTCCTTAAACCACATGGGGAAAAAAATAATAAAATCATAAAAAAACAACCAAAAAACCAAAAAATTCAAAGATCTGTGTGTCCACAAACAGTCAGAACAATGTTATTTTAGTACTGAAACAAGGCAAGTCTACTTCTCTAGATGGAGCATAGACAAAAAGCTGGCCATTTAGGAAAAAAGAATAAGCATTTTAACAAGGGAAGAGGAGATGAGGGAAAAGGAGGAAAAGGCAGAAAAAGGAGGAAAAATGTGAAAAAAATCTGAATGGAAAATGCATTTTCTAGGGGAGCATATTTTTTCCTCCCATAAAACCTGTTCTCTTGGATATCCTAATAAATGGATTTTGATCATAATTTATTTCATTACCAAAAATTGTCCTTACACATTACAGTTTCTCACATCAATCCCTCCTACAAAGACATTAGTGCAGACAAATGGCTCAGGAGGTAATCCATTCACACTGGGTAACAAATTATCCCACAACAATATCCTCAGAGCAGAGCTGCCACAATGTAAATATCTACTGTGTAATACACGTACTTAAAAAATCGATCTTGCTCCTTAAAAAAACCCAGTTCATTATCAAAACGATCTCATTCGATTTCTTACATCTACATACTTAAGTCATTTTATATCTATTAGCACCATTAACCTAAATGGGATTTCAAGTATGTTTTTGTTTATTATTTTGAATAGGACTATGAAAGATTGGGGCTACCAATAGCTATTTCCAGAAATGTAACTGCTCAACCAGTCATTAAAGCAAATTTTCTTAATAGTAACATTTTACAGGATTAACAGTTGATTTAAGCCGTGATCTTCGGAACAAATGACCATTTAAAAAATATTTCATGCTTTTTCCTTTGAATAAACTGTGCTTACTGCTCACATGCTTATCTTTTATTCTATAACACTGAGTGTGAGAGCTGGTTATTTCACAAACATAAGGTATCAGTTTTGGTGTATAAACATCATGGTGACAAACGAAACAGAACATCTCAAAATTCTTGGTTTTACGAGAGCTTCGACAAAAGAATTCAATACTTTCCTAACAGAGGGACACCAAATGTTTCTGGTGGAAAAAGGAGAGCAGGTTAAGGACAAGACCTTTCCTGTTACAGTAAATGTGTCAAAATAGAGGCCTGTTACCAAATAAAATACTTTTAAGCCTGTACTTCCCCAGAACTCCATAATGACTAATTCCCACTGAACAGAGAAAAGGACAGAAGGACCATCAGTGCCTAGAAAAAAGCATCAGGATGACATCATTGCCTGTCTGCTAGCCAGGAAAGGAAGAGAGGGATTATCCGTATAGTGAACATCTGGATTGTGTATATAAAGGCAGTGAAGGATTTTTATACATATTAGTTCACTGAGTTCCACTGAATTTTTATCTTACAAAGAAACAGTAGTGCTACGATACGCTTTTATAATGAAAAAGCAACAGGAATTCCAGTGGTCTGAGTTAGGGTATTAAAAGCTACACAAACAGATTTATCATTCGCTGCTTCTCTACTACATTTAATTGAAAAAACTTGGCAGATACTTGAACTTGCAACTCTTTCCTTTTGAATTAAAACAATGCAGCTTAGTAACATTGACTTTCTTCTTTCTGTTAGCTTTTCAGATACAAAGATTGCAAGTGACATGATTCTGAACTTGAAGAACTGAAGTTTGAAACATACTCAGTTCCCCATCCCAGTATTGTAAAGACTGCTTAAAAAAATCTTACACATGAAATGTTTCCATTTCCTCAGAACACAACTCAAGCCAAATTTGTATTTTCATGTTTTTAATCTCTAGATTTGTTGTACCAAAAAAAAAAAAAATCAACTTTATTCTAGTAAAACTTTATTCAACTTTCTTCTTTGCAAAGAAACACTCTTACCTTGAACTGTTAAAGTTGCTGACGCCTCAGCTTTTCCAACCATATTTTCTGCAACACAAGTATACGATCCCATGTCTCCTGCCATAACTTTCCTGATTTTCAAGGTATGATCATCGCGGATTTCGTATCTTTGAATATACACAGCAGTTAACAATGAATAGGAATAACAGAACTTTGTACAATTTCTGTATAGGGTAAAAATACGGGGGATTTGCTCTCAAATATTCTTGTTTCTGTATTTCCCATAAGGGGAAAAAAGTATAAATACTTATAAACTGATAATGTAAAATAAAGTTTTAAAAACAAAATATATCCAAGTATTTGGAGACCTTATTCTGATCTTCTTCACAATCGCAACACACAATCGCAAATCCCTAATGCCGAACACCTTAACTCTTAGAATTCTTTTAACAAGTACATACAATAATAGCTATTATTCCTCATCTGAATGAAAGATTTTTATTAATATGGTGGAAAAGAAAATATTGTTCCCAAGAAGATCAGAATTGCTTGAAATTCAAGATAAATCACCATTCATTCTTTTTTTTTCCTAAAGAACAAAGTGGCCTTTTACCAACTTCTTTCCTTTCATCACCTTTCTCTCTTTTTTGTATAATGCAGTCAATATGTTTCTATTTATGGTAAGTAGATTTTTCTCCTAAAAATGATAGTTTTTATAAAAGCTATAGAGTAGACTATCAAGAAGCTGGATTTGTTGGCTGAAGCCAACTGCTAAAGGGTTTCTCCTTTCAGTCCGCTCCCCTAAAAGTTTTTTAAACTGATAATTAGAATTTCAGAGTAAGTAAATAAGTATTTACTCTATCTCTGCATCTATCTATCACAGGACGTATTTATTTTTAATAAGGTGTTCTAGTTTTTTGTCTGAATTACAGCAACAACAAAAAAATAAGTTCACTGGAAACCTAGTAACAAAAATATGTATAACTAAGGCAGCTCTCTATGTTACCAGACTACATTTTACATCAGTTGCATTTCCAATATCTACTTCTTGATGTTGTAATCTCTTCTACTATTTGTTATACGTTCTCCAAAACTTCTAGTAATCACAAAAGACTCTTCAGGTGAAGAATTAATCTGTATCTGATATTGCTGGCTGAACTTGCTTACTTTATGTTATATTTGTCATGTCACAAGAAAAACTTGAGTACAGGCTGTTCTTAAGTTTCAGCATAAACTGTAACTTCAACTAGAGCACAATGCTAATTAGAAATGTCTAATTAGGTCAAACCAGGCGTTTTGTATTCAAGACAAAGAAATGCTAGCTGTCAATTGTTGAGTGACCCCATCATATCCCAAGCTAGATGTCATGAAAAGGGTAACTCCAAGTACTGCACCTTGCTTTTGGTAGCTCCCCATCATCCTTTCTCCATCTCACTGTAGGGACTGGGTCACCTCTTGCCTCACATTTAAACTCCGCGCTGTCATCCACAGTTACCGCCAGATTGCTCGGTCTCTTCACAAAAGATGGCCTCTCTAAAGGGAAAGGAAAGGAAAACAAGGATTCATCCAGCAGTTCTGTGTCCGAATTGCACAGGATCTCTGTGAGGTGGCTCGCAGGTGTCAGCAGCTACAAGTGTTCCATGCAATAATTTTCAATGCTGCATTAGAAAGGCAACATTTTCTTTCACCAGCACACATGAAATGAAACAAGCCAAAAAAACCCCAGAATGTCCTGTCTGCAGTTTTTGTTCATAAAAATGGCTTCTATTCCTGACTTAAATTGCAGGACATGGATGATCCAAGTCCTAGCTGACCAGAGTCAGATTAATTGCTGCATACTTATGCTCAGACTTCCTGGAACAATATGGGATCTCAGTACAGGCTGTGTTATTTTGGTAAACCCTGCAAATTTCAGGAAAGGTATTGATACACTTTTCTAGCTGTAACAGGATTCAAAGCTGTAGGTTGCTGGGCTATTCCTACATAGTTCCACACCAGGCTGCAGTGCAGTGGTTTGCACAATCCCAAGGATGAAAACAGTTTTAAACAATATCTGGAATATTCCAGGAATGACCCATCTAGAAGAGCAGCACCAGATGACATCAGCACATCCATAAAGGAACTGGGAAGGTTTACCAGGGGAGTGTTTGGTAGGTTCCTTTGCCTAAGGCAGATGAACTTTTTGTCTATAAACCTGTGAAAGCTCTGAGGGAGTTGAGAAGGCAGTAGCATGTTTTGACTTGTATGTATTAAAGATATAAATATCATCCCCCTGGAACTGGAAGTGTCTGAAGCCATTGGCACCACCAGGAAGTGTGAATACCCAAAAATACACCACAGATTTCTCACAGGAGTACAAAATGACCAGACAGAAGGATAAAGAGACAATCCCATGCTCTTCATGTCTCACATTTGTGTTTGAAAAAAGCAGATCTAAATATTACTCAGGCTTTGCAGATATAGAGATTCAGTATTACAAAAACTTAATGGTTTGCAAAGAAAATGTGAACTGAATAAAATCTTACTAAAAAAACCCTTCCTTTATTCTCAAGGATGTCCAGAACAGCTGGACACTTGTGTTGTAGAAAACTTAACTTTGCTGGCAATGCTAAGAAATAATGTTAAATGAAATAGCAAGATGATCTTTAAGCTGTCAGTTCTAGCCTGGGTATACAAGAAGTGAGAAATAAAACAGATCTACAGACATAAATATAGCTGTGAATTAAAAAGATACAAATACAGACAATCCCCTGCCCTGGCCCCTTTCTTGTAAGTGCCGAAAAAACGAAACCTGAACGTAAGAAAAGAACATTCCAGATTAAACCACAGAGTAGAAATAGTTTGGGGAAGAATATTTAACTTAACTATGCAAGAGAAAAAGGACTGATCTGGTAAGTCCAGGACTGCTGCCCAACTGCAAAACCCACAAGAGGCACATTGTTCTCCAGATCAGTTTCCTAAAGGAAGAGTAATGGACTTCCATGAGTTTTTGTCTGCCCATTCATAACACCCTTATTCAAATGCAGAAAGGGATGAGGGAAATCAGCACTGATTTAAGGATCTATCTTTGTCACACAATCATTTGGTACATACAAGGAAAGCTTAGCAAGGATCACTTTGAAACTTTCTAATATTACAGTTTCTGGCACGCAATCCTCCCTCTGATCTAAAACAGAGACCTAAAAGCAAAAGTTCAACTTCTAAATAACCAAATCTCATAAATAGAAGATTAATGTAGAAAAATCTTAATATATGAAGTCAGCATATTTCTCGTGCTTTTTCACGCATATCCAAGTCTGAGTTGAAAGAATAAGGTGTATTAAAGATTTCTAGACACAAACTGGTGAGACCTTCAAAGCTTTACTGCCCCATTTGAAAACAAAACCTCACTAGTTTCCCCAGGCTGAAAATCTGAAATATGTCTGAAAGGAACAAGAGATGAGGAAAAGCCAGACAGAGCTCTGCCCGCAATGCATCCCTTTTACAGGTGTTTAGCAAGAGTAGTATTTTTTCAGCCTAAGTTACCAAACTGTCCAGCCCTTGATTCCCTGGGTGGCAGCAGACTAGTGATGAGCTATTAACTGGTACAGTTAAATAGGAGACTGGTGCCAGGACTTTAGTAATGACTTTCAAGTTTATATTTTGCTTGAAAGTTCTAAAAGTCTATTTGACAATAAACTCCCTCCCCTAGTGCTTCAAAAGTGTTTACACAAAACCAAAATAAAACAGCACAGGGGATCAAAAAGTCTTCCTCAGTTTCTAAAGGGTTACACACTACTTTCTTCCTGGATATTCAGTTTGAACAATTTTAAGATGGCATGAAATCTTGTTTTATTAAGGAAACCCCTGCTTCACATGAAACTCTGAACAGGTCTTCAAGTTGCCTGAGTCTTAGCTCTACAATGTAGGGAAGACAGATAAAAGTCCCAAAGACAGACAAGACAGTGCTTAAACATGAATTAAACAAAAATAAAACCAACAACGCACTACCAGTACTGCAGCAGCACTGTGATGGAAACCGGTGTGCTGTGAACCAGGGCTTGGATGGTCTCATCCTGTGAAGATAAAACACCTATTTCTTTTGCAGAAACAATCAAGCCGTCTCAAGCCTCCTCTACTTTAAAGTAAAATGGGACATACTTTGAAGGAAAACCACATAAGTTCTCCTATGCTGAAGGAATACTGAGATTGCACTTGGAGTTACAGCTTCCCTTCTGAAGTTGCAACAAAACATGCAATTTTCAGCTAAGCTCAGCTATCTTAAATGAAAACATATTTTTTGATGCTCAGAAGGACTATCAATAGGATCACTTGTACAAGCAGATCTGTTGTAGCTTTACAAGACTCAGTATACACTCCAATGAATGAAAGGATAATTATTCCAAATAGAAATTTAGAATAATTCTGATTCTCTCCAGTAAAATGGAAAAATTAAGCCTCTGCTTCTTAACCTTGATAGTTTTTGTTTTGCTGTTATTTCACAACACTGATCCAGTCCTGGACACTGGAATTATTTTCAGTTTGAGAACTATGTACAAAAGCATCTTCTGACAGGAAAATTGTCCCAGCCGGGCTGCAGAGCCATTAATTTCCTTCTATTTGCTAGAACACAGCCATGAGAAAAACATTTTCTACACTGAAAAGGAAATGGTTGAAGATGATCTTTAAAAAAAAAGGCTTCCTAGGAAAAACAAAAGTTGGACATTTTCATCAAGAGAGTCTTAAAGGAGTTCTTACCTAAAACAGTGAGCTCTGCAACTTCGCTTTCACGTTCTCCAACCATATTTGTTCCAACACAAACGTACTTGCCAGCATCGTTCTTTCTTGTGTATGTGATCATAAGCTTTCCTCCTCTGATCTAGGACAAATCAAAGACAACAAAAATACTTTAATATGAATTATCGGTTTAATAATAACAACTTGAAAAATATTTTGTTACAGATAATGAAACACAACAGGCCGTCAGTGATTTTCCATATCACATAAAAAAGTGGAAAAAAATTACTATTTGCCCAATTTCCTTCTCTTATGCAAAAAGCTTGCCTTTTAGTTTTACATTAATGTTTTAAAATCTCTGAGATTTGGACCCTTGTTACCTTTTTCTTCATTCTGTGTAATGTAATGCTGGCTGTTTACCCGTCTGTTTGATGCTTGTTAGCCAGAAGGACTACAGTTCCTTCCCATGTACTGATACAATCAGGTGGAGAGTAAAAATTAGCACGAGACATAAATCTCATTTTCACGTCAAGTGCTGCAATTACTTTCTCTTGACAAGAAATACGTGCATGCTATACTGCTGTTGGTCGTGCTCCTTATTATTCATGAATTTTGTGTTTGTTTTGCTTTTCATTTCTAAAGGAAGTGAAGGAAATTCTTTATTCTTTAGTTCTTCACCTTTAAATAAGTAGCTTTAAAGGCTGATAAGCAGATGAGCGGAAGCAATTAAATTCTTACTGGGAACTGAATAACATTCTGCTCTTAATTTTGAATTCAGCTTTTGGGAGATAATGGAATTCCAATAACCCCCAAATTAGAAAACACACTTACCTTTGTGATTCCAAATCTTATTACCCTATATAAAAACATACATTAAATGCTTATGAAAATATCTGATCTTCCTTTAAAAGGATTTATTCTCCCGTTTCATTGACCAAACAGTTGAACAAGTTTCAAAGTTCACCAAATGCAGCAAAATCTGTGTAGGCAGCTGAATATGTACCATGTTTGCTTTGATATACAGAGGAAGTCCCTTAATTACATAAACTACATTTTGAAGTGCACATATGCTTAAGAGCCCAATCACTTCTGAAAACCACTGCAGTTCAAGGCATGGGTGGAAGTAGACAATAAATAAAAGCCACATATGAAGCTACATGAAAGGGTCCAATGCGGTCAGCGACAAGGAGGAGCGTGTTCGCAGTATGAAGTATTTAGCTCGAGTTGCCTGCAGCTAGAAATCCATCCCTGGAAATTTGACATCTGGAGCAGCGTTGGGCCCTGATTGTCATTGTGGGATGTACAGGCACAAAGATGACAGTCAGTTATTGAGATAAATGGACACGCACGTGGAACGTAGAGAGCGTTGCATACAAATTTCATTCTGTTGCCTTTGGCACTCATTGCTCGAGAGCACAAGAGATATGTCCTTTATCATTCAGAAAGCTGGTAATGCTGAAATTTCAATGGAGATTTGAGGCATGAGGAATGAAAAAATAAAGGTGACCTGCAAACACACATTTTTCAAGAATCTGTGTGCATTTTTAGATTGCTGAACTGGTAAGCAGGAGAAGAGAATGTAAAATATAACTAGACGTCTATCTATATTTATTGCTGTTTTACATCTCCCTAAATCACAGAAAGCAATTTATTTTCCAAATAATGTATGCAAAGGATTTAAAGAACCCACAATTTTTGAACAACTTCCACTTTCCTTTTGGGGTATTTGTATACCCAGATACATATGCAGAAATATATACTTTTTATGCATATAAATACTGACCACATTGGATATAACAAAGAAATGTATTTATATATCACAAGAACTTGCCAACTCACCTGATGATTTAAAACTCATGTAAACTGAAATCAGTGATGTTCATGCATGTCTTCAGAGCCTAAATCCTAGTAACATTTAGTCGCATTTGTGCTCCTCTGTTATTTTATCACCTAAGAAAATCCCATTCAAATCCACCACAATATGACACAACTGTGTATCTTGCACAAATTGTAACCTTAAGCAAGAACAATCCTACGAATTTCTTGTAGGAATCGCTACAAGACTCTCTTCAAAGCATAGATGGAGAGAAGCATTAAAGCAGAAACATATGAAAAACTAAAAAGTCATTGAAATCTGCTTTTCTTGCAAGTTATTTGAGATTTCGATAAAGGAGACGCAGAGGAAACATTCCCTCGTGGATGTTGAGGCAGACTTCCTAAGATGTGACATGCATGCTGAAGGAAGCTGTGCTTACAAGATGGAATTCTGAATGCATTTGCAAAGGGTTGCTTGGTTTTCCTAAAACATGAGAAGGGTTCAGAACTTCAGCTACAATGATGGTTATTCCACATGGAATTGTGATGAATTACACAGCTACAATAAAATGTGCCACCACTGGATGTGGAATTACACATGTCTGTAACTGGAGCAGTCACAGATGGCTACAAGGAAGTGAACTTCCCCTGGTGGGCAACTACCGAAATTCTTTAAAATTGCATTTTAAACAATTAGGTACCCACCCTCTCAATAAGACTCGTCAATACCTTCAGTTTATTAACGCGACATTGCAAATGAAAACTGCAGCTATGAAAAATTTATGTTGTCTGTGTGCAACATTTCTCTCAACAGGAAATCCCAGAAATACCTATGGACCGTAGACCAATGGCTTTAAATAAAAAACTACACAATGAAAGACATGCATGTGAAATTTGGTAGGAACACGTAACGACGCACTGCTGAATCTGTCTTACCAAGTTCATATCCACTAAGTCCAGTTTATATCCGATATTTAGAGCTGTAAACGGTCAAATCACCTTTCGGGACAGTATATGAAATCTTGCAAATTAGAACTATTCATAGTCTGTGTATACTTAACAGTTAATGAAGGCATTTTAATTTGAGTGCTCTGGCTCTTCTCATATTTTTGCCCCTGCCCCAGAATTCACCAGCTGGACTTTATAGCAGCAAGTGATATAATGGTTTGCAAAAGTGACAGGCAGTGTGCCATTACATCCCAAACCTCCTGAAGAGTTGTGACCATGCTGAATACCAAGAGAAGTCCTTTCTTCCTAGTAAACAAGATACAGAAAACAGTTTTATTCCACTGCTCTAGTGGATATGGTTGTGTCATGGGAAAAGAATAGCTTTTCTAACTGCCAAAGCCTAAAGTCTAATTCTGAAAGTAAGTGTCATGTTTCATTTATACCAAAATGAAGCCAAGGCACTTTTTGACTTTTCATGCCTCTTCAGGATTTTGTTCTGTGCCTACCAGCAAATCTATCAGGGATTTGCAAGCAGTATAACACAAGAACAGCACTGAATTCTAATAAGAGAAAAAGATTGTGATCGGCATTTCACAGATGATCTTCAGCTGCCTGTAACATGTATGGATTATTGTACGTATGCTAAGAAAATATATGATGGTATGGTGACTCACAAAGACTTATTGAAAGCTATTTTCTGTGACCTGCCTGCCTGACCATATTTTGCTCCTCATCAGTAAATTGTTCATTCAAGCAAGTCGACTTCATTTATTTCTTTAAACAATAGTTGGAGATGTTCATACAGAAAACTCTAGGCACCCACAGAGTTAACTAGGTCCAGAATTGTAAATTATGGCCACCCAGCAGCAAAAAATCATATACAAATAATGAATCAGCTCAGTCAGCCAATAAATCAAATCCATAAAAACTTACCCAAGGGTTCTACAACATACCACCAAGAATTCAGTATAGCTGTACACACATATATTCTTATTCTAAGACCATATTTTATATACCTATGTGCGTTGTGTATATGTGTGTAAATTTCTGTATGTATAAATCCATACCCATCTGTCTGGGTTATGAAATATTTTTATATATGTGGGTGATTCATTTACTTTTCACAGAAATGTGGTATGAAATATGAGACAGAATGAAGCCATAAGAGAAATGCTTGGGAAGTCCACATATAAATGTGACTGACATTTTTTTTAACTTTCTTTCAGTTCCTAGTTTAATTCTATTTAATAAATGAAATCTACTGTGTTGCAAAATAATTCTAAAGCAAATAAATTCATAGGAAAATCAAATTTAGACTGCAGAATGAAATACTGACTTCTGTTTGTATAGCCAGGGTTTCTGCATATGTAATATCACAAATTTCATATATTTCAGTCTTCTACAGTACAGCATACACAACAACCCATTTTCTTTAAAGTGAAAGTGGTGGGCATGTGATTTTAACCTGTCAGACACTGCTTTTGCTTTAAAAGTGCACCATTTAGTTATAAATAACAATATAACAGTCAAAGTACATGGTGAGTTCAGGCAATTGTAATTAACAGTGTCACCAATGGTATATCCAAGTAAACTGGAGCTTTTATCTCTTAGTTAAGAAACACAGAGTTTGTTCATTTCCCTCTGACTGGTCTAGTATCCCAAAATATCCCTATGACAACTCACCATTGTGGCAGAGGCTCTAAGGCATGGAATGGCAGCAATAGAAGGCAGCTTTTGAACAAAGTTGAACAAAAAAGAGTACAAATGACTATCTTAAATTTTTATTTAAAAATTTGTATCTTGTTCCAAGCCTTGTGAATCCCACGTATTCTTCCCTACCTATTATAGCATGCTTAAATATCAGACACTAGACATCAAAATGTGTTTGGAGCAGGTCTTCAACAATGATTAAAGTTTGTTCTTGTTTAACTTCAAAGTTCAGACAGAGGAGTCTGTCCTGCTTTCCATTCCATTCTCTGGGACCCCAGGAAGGTACATGCTGCCTCCTCCAGATCAAACACATGAAAAATTCTATTTGAAAGTAGTCTGAAACATCCTTTCAAGTGGTCTTCCTGTGCTGTAAATCCGTCATGACAAAGTGCAAGTCAATTGTTCCCCCCTACCATACAGACCAACAAAACAGCTTTGCAATACAGAAAGGCTTGAAGGCAGCCTAAAGGAAGGTGCAAAATGCATAGGAAGGTGGCTTTACGTAAAAAGAAAGGACTTAAGGTAGATAAAATGACAATAGATTCAAGCTGCTGTTTCTGGCACCACTGCCAATCCAGCTAGGATACATCAGAGGCAGAATCAGATTCAAGTCCGCTCATAAGACTCCTTTTCCCAGTTTTCTGGCCTCATTATTAATGGCTTTAACTACAAGAAGATGGATATCTACAAAGGCTTAAGTGTTATCTGTGTCCTGAATTGCTTGGTGAATTCAGAGGCAGCTGAGAGTTTTCAGCCCTTGGCATTATCACAAGTCACCAAATATCAGAATCACTGTGTGTGTCTGATACTTCACCCAATGAGACTGTAGAAATGGCCAAGGTACATGCAGAACATCATAAATCAAATTCAGAAAAGAAAAACCCATGCCTCAGCACATGCAATTTTCAGAAGTTTAAAACTGTAACAATTCCAAATTAAATTTCTGTAAACATTTGGCTTTTGTTAATCACAAAAGAAGATTTAATTCACAGTAATCCATATTGGCTCACATTAGTCAGAACTAATTTCTGAACAGACAGCTATGTTTATATGACAATATTTGAACCAGCAAAATACTTCCCTGAAATGCTTTCACAGCTACAGTACAAAACATTTTCTATGCAATACTTCCTTTCTTATTCTAAGCCAAGATTAAAATCTTACAACAAAAGCATGTTACAATTATCTTCATGGTCTTAAATCTGTTCTACAAAGACCACGAAAAAAATATTAAAAAAAAGAAGCAAAGGCTTCATAAACTGTTTTCCACATTGTTGTTTACTAACTACAGAAAACACACTAAACTCAACTAATGAACAACACATAGGAACATTCTGTGGGTCACTAAAATTACATTTGGAACTAGCAATCTTTCTGCAACATCCAAAGAAGGCCCAGCATGGGAATGATGTGTTTACAATGACAACTGTGAAATTTCTGTAAAACTGTAAATTTAACCCCATGCATAAATCTCCCCTGCATGCACTGGTGCATATGTAGCTTTCAGTACAATCAATGATTGAAATCAGAAATAAAAGTGAACTTGAACTGAACTCCAGGTCTGGTATGTCTTCATTTCTCTCCCCTTAAGCAAGTCAGATGATTTGAAATATCAGTTGCACTTGAATTTTCTTTTAAGCATCACCACTACTGTGTTATTTACACACTTCCAAGGATAAAATCTCTGACCAGCTGGGCTTAATTTGCCACACAAAATCTCTCAGTTTTCAATTACGTTACCTAAAGAATCACAAACGTAATGAGGAAAAATAATACTAATAAACCACAAATTTTCAAACGTATAAAAAAATCCTACCTGGTAACCATAAAAGAAATTACATAACCCAAATCTCCAGAGGAAATTAGCAGCCTGTTTCCCACTGAGAGCGCCCACACTGTAAAAGACACACCAAGGTCACTCTGAGGGGCTGTGTTAAAGTCACCACGGATGAAGCCAAGGGCCCACCTACATGGCCAGACCTGAGTGCACGTGGCAGATCACACCTAAACGCTGCAGACAGCACCAAGGGTGGAGGGAGGAGAGTACAACCACCACGACTTTCCAAAGGGGTCCAGATTCTGCTGCTGATTCCAAGGGGATTCCAGTCCCTAGCTGTCACTGCAGATAGTGACAATATTGTCTTACTTTTCTGAGCCTGGAGCTAATGTTGGCAGGATGACAACACAGATTTAAGACAACTGTATATCGTGGGGTGTATTTCATCAATGGGAAATTTCCTACTTTCCCCTAAGAAAAGAGCAGCTGTGTGGAGCATGAGTGTTCAACAGCAGAATCCTAACTTTCAGTTTCAAACTTTAGAAGGATGGGTAGGTAAAACTTCACCAAGACTTGTAATGTGATGAAAGACATTTCTCAGAGCGCAGATCTCTCACAGCCATTGTGTTAAAATATGGGATTTTTCAGGGTCCTTATATAGGGTCTTCTGAAGGGAACTTTTCTGACAGGACTCAAGTTATCAAGAGATTTGAAGCAGAAGTTCATAGGTCTTCTTTTAGCATGAGCTCCCACAAGAAAATGAAAGGCCTCCAAGATGCAAAACCAAGGTTCTCCTAGACTTACAAGTACAATTGTAAAGCAACAACAAAATCCTCACAGTTTGAGAGGAGGGAATAGAAATGAATTATTCACATTTTTCTCTCGGCTGGTCTGTGCAGCAGGTCATTATTTTCAGCTGTGGCTTCATTCACTCAGTGACCTTCTGAGATGCAGCAGCTTTGGCTCAGGTTCCCACTCGTCTCAAAGAGAAGGCACATCCCCTCTGAGCCTGGCTGCCCATTGCTGGCTCCTCACTCAAGGGATGCAAATCTCAGGCTCCCGGATCCTTCCCGTGACCGCTGCACTTCCTGCACTAAATTGCCTGTGAAAGCTTTCCTCCCTGGAGCTGGCACAGCAGCTTCCCAAGGGAAGAAGGATTTTCTGAGTTCCTCTGGGGGTAAACCTGAGCTCTTTATGGCAGAGAACATGAACTGAGAACCAAACTAAGCAAATAAAATTAGTCACAGGTGACTAAAATGCAGTGGATTCTTTCATACATGTCCAAGTTCCTATTTTGACAGTTTTAAATTCTGAGACAGATTTGACTTCTCATTCAAAACATTTTCTTTCAAAAGTTTATAATCAAGTTAACTCTCAAAGAAGTTTTGGCCCTGCCAACTAAACACTACAAATAAACAAGTATTTTGCAAAACTAACTTCGAAAAAAATATAAAGTGTTTTCTAATGTAACTAAAAACCTACTGATTCTCTGTCTTTTGACTAAGATGACATGCCATGGAAATGAGACCACACTTCAAAAGGAGCATATAAACCCACGTTAAGTTTCTATTGCATTTATCTCTGACTGAGCCTAAGCTTAGTAGAACTCTTTTACAGTAAATGCTGGACACAAAAAGTTGTGATGACATTAAACCTTTCCCATCAGTTGTGGAGCACTGTCAAAAAGAGGAGCATATGCACCACAATGCTGATTTTTCATGAACAGTTAAACACAAAAGTCATATATTAATCTGCCACATTTCACTCTTCCATCACCGTTCACTACAGCTCTCGTGACTGCAGCACATGCAAATCATAAATCACAGATTTCCTTGTGTATTTTTGTGGTCTGAACACAAGCCTTGTGTTGCACGACTGAGGCGAAAACTTGCAGTCATAGGCAGCCACAAGCAAATCTTGAGTGTAACTTTCATTATTATTGAAGTAGCACTGAAAAACCACTGGGCTAGACATTACAGCTACAGAAAGGCCTCTGCTTGGAAGATGCTGAAAATTCAGACTCACAAAGAATAAGGAGGAGAAGGTATGCACAGAGAGGCAAAGAGCAAATCCCCCAATTTCCCCAGCTCACAGAGCAGCCCAGAATCATTATTTTTCTGCTCAACTTCAGATCCTCCAGAGATTCCACAGGCAGGGAATGACCTCCAGATCTTGGTTGGTTCACAAACATTCAGCCCTCTGTTGCCACAGACTTTACAACACAGGCTGATCTTCAGCAACACGCAGTGAAGCCAGGAGCTACTCGGAGTTTCTCTGACTCATAAAACAAGCCAGCACAGGTTGCAATCAAGCAGAACAAAGCACACACTGTTCCCATTCTCTATCTGCACTGGGAGCAGTGCTCCCTGATGCTCATGTGTTTCCCACTGCCGTCCTTTGACTGCGATACCCCGTGAGTGCTGCTGTTCGTGGGCTGCTGCCAGGCTGGACGCTGAGGAACGCGCTCCAGCGGCAGCAGGAACAGGCTGCCCTCCAGTCGGGCTCTTCCCACTCAACCCTTGCCTTTGGAGCTGCAAACCCTTATTGCTCAGGGTATAAATGGAGTGGTTACCCTGTGAAAAAGCAGAGAATGAAGGGACTGAAGCCTGAAAAGCGGAGCCTCTCGCCTCGCCTTGTCTGCTCGCGGCTGGGGGCTGCCCGAGCTATTCAGGGGGGCTCTGGAGCCCTGCTGGGATAATTGCTTCCTTTGCAGCAGTTCCTTGCTATTCTTCTCAGATGCTACAGTGGGTTTAAACTCCTGGCACGGTTCTTGTTGTTGTTAAAAGGGTATTGTAAACTGCACCAATGGAAAAGGCTGAGACAGAAATGTGGTTGGAAGCAGGGGAGAAAGTGTTCTGGACACTGAAAATACTAGCTGCTCGACTTTTCACATTTGTATTTGCAAAGCTAAGTAAACTCCAATCTAGCCAGCCAGGTTCTGTATGGAAATCAGTCTCCTGTTTGCTGATGTTTGCTATTATTGGAACAGGCTTGTAAAAATGGCAGAGAAATTGAAATTACTCTGCACTTTATTTTCCTGTTTTACCTTGTGTCTGTGTGCATGCCTTTTTTAGAATTAGTACTATCCTAACATAAACGAGAAGCTTTGACATCTTCTGTGTGAGCAGTGTAAAAATAACATAATGAATAAGAAGTAATCTTTACAGAAAACTAAAAGTGTTACTTGATCAGACTTCAGTTCACTTGGTACAAATTACCTTTTTTTTTTACAGTGACAGGAAGTTGTAAACTGCAATATGCACTCCCACAGTATACCTTCTTCTCCAAAAACACAGAAAGAGCCCACACTATGCTTCCAAAACATACAAACACAAATATTGAGTTCTGAAGTAAACACTTAACTTTTAAAGACATTACTGTTTCTTTACCAGCTACTTAGCATGACAAACAGGAAAAAAAAAGAGTTATACTTTTGCATTTAGAAGACTCATCTACGTCACATTCTGGCTGAATTTTTCAAAAGCAGATGGTGAAATTTAGGAGTCCATGGCAGCTGGAGAAGGTGTGGGGTAGTCAGCATTTCTGCCTGTCAGATGGACACACCGACATGTCCAGATAGTCGAATTTGCAATTCCCCTTTCCAAACCTGGTCCTGAATGCTGATCACCAAAAGGTGCTGCCTGTGGTCCCTGGCATGCAATGCACTGAGCGCCACTGTGACCCATGGGGACCATTTACGAATGGGACAGCTGGGAGCTGCCCTCTGCAGAAGGTCTGAACTCACCACTCCTGAGACACTCTCTGACTCCAATCACTGCCCCAAATATGTAAAAATATTTACAGGGAAAATATTTTAGAATGGTATTACTTTGTGTTGTAAGAAAAATGATGCAAAGAACACACTAAAGAGTGCCAGGGGAAGTTGACCCATGTGAAGAGGCAAGGAAGACAGTATTTAAAGGACTGTCTTGATTACATCCATGCAAACAAAAGAGCTTATCAATAAACTTCCTTAGTCTTCTTGTCTCCTTTTCCAACACAAATATTAACAGCATCGACCCCTACTGCAATTACAGTATGTCACATCAGTCCCCTGATGTCTGCACCAAGGTATAAGCTTAGAGAAAAGTTTGCTGACAATAAAGATCACCCTTGCTTATCTTAGAGGATACAGATCCACTGCTTTCACTTATCTATATCCAGAAAAGCAAAATAATTGATATTTGCTACTCTTGCAAATTAATTTTTAATGGAAGACTCACAATACGGTTTTCAACTTTGAATAAACATTCAGAATTAAGGGGAAAAGATCTAAGAATTCTTAAGTATGATAAATATAAAAGGAAATATTCACCTACTCTAAATAATCATCAAGTGTGCATAGTATTTTGCATTGCACTATTAGTGACTATCCTTCATGTGTTTCAATCAGGCTTTTTCTAAGACAGCCGTACTGTTGACTTTTGAAGACAAAAGAAATCCAAGTTCTACTGAAAATGGAAGTTAATCATACCCAGAAAAGTAATAATTTCAGACAATGTTTGATGAAGAGGGTAAAAAAAGTGTTCTGATGATTCTCTTCTCCTTTCAAATAGTTCCATGTGTTATTGCACATTTGACCAAAGTGCCATAAAAACTTAAATAGTTTCGTCCTTTGATGAGACTCATTTTCAGTGGATTGCAATGAAATACTGCATGTTTTCCCAGACCTAAAGTTTGGCAAGCAATGTTTAGTGGAATACAACATGAATATTTTTACTGTATTTCAGTAGAATGCTTAAATATTCTTAAGTTTCTGAAAGCAGGAATTCTGGACAATCCTACCAGATTCAAAATTTTGTTCAAGATTTGGCAGAACTAATGCATAAATGCTGTATTGCAGATTTAATGACTGGCACTTTCAAACATGCATGCCAAGAACAATTTGATACGCACGCCATTCCATGCATGAAATATTAAAATATTTGCTGTATTTAAAGTTGCCTTTTATAATGTGTTAGATTTGGATCTTGGCTCATTGGGCAAACTAATTTCATAGCGGGATTGCCTGGAAATTTACCACAAAGGTATTACTTTATGATCCTTTAGTTTATGAACTTTTCAACAAATGCTTAAAAGAAATTCACCTTGAGGCAGAGGACTGAGCCTGACATACTTGTAGCCCAAGCAGCAACTCTGTCCCTGAGACACGAGAGGAGGCAAAAACCAAAGCAGGAAAAGGGATTTAATGAGATGCACACTTCCCTGAGGAGCAAAAGAACAGAAGCTCATTAAGTGTGGACTTGGAAGAAAGAAGATATACACACAGGATTCCATTGGAAAGGAATTTTATATGCTAAATTAGTCAGGTAGGCACACAGATATCAGAGTGGCTTCAAGTGTTTCTTCTTCTGTACAGTCATGTGGTTAAATAAACAATACTTTGCCTTTTCAGAAATCTCTTTCGTGGAACTCTCAACTACTCTTCCAACATTTCTGAAGGGAAAAACCATTGGATCACACCTAACTGGAGTTAGCATATACTATTCAAAGTTTTCAGACAAGTCTAACAGAAAGAAAATTACATAAATGTAAGTGAAAGGAGTGATTTTTAAGGCTTTTTACCTAAAAGACTCTGTTCAAAGTGTTAATAGAGAGGACAGAAAAGGATACAACCCTGTCCCACTATCATCTCTACTCTGCCAGCCAAATGGACAGAGGACAGAGATAACTTTGTATATCATTTGAATGCTGCAGACTGGTACCTAGGTGTAATGTTTATAGACTTATTTTAAAGACTGCATTTTGTAGCAAGTAAGATGCAAAGAATATAAAGGTAAAAACTATGAGGCTATGGGCTGCTTGGGGTTAAAAGTAATCTCCTCCATGAGCAGAAACAAAGAATTCCCGTTGCTTTCTCCACAGCACCTGAATAAATACATCATCTTTACCTTATAAAACTTGTCAACACTAGTACTATCAATTCTCCAATGAGAATTTGTGGAAGTCCTTTGAAACAATGTTCAGAGACAGAATTAACTGACTTTGGCATCTCTTGGTTTCATTATTTCACGAACACAAAACTGATGGCCATTAACAGCACCCAGAAGCAGGTCTGGCCTACGTGTTTTATCAGAGGACAATCAGAGGAAAAAAAATGAACTCTGCTAAGAGCACATTAAGAATCATGGAATTGTTAAGATTGGAAAAGATCTTCAAGATCAGTGGGTCCAACTGTGAGCACAGAATATATTAAAACAATATTGTAATACAACTTGTGTGTAAAAAAAATCTGTGTGTAAGAAAATCTGTGTCAACAGGCTTCTCTTATGAAAGAGCTCCCTTGGCTAGTCATCAGTGCCACAGACACGTATTTGTAGATACCACTTTTTGGATTAGGAAAACCCCATTTTAATTAAAATCAGCTTATTATCCAACATGATACCTCGGTAAGAAAATTCCAAATAAGTAAAGGGTTCTTAACTTGTTAGTAACTAGAACTTATCCCACAGAACCAATACTTAATGCTGTCATTTTGTCTGGCACCACACACTTTTTGGCACCGTGCAGCAGGTAGGAACGTGCCCATTTTCAAATTTAAATAGAAAATGCTTCTTCACTGTTTTATTTTTATTTGTAGTCATATGGTTGCTATCTCAATAATTAAGGAAAAACTGAGATAAAGCTGGAAGTTTTAAAATTTCACATCTGTTTTAACAGAAAATTAGGAAGAAACACAATTCACTCTCAAAAATCAACAGGACATATTCCTACGAAAAAGCAGTGAGGGACTGAGATTTGTGCTTAAGTTCTGTGAAAGAGTGTAGGTTGATAAAGGCTCCAAACACACAGGTATCCCTAGTATCACAAGCTGTAATGATGTGTTAACCTTGGTGACAGCCAGAAGAGAAAGGGCAAAGGTTCAGCTGGCATCCCTGGGGAGGATCCTTCAAGGTGAATTTGAGACTCATTGACAGGGCAGCACAGTAAAACTGACACTGCAGTCTGAGAAACATCCATGTCACAAAGAGGAAGAACTGCCTTTTTCTTGAACTTGCTATTCATAGCAGGAGAAAAAATGGTCTTTGTTGAGATGGTTAAAGTAGGGAGAGCACAGTTTGCTACCAGATGAGATCCTAAAAGAGATTATTTTTAAACATTACATCCCTTTTTGAATTGAAAATAGTTATCAGAGCAGGCTTGCCCTTTAATTTATTCTGGTTGCTCCAGCTAGTCTCAATTTTGCGTATTTTAGAAGTTACTTTCCCGTGTCCTACTTAGAAACATTCAGACTGCTAATTTAAAGTTCCTCCTCCTGCTGAAAAACCCATTGCAACTACCTACCTTTATTAACTTCAGGAATAACAGATACAACAGATGACCTCTTAGAACACACCAAAGCCTTCTATTACTGAAGACAAAAGCAGAGTAACAGCTGTCACCACCAGTTGTGTAATTTCTAACATTCAAGCATGACAGTGCAAAAGATAAAGGCAAAGACATGGGAATTTTCTCAGCAGAAAGTCTCATCAGAACAAAAATTGAGAATCTATATGCAGTATATCCACAAAACTCCAGCTGGAATACCTTAAGTAAAGTACCTCAATGACAAACAAGCCAGTAAAAACAAGTGAAGCAGTAACAACACTAGCAACAAAAAAGTGGAAGAATGTAAATTCATTTAGCATTTCAAAAAGAGGCTTCTCTCTTGCTATAAATTATATTATATACTTTCTTGGGAAGTATTAGTCTCAGGAAAGACAGTGGCAAAACTCACACTGATTTCAGTAATGCCAGAATTCCACCCTGAGAGTTCAGGATGTGTGCAAAGAATGTATTAGTGAAACATGCTAACCACGCAAATTTCCCAGGAGTTATAATCATGCAAAGTACCTGCTCTGTAGACATTCCTAAATTATTACAAAGCCTTGAGATCCTTGAATACAAGGGACAATAATCTCAAAACCCCTCCGACACTTCGGCATATAGCTTGAATGATAGAGAAGTTTTCTTTATAAAATCACAGAAATTCTCCAAGTATTTGTAGCTGGGCTAGATCCTGCAAGTATTATACAATCACAAACACCTGGAGTGAAGCATGGCCTGAATAGGAAAGTGAGAATATGATTCTACTGTTTCTTTCTCCCAAAAAGAGCCTATTTATGATTTAGGATGCAATAACACTTTGCAAGGTGGCACAACACAGCTTTGTTGCACGTGTCAGGCTGCTTTACATGTATGAAACAATTCAGGTCCACAACTCATGAAATGCTGAATAAGAACAACTGAACAACTTCAAGACTTGGCCAAAATCACACAGGAAGATTGCAGCAGCCCAGCAGTCTGCTCTGCTTAGCTTGCAGACTCTCTGCCTCGAGGCAATCTTTCGTTTACTGCACAATAATTTGCTCTGTAGGAAAATGTTTTGCAGCACACTTCTAGAAATCATGTTGCAATGACTGCATAGTCTCATGGCAACAACAGACCTGTGATTCTGTCCAGTGTACAGGTGTGCCAGAGAGCACAAACACTCATTTCTGAAATACCTACTGTGCACCATGGAATTGCTTCAATCAGGTACCTGCAGCTTCTGTGGTAACACTTTACCCTGAACAAGCAATTTTTTTTTTTATCCTTCTTGATTTTCATTAGGTCTTACTCCAAGAGAAATGCTCAAACTGAACACCACAGTTCAAAGAAGTCCTAAGAGACAAATGATTTCACATGAACGGGGAGAGCAAGATGTGCAGGGATTGAAATGTGAGGCATGCTGGAGGGAACCCCAAGCCATCATGTCAACATCCCTCACTTTCAAAAACCTGACATTCTGAATGGCATAGACACTTTGGAAAACGATGCAAAACGCCCCCAAACTCACTGAAGACATCTTGATTCATCATCCTTTTGTTCAAGGAACCAAATTTCGTGGTTTGTGAGGGAAGGCAAATTACTTAAGCATAAATATCTCTACGGCTAGTTTCAAAATTCAATATATTCCACGTAGCAGTAGAAATACTTTGAGATATACACCAGGAAAGCATTTCACTTTCTCAGGCTTTAATTTTTCAACAGCATTATCTTCCCTGCCGAATTTGTGGGGTTTATTTACTCTTAAACTTATTCACTTTTGCCCCTCATCTCTCTGCGTTATTTATTCTCCTCTGTGCAGCCAGAACCAGGAGGCTGAGCAGAGGCAAGCAGACAACTGACAACAGCAGCAGACACAGGCAAAAGCAAAGCTGCTGAGTTAGAAAAAATCAAGATGGGTATAAATAGATCCAAGTATAACTAACCACCCACACTTCCACATTAAACAAAGGAACAATCTTCATGTGACCATATGCCAAATAGATTCTCGTTAGATAATGACTTTTCAGAAGGGAAAAAAAAAAAATCAATTAATTGCTCAGTGCAGCATGAGTATTAGCAAGAATTATCCCACAGCTAGATAAAGACAGAAAGCAGCTTTTTTTTTTTCCTTTCCCTTTTAAGGAGGACAACCTCAAGCAGGCAGACTTGGCTCTGCATAATACTACACAGGAGTCTGGAATAACACCCTGCAATGTGTGTGTGAATCCCACACTGCTGCACGTGGTGAATATCTGAACTTGGCAGTAAGTAATTGTGAGTATATTATTACCTGGAGAGAGAGAAGTACTCTGTTGGGTTGAGGAAACCCAAGAACTGAAAAAATTATTATTTTTGAAGTGCTGTGATTTGGACTAGACTTTTTATATAACCAGAAGCATCACAGGAAACTCAGTAAGGCAAAACTATCCAAACAAAGTGAAATAAGCAAAAGTGAAGTTGACAGAACTTTCAAAAAGTAGACCAAAAAATCAAAGCAAACCAAACAAGAAGCTCTAATCACTTACAGCTGTTCAAGGCTCCAAAAACGGGCACTGTTCTTCTCTACTATTTTTATTCTACATTTTTCTTTTGATTATGAGAACATAATATGTGCAAACTCAGCACACAGATTGTTGAGGTTTTATTAAACATGCTTTTAGAGTTAGTGTCATTTTTACTTTACAAAAGTAATTCCTAAAATAAGCATGATACACAATAAAGTCTCAGTTAGCAGTTATCCGATATTTAGATTTTAAGTGACAACATGTGGCTGCTGTGGTGTGCAAGCAACTAGGAATATCAAAAATGCCAAGTACAATCAAATTTATAAGGTCCACTAGAGACTTTCAAGAACAAAAATGCACCTTTTTTTTTTTTTTTTTCTTTTTCCCATCCCCCGAAATGGAGAGGGTTTCAGTGTTTGGAAAAGAGTGAACACAGTGAGGAGCTGGGTTGCTTCACTTCACTGTACAGACTTGCCACAAACAATACATTGATTTCTGCAGGATATCTGTTTATTAGAAGGTCTTTCATGCTTTACCAATGGAGATATCTCTGTATAAGAGTATAAAATAAACCTAAATACAGTAAAAATAAAGGCTGACAGGTCCAGGAGTCTGCATGGAAGAACCTTGGAAGGCAGAAAATTTGTAGTGCTGTTCTGCACATTTGATCTGTAGGGGTCCTAAGCCCCATGTCCAGTGGAATCTACTCTGAACACTTTTTCTGCCTGTACACAGGTTGCCCACTTCCCACTCTGAGTCCTAACGTTTTGTGTGTCAGACTCACAAAAACCTCTGAAAGCCTAATTTTTTCAGTATTGCTTTGCCACTCATTGTTTTTACTCCTGAGGAATCAGACAGCACGGCAGTCACTAAGGGGCTGGAGAGAACAGTGTTTCCAGAAATGGATTTTTAACTTCGAGGAGGATGTCCACACTCTACATGAAAGATTTCCCTAAAGCTGATGAAGGGAGGGGAAGGGAAGAATTAGCTTTCTAAGCACAGTCTTCATCTTTATTGTCTGTAATATAAGCAAAGGCTCCTCTCCTGACTGCTTAAAACTAACCAAACAAAAATGTTTCTTTTTCATTAGCAGAATAAAATGAATGAAGAAATAATTTCCCTCCCACATCCTTTTTTCATCTCTCTTATTCATCCAGAAATTCCCCAACAACGAGACTGTCAGCCAAACAAAACAAAGAATTTACTTTCTCAGCATAATAAATCACCTTTGCTCCCAACCAGCCAAATCATAAAGTCCTACACACCCTGGATAGCTCCAGTAACCTAGTCTGAGATAACAACCACCTGGCTTTTTATTATTTTTCAGGGAGAAGCTTCCCACACACCATTTCTATAATTTCAGATGGTCCCAGCAGTTCAAAACTCTCAATAAGCCATTTCAACAAGAAAATCCTTATAGTCTAATATCTAGGCCTGTGAATGTCCCAAAACTCAGATATCTTAACACATACTCTATTTGCTGCAGGCATTTATTTTCTTTTACTATCTAGGTCATCAGTTCATGACTAGGGACAAAAGAAATCTGTAGAGGATTTTGACTCAATGAGAAGTTTTCAAATTCCTTTAAGTCCACAGAGTATCTGCAAAAGAGCCCCATTCTTCTTCGATTCACTTTCACAATTGAAAGTAGAAGTCGGTCTAAAATAAAACTGACCGTAGAAAAATACACTTATTTCACATTAAAGGAGTACTTCTCACTACTGCTGGGTGAAACAATACTGAGAAACTATAGTTATGCATGTCTAATGCTGAACTTTTTAAGTGGTGAGAAGATAAAAATAGCTGGAGCAAAGGACATCACTGATGCAAAAGAACATTTCTGAAAGTTGTGAGAAAAAACAGAAGGAACAGATACTCTTACAGCTCTAGGGTCAAATGTGATCAGCAACAACTTGGTTTAAAATGCCAGCAAATGAACGACCATAGGAGCCTTTTAATCTAACACTGAATTATGAGTTTTAATTCCAGTGCTTTGGGTTAGAGCACAACATATAAATCTGATAACCTCACACAGTGGATTACACTACTACCAGGCATGCCCTTGGGAGCAGAAGAGGTCAGTTTTGTCCTAAATGCAAAATCCAGTCCCTGTGATAGCCAGCACAAGCCTACAGACCCCGGTGTTCTCCTCAACCCACAGATGTTTGACACTGGGCCACCTTTTGCCCTGTGTCACTATGCTCCTTCCCTCTCCCCACATTCCAGAGACCAACATTATTCTTCGGAGATGTCTGCTGGGAAGACATACCACATCAAGTGTTGATGCCTTAGGTTTTAGCTTTTACATTTTACAAATTCTGTATTCTCTGTATTCCTAGTGTGTAACTCTGAACTGCCTTGCAGCCTGTCAGCTGCTGCTCTCTCATGCTCACACAGACATAACAAAGCCTCTCCAGGCTTGCTCTCCAAGGACACCCAGACCGTCCTAGGCCCAAAATGTGTAACCCAGCACCTTGAGAAGGGGGGCAAGCTGAGGGGCAGTGACATCATTAGCTAAAGTTTAATTGGTGAATTTATGCTGATATGCAAATGGACCAAACCTATAACAGTGTGAAGAACTCGAGACTTGTCGTCCATCTCGGGTGTAGCCTTTGGCCTGCCCAGGTGTACCTTTGAAGGCCTCTTTTAAATAAGTATCACCTTTATTCCCTTACCCTGTCTAGTCTCTGTTTCCAGGTTGGCCTTCTAAGGCATCAGATTTTTGGCACCCCAGATGGTTTACCGTACCCAGCACAGAAGATTCAGGGTTAGTAATGAGCCATTTAAACCAACTAGAACAGTGCTGGGCATTGAGCATGACCCAAACACTTGAGACCAATGGGCTTTTTCCTCACCATTTCCTTACAGCAACCGGAGAAAGCACCTCATCCCCCAGAGAAGTACTCGGGACTGCTGAGTGTAAGAGCTGCAGAGAAGAAGGGAACATCCACGTGGGCATTTTCAGGCCGTTTGCCTTGGTTTGGCACACGGATGGAGACATCAAGCTCCTCTTCCCCTCGGTGCCGCGGCAGCCGCGTGGCCGCGCTCGCGCCTGTCTCGCAGCAGGGCTCGTTAGCCCGGGCCCGGCGCCGCATTAACCGCTGCCATATGGCTGCCGGGCGACCCGCAGCCAGCCGGGAGCTCACATCTGCCCGACAACATCTGCGCAGCTACGCTCCTTCAAATGGCAAACCTGAAATGCAAGCTGCCAGGGGAGAGTCTCGTAATAGGTTAGGGTTTCCAATCCACACTGACATGTACAATTCGAGCTCTCGCTCCTGGCAGATGTGGTCGGGGCTGGAAACTACTCGTGGATGGATTAGAGATGAGAAGTTTTGTTTCAAAGGGCTGAGTCTGAAAAATGAAGTGAGGATGGTCAGACTCCAAGTAGGATGGAAGAAGCTAAAGAGGAAAATGGATACAAAAATAAAAGTCTGTGTGATATTTCTCCTTTTCATGTTAGCCCAGGCTATTAATCAGATTTTTTACAACCTTCCAAGGTGAGCACGGGCCTCTGTAGAAGGTAACATTTTTTATAGCTCAACCAAAAACCCCACAAACAACACACAAAATGATGCAACAAATGACAATCAAAGATCAATGGACCACTGAAAAGAGCTTGGGTATGCCTATGATAATAAAAAAAACTTACAAGGGAGGTAGCAGTGTAGCAGCAGATACCCTGAGAACCCTTTGTCTTAACAGAGAGTGGTTGTGCAGATGTGGAAACGCGAGCGGTTTAGACTCGGCAGGAGAAGAGGCAGGCATGCAGTCAGAATTGGGGGGAAGAATGGGAAAGGTGTCCTCATGATAAGCCACGAGACAGCACAAGCACTTGGCACGGAAAAGAAGGGAGGGCTGATCCAGAAGACACATTTTGAAAGATTTGTGGAAGCTGGAAAGCAAAGAGATTTCAGCAGGAGCAACAGGGACCCTGAAACAGAGCTTTAAGTGTGAGCACAGAACAACAACGTCACATTTTGGAAAAACCAAGGGGAAGAAACAGCAGGATTTAGAGGCATTCAAAATCCTGGGACAGCTGTGTGGTTCCCAATTATTTTTCACAATTTTTTACATTTTTTTTTTCCTCTTGGGGTGCCAAGTTAACTCACAGCAGCTCCAGCTGTGTCACCCGGGGAAACAATATTAAGAGCAGAAGAAATATAAATCATCAACAAAAAACTACTCTTAATCCTTGAAGAAGCCACCATTGTAGGGATCAGCAGATGAAGTAAAAAGAGAGGTAGAGTGGGAAGCCAACCCTCCCAGGGAGTAAGAAAAAGGACTTACAAGAAAGGAAATTGCTGGGGGGCAGCAAATACATATTGGGAATCAGAAGAAAAAATACACTTCTCTTTCTAACCCTCTTGGGGCCTATAGGAAATTGCTGCTTGCCCTTTAATCTGCCCCAAAAAAGAAAAACAATTAAAATGAAATAAAACTCTGAACCATAAGTCCTTGCTCCCTGCCTTCCCCTCACCCCCACTGCTTTGTGTGCTGTGCACCCAGGCCATGATCTCTTATGCAGCTCTCCAAAGCAGAGACAATATTACCATTATAATCACAGCTCCTACAGGAATGTGCATTCTTTTGCTGTGTGTCTAAAATATGTAATTTGGGGAAACAAAGGTGTTAAGAGATTAACGATCAATAAGTCAATGAAAAAGAGAGGAGGCCAGAAAGAAAAAAAACAAAGAGAAATGGAGAAGAAAGAAATAAGGATAAACATCTTGAATTAATTTGGAGTGGCACCGCAACAGTATGGTTTCTGTCAGGAACATTGCTGTAGTAATGGGTTAAGACTGGTACTCCACACAAAACACCCCAACAAATTCAATCAGTTTTTGTTTCATTTCTCTTGATTCACCTCCCCATTGCAATTTTCCCCTGCAATTTAACTTTAGAAAGAAAGATCCTTTCCTAAAGAGGGAATTAATTTCTGCTCTTTCCACTGTTCCCTCCAACACTAACAACGCTTTCTCTTTTCCTTTTTAACTGACAGTCATAGCACTTTCTTCCACTTCCTTTTTTCTTTCTTCTTATGATCAAGGTCACATTGGGATCCACCTATGGAGTTTTAAACTTGCTAAAGCACAAAGGGGCTATGACTGGTCTCCACCAAGAAAACTGAACACGGTACTCTTCAACAATTCATTAACAAAACAGCTGGGGCAAGTACATGTAACATCTTCCTGTGGATGGTTAAGGAGGTTTTCCTGTCACAACAGAAGATCAGAAGGCTTTGTTTTCACATTTTGTAAAAACATTTTCATCACTCACTCATGTAAAAATAGCATTGTGTAAGATGCAATAAATGCTGTGCATTTGTGATGTACTATTTAAGGGCCAGGAAAGGAGACGGGAATTGAAAATTTAAGTTGCAACTCATCTAAAATAAGAGTGTAAGTCATTCAAAACTGTTGATGTCACAAGACAGCCACACGAAAAAGGAATGAAAACCTGTATGCATTATTCATCTAGTAACTTTGATCTTTAAAGCTAAGAAACTTGAACAAGGAAAGATAAATGGCTTCTCAAGCTTTTTCTTTTAAAAATCAAATGAGGATGATTCAGGATAAATGAGAGATAAGAGTTAATACGAAAGAGGGGGAAATTGCAATCACAGTGCTGCATGGAAGTTTCAATGCAAAGGCTTTGCTTTTTGTATTCAATTACAAAGGATTTCTTTCTAAGGTACCAGCATCCTTTTTCATGTATATGTAAAAGATTTTACCTATTAAAATTTCATGTTCAGTATGCAATAGCTTTTTTCTTCTACCACCTATACCATGACTTGATGTGAACAATTAGGAAGCTTTCTGAAGCATGGGCTCCTAGTGGTCATGGGACAAGAACAGACCCAGCTGTGAAAACCTGACCTCGAAACCTGGCTCAAACATCAGCTTCATCTAAAATAAGTGCTAGGTACGTATACTTTCTCCCACTGGGAAAACACTGATAATTACAGGCACTCTGACTGCATCCTGATTTCACTGAAGCTTAGTCAATTATGCAGGCATTGCTGCTAAAACATAAGACAAACTGATAGATCCAAAAGCACATGGAGGTTTCCCTGTCTAGATGGGAGAGCCACAAAATCCTCTGTGAATGCTTTGTGCTCCCGAGAGTCTGTAATTATTGCCAGTTTTTGCCTAAAGATATGCTCAAAGGCCCTACCATCTTGGTTAGATTACTGGTGTCAGCATCTTATAGAGAGGCAGCTGCATTTGGGATTCACAAAGAAGACAGAGAAGCAACACAGCTCCTTGAGGGAGGCTCTGAGCAAACCCAACCCAGGCAGACACCGCCGCAGCCATCACAAATCCCAGCACACCAGCCATTTCCAGCAACAGCAAAGCCCAGGGAAGAATGCCTTGACTTCACAGCATGCTGCAGGAGGGTTTACTTATCTGAGCTTCCAAATTGTTACCTCCACACAAGCAGATATCACTAATCAGATGACAGATCTAGACAGGCTGGGTGGATGCGAGCACACGTTGTGAGATGGAGGAAATGGCCGGAGAATGAGGTGAAAATTTCATGGTGGGGTGTGTCGTAGGAAGGCAGTGGGAACACCATTTCAAAAGCAGTGGGAAGTTTCTGGGGTACAGCAGGAAGATGGGTGAGAAGTGAATGGAGGCATGCTGAATTCACAGGCTTACAAGCAACCAATATTCACTGTAATTACTGCGAGTGCCTGAGCAAGTCATTGCTAATGGCCCTCGAAGCCACTGACACTCTGCCAACTGCATCCAGACAAAATACAGTTGGAAAGACCAAACCCAGTGATTACAGCAGTCAGCAGAAACTACACTGATTGCACTTCCTCCTCAGCCCCAGGGAGTGCAAACTCACAGCTTTTGGCACCAAGGTGACACACGTGGCTATGTCCTAATGACACTGTGCTGCCATGCAAAAAAGATGGCTAGACTGATGGGGCTGGGAGCAGGGCTGCTCCTGGTGGGATGCCTGGAAGCCTGGAGCCCTGGCCTTGATCCCTGCCCCAAGCAATAGGCAGGCCTACGAACTTCACCAGTGCCAAATGTGTAAACACCACAAACAGCTGGAAACAGAACCAGGAACTTCCCCACCCTGGTGCGCTCCCTTCTCTCTTGCTCACACACAAGACCTTGCACCTTCTTTCTCCAACAAGTCTCAGCTCCAAGAGGAGTGTCACACAGCCTCTCCTAGTGCAGATGGATCATATAAGAAACTGGAAAAATACATCTGAGCTCTACACTGTTTGCAGTGAGAAATTAGAGCTATTCACTGGATTGAGCTGAGGCACTCCTTTTTAGCTATATATATATATTACAGGAGGGATTCTTGATTCCACAGTAATCCCAGCAGAAAAATTAACTAGATGAGCACAGAATCACACTAGTTCTGTTCTGTCCTCATGAT
The DNA here is from genome assembly GCA_013400235.1 of Oriolus oriolus. NCBI lineage: Eukaryota > Metazoa > Chordata > Aves > Passeriformes > Corvidae > Oriolus > Oriolus oriolus. The sequence continues at coordinate 1,024,160 of VXBT01003964.1, read as the reverse complement.
AACTGTTTTTCAATTCAATAAATTACACTAAAGGTAAGTGTTTGCTTCACAGGCAAGACTGTTCCAGCTTCATTTGTAATATTTGGAGAGGGATTAGCCAGATCAAGCATTTGCTTTCATAACATGGTGTAAGGAGCACACATGAGGAAAATCATGTCGAGCCCCAATGCACTGAGAAAACTGTTTATAGACAACACACTCAAGAGTAGAGAGGAAAAATATTTTGGTGATGATTCTCCATCAGGTGCACCCAGCAGACATCTGTGCACTGAAGAGCCTACACCAGGTCTCTAAAATTGAGCACTGCTGGGAGAGCTGTGCTCAAATAAAATGTCTGCATCTATAATCCCCTTCACAGATAGCTCTGCCCTCACCCTTAACTTTCATTTCCTATTTGTTCCATTGACTAGTTTATAAACTGAAAGACATACACATTTTTTCTCTTCAAAGAGCATTTATTTGCCCTACAAATGGACCAAAAATATTAAAAGACTGATTTTTATTATCTCACCTACATAAACACATTGATTTCCTTAACTATACCCAGGACAAAATAACATTTTCTTTTTATTGCATTCCTGAGGAACTCATGCATTAACTTGGATCTTATTTATCTGCTCTTTAGCTACATCTTTTTGCTTCAAACTCTCAGTCAGGAATGGAGCTTCCAGCTCTGTTTCTCTGGCACTCTTAGTGCTCATTCTGAAAAGTCCAGTTTTTTTGACTCATAGATGACACTGCCATCTGTGAGTAGAGAAGAAAAAAACCTTCCAAATATTAAAAATAAGGTTGCTTCATGAAGACACCATCTTCTTGAAGAAGGTATAGATATGAATAGAAAAAGAGATGTCAAGCATCATGCCTTATTCAGAAAAAAGTACCATCTTAATGTTTATTTTAAATCTCTTGTCAGAAAGGAAAGCATTAATATGAAATGCTTCTAACAGCCTTTGACACTTACAGAACTCTTAAAATTGCAATGAGTCAAAGATCCACAAACCTGTAAGAATGAAAACAACTGCAAATGTTTTAGAAGTGGAGCCACCAAAGCCTTTTCATTTATTAAATGCCCACTGGTATTACATATGTATTGAACACCAAGACATACAGTTTGGCATTTCCTGATCTTCTAATTTCATGGCTTAAAAAGAGGAAAGTCACACTTGTATTACAGAAATTTACTGCCACTGAGTCAATCAAAATTCTGCTGCCACATGAAGGTAGGTGTTCATTTTATATATAGATGCTTAATTAAAATAAGAAAAGAAACCTGTCACTTAAAACCCATCAATTTCATCCTCATTTCAGCTTTTGTACTCTTTTAGGGTTTTTTTAATTCCTGTTGCCAAACGGAAATAGAAACGCCTTTATAGAGATAAATGAACAGAAATGGAATAATTCTAAATCAGGTTTCACAATTAGCATTTCATTCCCATCTGCCCTTTAGCAAGTTGTCCATTCCAGGTCCCAGTCTCCCTTCCCCTCCCAGCCACTAGCAAGATCATACAGATGGTTACTGCAAAGCTGTAAAGAGGTGCATCTGAATGCATATTCATCCACTTGGCAAGATCCTGCTACAGCTGTAAGACGGTGCAAACCTGCATCACAATGCTGCTTCAGGCTCTCTCTGCCTGCCTGAGGAAGCACCCACGATATCAAGAGTGCTGCTTAGGACAACGCCAGGCACATATGACATCAATGGACACGGCTAAGCTGGGCTCTGGCAGCTCTGTTAATTTACACCTCTGGAAAAAAACCACTCATTTGGGTACCTGAAACAAGTGTGTCTCTACACCTACATCGAAACTCACTTTCATTCGTTTGTTTCTGGAAGGAGACGCTGGTAACACAGGGTAACTCTGCCGGATGACACGGTGAAAAATACTGTGTGGGTGAGTATTTGATACAAACACCCGAAAATAAAACCAAACTGAGGGGCTTTATTTCATCCTAAGAGCAGCTTTAATGACTACAGGTGACACTGCCAGTCAGTGATAGCTACTCTTGTTCTGGGTATGTCTTTGTTCCAGCAGCTGGAACAGTTTTCATGTATAACAAAGGGAATGCTGCCTTAATAGGCAACACCTGAAAATCCTTCAAGAGAATAAACTATAGCAATAGAAAATGCAAGTTTAGAAAGCGCTTCCTGGGGGAAAAAAAAAAAAACAAACCATAGGTAGCACTGGAATCTTCTCTTTATCTCAGGTCAAATGACTTGTCACGGTTGGAAGGAGATTTGAAAAGGAAATTGCAAGTTCTTAGCAAGTATGATTGGAGGAATAGAGTTAATAGCCAGCAATCAGTATAGGCTGGGTAGGGTACTTAAAAATTTAAATGTATGCATACACCACAACTGCAGAATGCCTGGGCTTTGTCTTGTTTGTAAAAAATAAATGGAATAACAGGCAATTTCAGTCTCAAACCAAAATGGTAATTTTATACTTAAGTTGCTGGGGCCTAAGAGTACTTCCATTAAATATTTCCCTCATTTCAGTATGTGATTGAGGCATGTAAATGGTATGTGCCTCTGATCTTGCTTTACACTAGTAACCTTTCCAGTACCAACAGGATGTTATGTGCTTTCAGATGATACAGTTTCTCTCCTGTGGAAAGATGTTTCTTGTATCACCATGTTGGCAGCAAATAAATGATTTTTGAACTCCATTCTTCACTGCCATTCCTGCAAGACATTTAGGCTCACTAGCTTATTGTTTCACATGTCAAAAACAAAAAAAAAGGATAGCTTTCTGACTTGAGAAGCTGCTTTATCCATACTCTTAAATAGTCGTGCACTGTATTCAGCAAGCTACAGATACAAATGGGAATGACAACACCTCTAATGAGAAAACAGATTCATCTGATATGGCAGGATAAACCATTATCTCTCTAAAGAAATGTGTCTATATCCCCAAACCCTCTTAACCTTTCTAATACAACACACAACTTTTCTGAATGTATTATTTTCAACAGCATTACAAAAGAAGATCTCAACGAGACAACTCGTAGTTTCTCTTTCCAACCAAAGAAGGCAGATATTACAGGCTGCAGAAATTTGTAGGTAGATAAAAGGTAAGAAAATTATAGGACAGTGATGAGTATAATGAATTTCACTTCCACAAGCTTCTAATTCTTCTGAGGAAGAGAAGAATATAGGTTTTGCATAGGCCTCTTTAACAAACAAATGCATACCCTGCAATGAAGTACTAGGAGATGAGAGGTTACATTCCAAGCTAAATGCAAACTAGCCCTTGCCCGTGAGGCAAGGAAAGGACACATCCTAAAAAGGACAGCACAGCCAGATGCCCACATGCTCAAGAGATAAGTAAGTTGAGATTCGTTGGTTCTTGTGTTGTTTGGAAAAAACTTTTTATACTTACTGTAATTCTCTCATCTTTGTCATCTAGAGGGGTCCCATCTTTCTTCCATGATATAGTGGGCTCTGGGTGACCTCGTGGGGGCTGGCATTCCATCACTGCTGGTTCCCCCACAGCCACCATGACATCTGATGGATTTTGTCTAAAGTCATCCCGTAGAACTGAAAGAATAAAGACAATGAAGCGAAAAAATTACTCAACAATATACTAATAGCACAGCAAAGTGTTTTGTATTGGCTTTTAATGGTGCCTGTTGTCATCGTATTTTACATTAACAAACAGAGCAGTTAATCAGGAGAGCTGGGGGGGTACTTTTTACAAGAGTGTGTTGTGAGAGAACTAGAGGTAAAGGCTCTGAACTGAAAGAGGGCAGGTTTAGATTAGCTGTTGGGAAGAAATTCGATACTGTGAGGGTGATGAGGCCCTGGCACAGGGTGCCCAGAGAACCTGTGGCTGCCTCATCCCTGGAAGTGTTCAAGGGCAGGCTGGATGGAGCTCTGAGCAACCTGGTCTAGTGGAAAGTGTTAGTGCAAAAAAAATTAATGAACTAACTAAACTTCCCAGTTCTTTGATGACATTACAAATCACTAAACACTGGCCCAGCCTTAGCCAAACTCATCTTTGCAATTTAGCTTGTGTCTTTTTAAAGAAAAAATACTAAAATCTTTCCTGATCTCTGGTAGTCATCACTTGGCCTAAGCTGGGACCACATCCCTTATTTAGAAGTCAATTTTACAACTTTTACATAGAAAGAAACATTTTTATTGCAGCTTCATCACTAGAATTTGTTCTTTCTCATCATTTGGCAAAGCCCAAGCCCAGGAAACCCTAGTTTCCTCTAGTCATCCACTATGAATTTTATCAATAGCTGTGTGATTATTTTTCTTTCTGGGAGAGGAGAGACACCATACTGGGCTCAGCAGACCACTACACAGGGACACGGTTTAACAGAATAATGGCATTCCTAAGCCTGGCCAAGTAAGTGGCATTAGGTTTAATCTAAAAATAAATAACTCAAATGATAACAAACATAACGTTCTAGTCCTCTCCACTGCCATTCCTCCATCCACACTGAACAAAGCGCAGGGTAATGGAAAAGTACACTACAACCAAAGGACTCTCAGGATTTTTACAGAGCTGTTTGTTACTCTTGCTACCTGCAACAGTCTTGTGTCAACAGTAAATAATGCCAAGGCTAGAGCAAAAAATACATATACATTCCCCAAGCGATGGACCCCAGATACACGGACATTCACTGCTGAACAGGGGCTTGGTTGTTAACGCTGCTTCAAAGAGAGGTGAGATTTATTGTCAGCTGTTAAAGAATGTGGTTGTTCTTACAGATTGGGAGGTACAGTGCTCCCACCAAATCATCCCTCTCTGTAAGGTCTTTCATGCTGGTAAGGCCTTCTAAAATGGTCTGAGGGCAAATGGGTCCCCTGCTTTGGGACAGAGGTATATATACCTTCCTCACCCCTGCTTTTATTATAACATAATACACGACAGGGAAAGTTCCACATTGATACAGAAGTGTAGGCAGGGATCAAAAACAATAAATAAAGACTATTTTGCCACTATTCTAGAAAAAGGACATAAATTCCGGAAGTAACAAAGAACAGCTGTGTGTCAAAAAGACTTCAATATAGTACAGATCTCACCAACTATTTGAATTTACTAATCCCCTTCCATACTGAAGCAGTCACATTTCTAATATTTCAGTTCAATTCTTGAAATTTCTGGATGCCCTGGAAACAGTATATACTGATAAAATATCTGTATCACTTTAACAATACAAACTAATAGAACAGAATTATAGGACTTAAAAATGAAATTATGGAATAATTTAGATTGGAAGGAACCCCTGGAGGTCAAGTCTACAATGAGATGCTCTTGAATGAACATGTTCTCTTGGACAGATGAGGTCTCTTGAGCAGACCTAGTGCAGAGAGTTTATTAAAAAAACAACCCAAAACCCAACACAACAAATAAAACATGTATCTATTGCTTAGTGTACAAAAGCCTGAGAAAGCATGCTCCAATTAACAACAACGTATTTCTCTCTCTAAAAGGCAAAACTCATGGATATTTTCCTTCTATGAACTTGGGTAAAATTGAAAATATTTTCAGCCATAATACCATGTTTCTAAAAAGGGGAATTATGTAATTTTTAGTTATTCAGAAAAGTAAGTCAAAAGACCAGTCTTTTAAATTCCCTTCTGCTTTCAACAAAACTTCATTAAGTTCAGCCCACATTCTCTAACATCTTCCTTACTATATTCCCCAATATATTAAAGCACCAAAATTGCACTTCAAATTAATTTTTGGTTATGGAAGTGTTAAAACACTACTCACATACACTGAAAACATTAAATATCCTTGTTCCACTTATATTGAATGTGGTGTTAACAGCCAGAGACAATTTCTTGTGTTCCCAAGCCATCCAGACACATGGATCCCTATAAATCATGTAGTGCAAATGGACAGCTGGACACTGCTTCTACTGAAGTCCAAGAATTTTTTTCTATTTAATACTTTAGAGACTTAATCTGGCTTGGAGCCACTGATCATATTATTACTTCTTTTTTTTTTTCCCCCACTTCTCCAAATTGAAGAACATTAAAGAAGAAGACACAGAAGTCGCACAAAGTTACTAACCCCTCCCTCCCATATATCCAGTTCCCAGTGCCAACAGCACATGAAAGTGCAGAAGAGTTTATTTGCTACACCACAGTTCTATTGCAACACAAAAAAGGGGTGTTTTGACCATGAGTAAGAAGTCTCTTATTACTGCTGAAGATTGTATCACTTGGATAAATTTAAGATACATATAAAAAGAAGCAGCCTGAAGTTTAATAAAAATTAAATCAAGGGATCTTAATAAAGCATAAGTGCTTCTCAAGTCTGAAAGGCCTCATAAATCTAAGAGAAAAGACTATCAGATGGCACCTCAGATGGCTTTAGCACCTTTGAAGCAACAAAGAAGTCCAGTACTTACATAATAAAACCAAATTACTTCTGTAATTTCAACACTCCTTAGTCTTATAATAGCTTTACAAGCATAGTACCTTGCCTGCAAACCAAGACCTTTCACAAATTAACCAGTTCTTAATAGAATGCCTAGGAGGACATCAAAGGTCCTGGCCACAGATACTTCAAAACAAGTATTTTTTTTCCCATTTACTATGAATTATTTTGGCTCCAACATCACATAATGAAATGCTAGCAAAATGTAATCCATTAGAGATTACTCCACAGATAGTCATCGTAATTATTTTTGCAGCTGTAAAGTAGATACATGCTCTGTTTTGTTTGCCTCAGGCCCTGGCAATCTTGCATGAAGTTATAAATCTAAAATTTTCATCCCTTACTGAAAAAACCTAATTTTTTCTTTGCTATCCTTTACAGTCAAGGCTCACTGTAAATTGAGAAAACATTTCCTTTTCAAGTTATATTAGAAGCATACTTCGCAATCCACTAAAGCAAATGTTTTCTGTCACCAAACGGTAAAATTTCACCTCTTTCTACATATATGCAGCTGGAGTGAAAAAAAGATCTATCAAGAGGACGTTTGTCTTTTTTTTTTTTCTTTTTTAAGACTCTTCATAGATGTAACACCCTCCTCCCTGTTTCTGACAGACCTCGGTTAAGGTTTTCTAGCATTTTACCTAATATTTTCTGAGATGCAATGAAGAATGATTGTAACCATCATCACAGTACAGCTGGGACAACTCCATGATCTCGCTGTGTGAACATGCTGAACTAATCAGGTTCAAAAACAACTTTTGTAGATCCACTTAAAATGTCAACTGCTCACACAACTACTTCATATTGTGTACACAGTGCTTTTTTCTTCTTTGTTGCCTTCTATGAAAAATAGTAGAGACACAACTGGGTGAAATGGGAGGAAGGTAGGCAGAATTCTTTTTGCCTATATAAATTGTAGATAATTCAGAAAGATTATTGTTGCAGTAATCTTTAAATAACTGTGATTCAAAAGGGATATAGAAAACGCAAGATAAAATAAACCAACCAGAAAGTTCTAGTCAATGCTTGAAAAGAATGAATTTGTAATGTAGTTACCATCAGACACTGTGGATATCATGCCTTAACAGGTGGTATCATTTACGATCTAGAAATCAGAAAATTTCCTGAAAATTTTGATTACAGGTCTATTCTAGTCCAGACACCTCATGCACAGTTCAAAGCAGTGCAGCAAAATATATCCAGGATCCCTAATCAACCAAGACCTTACAGCCAGGGTCACCCAGTGAACAGAGGAAGAGGGAAATGATGATGCTTGTGGTGCAAGTTTCTGAATCAGACCAAGGCAATTTAAATCCATTTCAATTCTTATGAAAAGGCCTCACTCAGACTTGCTTCCCATTAACTCTCTTGCACCATCCCACACAAAACACACTATTTTGCAAGTCTGCTTCTTAGAGAGAGACTGGTGAGCCAAAGTGTGACACAACTATTTAACATAAGAGATCCCAACAAGCTCCACTCTTTCAGCATGAAGATAACTTGAATCCTTCTTTGAATAGCAGCACGTGCCTCAAAAATGGTGGGAAAAGAAAGTGAAATAAACAGAAGAAATGGTCATCACATTTCTTTGAGAAACAACTAGACCTCAGCTAATGAGCAAGTTTCCAACAGCAAACAAAATCCCCCATCAAACAAGCTAAAGCCCAGCAGCACAACCTTAATGGCCCACTGCCCTGGTTTTTGGCTAATTTTGTTAAAAATTGGAATAGATTTTACATCTTTTTTAATTCTCATCAATTCTACTCTTTTCATTCCTTTAAATATATAAAAAGTATTTCCTTGTTTCCCTTTTTCTTCCCAACGAAAAGAGCAGTATTTACAAACTAAGTTTTCACCTAATACTTCATCTGACTAATAAAATACAATGAACAAAAAAACAAAAATGAGAGCTTGCCTTCAAAACCTCTAAGATTAGGAAAACAAAAATAGGATTCAGGAGGTTATATGAATCATCTAATCCCATGAAGCTGTAATCAAAGAGAAACTAATTATTGCTTAGTCAGGATTGAGCTGTTATTCAAAAGCAGAACTCCTCCTGTAATTTAGGATCAGCAATGATCCCTCTTCCCCACTACCTACTGAACTTGTAATTCAAATTTACTGAGACACACCAGACATTTTTGGCATTCAAATATAAGATGGTTGTCAGTTGGAACAGTGCTTCAAACCAGGTGCTTAATTTTAATTACAACTAACTTAAGCATCAGCCAGAATTATGGTACCTTGTTTAAAGAGTTTGCTGGCATGAAATTTATACAGATGTCAGGATATAATTTTTAATACATGCATGCCACTAACAGGAAAGTCTTAGAGCACCTAATTAAGCAAAAAAGAAACAAAAAAAGGTATGCATTATCAAGTTTAAGTCAACCCATGTGTTACCATATAATATTTTAGACCTCATTAAATGGTTACCTGGTTTGACCAAAAACTTGATCATTTACAAATGAGAAATATTTTTTTCGGAACAGACCTCCCTAAAAGTCTCCATGCAGTCATAAAAAGTTAAAGGAAAAACTTATTCCCTGAAAAAATGCTTTCCTTTCCTTTCTGAAGGTGTTAAAACCAGGTTAACATTGGTGTTAACTAAAATAAATAGTCATTAAAATGGAACAGAAGGAGTAGGGCTATAAATAGTCAGAAATTACTGTTGTGATCATCTAACAAGACCACTCATGTAATGCAGGCAATAATTTTATGCAGTGACCGAGTCCAGCAGTGCCGTATGGAATGCTTCAAAGGATGTCTACACTTCTACAAGGCTCCAAGAGGCTGAAGTCTCAGCCAGCAGGCCTAGGGCTCCCCACTTCCTTCATTTCCAGTTCTCTTATGTTTCCCACATCGCAGCACTTTGACCTCTTGCTACCCCTTGCTCAGCCAGACCGAAAGCCTTCTACAGGCAAGCAGATGCCAATCAGCTCAGTATCCACATCTCTAATATTCCTTCAGTCTTCTCTGAGCTTCAAAAACTGCATGAGCCCTGGACACGTGGCCCCTGCTCCGACCACAGCACCTCTGACTGCACAGTCTGAGAATCCACATCAAACAGGTCTCCAGACAGAGGAGGCTGCTCATTGCAAAGAGGATGATTATAAAGCAGTGACCACCACTTGACATCATCACAGGAGGGGTCTATTTTTAATCCTCGGCTATACATTTATGACAACACATTTAACATCATGTATGCATACAGTGCTGTCCTGCTCTGCTTTAAACTCTGCCCATTGGCAAAGCCTCCCACCTCAGAGTCTGAAGAAACAAAAGTACTTTAAAATCAAATGGCTTTTTGCTTAGTAGTCATACGCATTTGTATGAGTTAGTTCAGACCTTTATCTGGGTCTACATAATTGACATCACAACATTATACATATTTCTGTTTCAAGATCTCCTTCAGTGAATGGAAACAACCATTAAAAACCCTCAGTAAAACAACTAGTTTTTCTACTTTATTACCATTGAGATCAATTAATTAAGTTTAACCACCTGGTTCATAAATACTTCCTCCATGATGTCACCATGGAAGAAACTAAAGGGTTAATGAATGCAAGAAAAGATTTCCAAAGGCCTTTCTTTTAGACATTGAAACAATTTAAGATCTGCCTTTTGTTACTATGCTTGTTCTCATATTGCCAAGGATTTATTTTTAAATTTGAAATTACACCACTTTTAAGATTTTAGACACTATAAGAGGCATGTAGATATTTTAACAGCAATTTAAATTTGGAAGAGTTAAGAGTGCTGAAGAACAGCATTCAACTTGAATGAATGAAAAAGAATTACTTAGAGAATTTTAATTAAAGAGTGAATATACACAGAATGCTTTAGTTCAGAAAACTTGCATTCCTTCTACCCAGCAGAGTAATGCAGAATTACCAGCAATGGGAAATTGTCTGTGTCTCACGAAACATGCAGATCTGCTAAAGATTTTAGTGAATCTTGTACCACATTCTGCTGTAAGAATGTTAACAGATTAGAGGTGTAGGGAAGCAGCATTAAGTTCGTGTTACCAGCCTATGCAATTTAGTACCAACATTATCAGTACCACCTGGCTGATGACACCAGCAGAGAGCACCGACAGTCAAAGCAACAAAGAAACATGGCTTTGTTTTAGCACTGACAAACAGAATCAAGACAATAGAGTTTAAATATAGATGATGGATGTACAGAACAGCAGCACTGAAATCAGACTGCACTTCTAAAATGTTAACAAAATGTACTGTCTCCACTACTGTAGCCTTTAAGTTGCTTTAAAACAGATTCTCTCTAAGGAATTATGTTTTTGATTGTTTTTTTCTCTGCCCATCGAAAAAGGACGTGGGGGTGCTGGTTGACAGCAGCTGAACATGAGCCAGTTTGTGCTCAGGTGGCCAAGAAGGCCAATGGCACCTGGGCTGAGTAAAGAACAGTGACCAGCAGGACCGGGGCAGTGACTGTCCCCCTGAACATGGCAATGACAATGCTACACCTTGAATCCTGTGTGCAGCCTTGGGCTCCTCACTCCAAGAAGGGCACTGAGGGGCTGGAGCATATCCAGAGGACAACAGAGCTGGGGAAGGGGCTGGAGCACAAGTCTCGTGAGGAGCAGCTGAGGGAGCTGGCGGGGCTCAGCCTGGAGAAAAGGAGGCTCAAGGGAGACCTTATCACTCTCTACAACTGCCTGACAGGAGGGTGCAGCCAGGCGGGGGTTGGGTTCTGCTCCCAGGTAACAAATGACAGGACAACAGGAAACGGCCTCAAGCTGCACCAGGGGAGGTTTAGGTTGGGTATTGGGAAAAAGATTCTTCACTGAAATGCTGTTCAGACATTGGAATATGCTGCTCAGGGCAGTGGTGGAGTCACCGTGCCTGGAGGGATTTAAAAGACGTGCACATGTGGCACTTGGGACACGGTTTAGTGGTGAACTTGTCAGTGCTGAGTTAACAGCTGGATTCAATGAGCTTAAAGGTCTTTTCCAACCTAAACCATTTGATGATTCAGCACAGCATCATCAAATTAGGATCTTCATATCTACTGAAGGTTAATAATTACCATCTCTGGAAAAGTGTAATTCCTGAAGACACTCAGCAATACGTATCAGCAAATAAAAGACCAGCCTGCTTTTAATCCATTAAAGCAAAAGGAAATCAAGGACTGCTGCACCAACCGGATCACATATTTAAAAGGTGCTGATGGCAAATACAAGTCATATGCTTGAATCAAGCAGTATGTTACACTGCAAAAGCAATTAAATATTTAGGCATTTGGCAATAAACTTATGACTGCATAGAAAGACTTTAAAATAAATATATTTATAGTCATTCATTACTGTCATTAAGAAACTCACAATTGTTAATAGAAAGAAAGGCATGCTTAAGAAGCAGGGTCCAAAAAAAAAAAAAAAAAGACACCTGTAAAAGCCATTGGCTGAAAGTTACTGAAAACCACTACGAAAATTTATGCAAACCACTCAGAGTGTCTGAATTTATTTCATTCATTTAAGATTTGGGTTTTAAGTACTGCCTGGAATTTTACTGGGCAACATAGCTGTCAGCCTATAACAGTATTTCCACGTGTGGAAAGGAAATTGTAAATGGATTAGATGATGAATTGAGAATCAATTAAATGACCAAATCTGATAAGCCATATAAAGAGTAATTTTAACTCCTGTGAGAAAGGGTAACTGACAGGCCTCAGAGAACATGCTGCAGCACTGGGAAACCTAATTAAGTCCTGAAGGATCTGTGATGCCTCAGGCACGCAGCTCTGAGAGTATCCCCTAGGTCGATTGAAAATTGAAAATAGATAAGGAGAAGGGACCTAATTATTAATTTGACTGACTGTGTAGGAAAAGCAATCCCTGTCAAGATCTTCCACATATTATGCTCTAGGACAAGGCACCTACCACCTGTAACTAAGAATTTACCTCCTGGAAGAATAGATTAATTTCTACAGATGGCAGAGATTATTTCCCTTCACTTGTCCTAAATATTAAATATTTTCAGGTATTTTCTGGTAGTAGTAGTAGTAGTAGTAGTAGTAGTAGCACATTTTGCATTTTGTTTTGGGGTTGTTTGAACCATGCTGGATTACAGACAATATTTTCAGCATGACTAACACAGCATATTTCCAAACTTATGGACATAAACCAAGGGGTTTTAGACACAGCTCAGCCAGGAACTGTCTTTCAGACATCACAAATTAGTTTTCATAAGGTAAAGAAGGGTGTGCATCTTTAGATCCAAGGATTTGTCTGCATTCTGTAAATAAAGATTTTTCTCTCTATGTTCCAAACTAAGATTCTGATGTTTAGTTTGCAAGACTCTGTTGGCTGCATTGGCCTTCCTTCAAATGAGATTATAGTGGAGAAAAAGAACCAGATTAAAAGGCTGCAACAAGACCCTGTCTTAGCCATCCAAATTACATCATAAAGAGATACCTGAATCAAAGAAGAGATGTAAGGACAAACAAGGAAGGAGAAAAGATGAGAAGACACTTCACCAGAACTCCAAAGTTTTCCTTTACTACTCACCAAACTTATTTCACGAGCAAAATAGAGTTCTTTTTCAAGAAAGATTACAAGAACCAACCCAGAAATGCCTCTGTCATCTAACACAGGATAAGGGAATACAGGTAGCCAGGACAGAAGCAAATATTTAGCCAGTTTTCAATCAAAGGTTAAAGCTAGGATGGGAAATGAAGCCAAATTGCAATTTATTTAAAAGGTGTTGCTCTTGTGTTATGAAAAACAAACTCTCTTCCCATAGTTCCTAAAATGGAAAATCCCTCAATAGGCCAAATCAAGGAACCTCATTTGTTGTAACCTGTGCTGTTAAAAGAGGGGAAGCAACTGCTCCAGTCTTGCCAGTGGAACTGGCAGCACTGTTCCTGCAGTACACTAAAGGTTTAAATGTTGACCATACTTTTACATTTACTTATAATCATCCTTTCACTCTGAAGGAGTCAAAAAATTACCAGAGGAGACATTTGCAAAGAAATAAAGATTTCCATGCCCTTGATAAGAATTTTTCTGCAGTAGTTCTAAATCTGTATATGCCCCATGTTAGTGTTCTGCTAAGGGTGCTGCCTCCACACAACAATTTCAGCCCCGTCCTCCTGCTTAGCATGCAAATTCTAGGGTGTTATAACTGTACCACTACCATCAACATTTTTTGAAAGGACTCTTATTTCCATGAAAAAAATCCCCATTATGCTCTTAAAGTGGTTGAAAAAAATGACATTTTAATATCAGAGAATATCCAGTATCATTACCACACTCAAACAGCTAAGTTGCTCCTTTAATATTCTGGAAAATTATATTCCCCCATTACACATGAGGTCAAGCCTGAAACATCAGTCAGAAGGGGCAAGATGCAGGCACTTCATACGGCTGAGTGGCTTATTCTAAATAACAGCAGAGCTAAGAACAGCATTTGCTGGCACCACAAACTACAGCAAGGCCACACAGCTCAGAAATGTTGCTGAACTATTACATACACTTTTATTCTGTTCTATTGTTCTCTTATTGTATACAATTTTATTGTCTTGGCAGAATCTACAGACCACAGAGCTCCACTGTCTTTGTTCAGCTCTCCAGACTGCTGTACAGCAGGACATACCTCAGCTGGACAGTAGATGTTTCATCAATTCTACCCTGCATTCCCAAATGCATGAATGTATCATCCTTATGGTAATGCTATATCTTGTTATTTAACATCCTAAAACACTCAAGATGTAAATTGACAAGAGACTGCCATGGTAGAAATGGATAAACCCTTTCAAAATTACATTGATGCCAAATATCATATACTTTCCAAATTACTTTTGCTGGCTTTAGAAAACAATGCAGGGAATCACCTCAGGGGAGAATAGCAGACAGCCTTTCACAGAGGTCATAGAGAAATATAGCCTTCATCTAATTCAATTAACTGCTTTCACTTAGATCCCAAATGGTACAGGCAAACATTTGTTCTATTTCAGGCATATTCTAAGAAATGAATCATTCTGCTTTCACACTACACAAAGGCACGGCAAAATATCACACACTCAATTATTTTATTGTTCAGAATTTGAAAAATCTCAAGACAGACGTCTTTATGATTTACAGTGACATCTCGTAATTTAGGAAACCATCTGAAGGCTTCAAATATTGTCAAATTCGACAAAGAACATTACAAAAAGTAGCAAAGTTAATAGCTACAACAGTGAAAAATGGTTTTGAAAGCAAATAGACGCACCAAATTCACCAAGCTGGAACTCTGAATTGCAGCTCTTGGAGATTTATGCGCTATCGTAAATGGAAAAAGACAGTAAAATCACAGAGAAAAGTACTTCTGCTTTTGGACTCTCATGCTGGCTTCAATCCCTATGAGATATTTGAAGGCAAAGTGCCAATTGATCAATATGTTACTATTTAATGTGCAGTAAGTGCTACTGAGGAAAAATCAGAGAAACATTGCCTGTTAGCAGAGTCTGCTGCACTGCTGGCAGGAAGGAGTGCACGAAGTTGTGGATCACCCCATGTGGTAAGACAGCAGCCAGAAGTCCGATTCAGAATTAACAAAAGGAAACAGAGGGCGATGCTCAGCGTGAACACAAACGCCCATAAAGCCAGGCAGATTTCATTACTGAAGATTTTAATTTTGATTAAATGCTTCCTTTTATATCAAGTCACATTCATTGTTTTCTGCCCTGTGTGTTTTTATTAATACTTTCATACACAGGGAACATGAAGGTGCACAACTTCAGTGTTGCAGATGAAGATAGCATCTTTAATAACAGCTACAAAAGAGATGCTGGCATCCACCAGTGTCCAACTTCGGGATGCTCTGAGGCACCGTGGGCTGGCAGGGGCTTTGTGGCATGCAGGACAAGGCACCTGCACTCACCACCAAAGCAAAAGGAAAGTGGGTGACTGCAAGGTGAGCTCAGACTGTTTCAAATGGGAACTTAAAAATGTATCCAAGGCAAAGCAAACCAACAGGATGGAAAGGGCTGTGAAAGGCAGAAAGTATCAAGGCAGCGAGTACATTTGGGAGAAATGCTGTATTTCCCTTTCTTTCACAGCCTGTGAGAAACTGCAGTACAATGCAAATCCTCAAAAAGTTCCCATGAAACTATGGCGGTAAAGAAATTGTAACATGTAACTTCAGTAATTTGACATTCGTCTTTTTACCCCTTGTTTTTGGTGTTTTTACCTACAAATGGTGAAACTCAAGTCTGGAAAAAACTCAACAGATCATATTTTTCTTGATTCCATATGAGCATGGGAACCCTTAGCAGAAGTACCTACACTCAGTTTCCCTTGCCCTTACAAACCTGAGCTGTGGAGTGCATGGTACCCTCCACAAAGACCTACCAGCTCTGTTAATTCAATTCCTACCCATGCTTAGCAGCCCCTACAGGTTAATTTCCCAGATTTCCATTCAGATTTGTTATAGAGAGAAAAAGCAAAAAGTGGTACTGTGTGAGACCAGGATCCTTTCATTCCTCCATGAACCCTGAATTAATTTTCAAGTCAGTTCAGTGGCCTGGTTCTTTGCTGTATGTTTAAGCACAAAAAGGAAGCTTGAAAACATTATGAGACTTGATCTAGACTATCAGTATATGCATAAAATGAATGCCACAGATTTTCAGGACAGTTTTAAAAAAGTAAATTAACTGCTATTAATTTTGGCAAGCAGGATACTTTAGAAGCCACTGACCTTGCAAGATAAAGCTGCTGGTATATTCTCAGAGTTCACTCAGAAACAAGTGAGTTAAGGGGGGAAAAAGGCAACCCCTAAAAAGTATGTGGATTGCCAAAATCCTTTCACTTGTTTTTCTGATATGCAATATGACAACATATTTTTGTTGTTAGAGGACTTTCTAGTAAATGAAAACTCCAGTGGGTGAAGGATGAAACTAGAGCAGAAGATGAACACCAGGTTCCAACAGACCCCAAGTGGGGTCTCCCTGAAATGTACACAGTGTGGACATTGCTTCTCAGGAAAGCTGTTTCTCTCTATAAATACTCCAACTCCGTTGGGTTGGAGTACTTGAAACTCTTTTCTGCACACATAGCGAACATACAGTGGAACTAACAATACCTTAGATCTTAAAACTTCCTTATTAATATCCACTGTAACAATTTCTGAAATTTCAGATTAAGTTTTAAGTTCACATTGCAGTGCATTTATTTCTTAGACTTTGGGTAGTGATTACAAACCCATCGGGAGCAAGAGGGCTACACAGGCAACACAAGCCTTATCTTGTCAGGAAACAAGAAAACACAAACCAGCAAGTAAGAATCTTCAAAGTCACCATGTTCATTTATACATGAGAATCTAAAGCAAAAAAAAAAATTATTCTCTTTTCTAAAGAAAGTGCTTTGCTCCTGTTTGTGCGCTTGAATGCAATTGTTTGGCATCTTTCAGTGGGTCACCACGACAAGTCACTACTCAGAAGCTTTCCTGAACTTTCTGACTGAGGCCCTACAGTTACTTCAGGCAGAAAATGCTTTTAAACAGTAGACACTCCTAGTGTTTATACAAACTGTAAGGTGCATATAAGAACTTGGTCTTCTTTGCTATATTTCTTGTTGTCTCACAGCAATAAGATATTTGTCTCAGAACTGAAATACTTAGAGTATTATGTAGTACCAAACCCACAATACATGTGCACTACTGCTGCATGTTAGAACCTATTTGCATATTTTGGATTTTTGGGGGGAGAAGAGGTATATCTATTGTGTCCTTACTAAAGCCACAGAAATAATTATATAACCACAAATCCACTGAATCGATGTACCTGGTCTAAAATGGGAACCCTTAACAGTGTAACAGTAATTAGGGAAAAATAGAGTTACAAAAGAGTTTATGAATGTTATAAAGATATCAGCTATCAGGAGCAAGAAGTGTCACTAGCATTCATTCCCATTATCGTGTCAAACTTCTCTTATCACTATGTCTGTACACATAATGCCTGGGTAACCTTTGCTATTCCAACATGTGAAATTGTATGACAGACAAAACTATCTAATCTCTCAGAAGAAAACAATTTGAAGAGGAAAGGGTAACTCCATACATATTCATCTAAAAAAACCCAGTAACAAATACCTCACTAAACTCTGCCAAGGTTCATGGAAACAATTGGGATTTGTACATACATCATTTGGATACAGGCCATTATCAAACTATCTAGAGAGTTAATCAACAGAGGACACTCTCAGCAAAACAAGACTGATGCTACACAATCAGAAACACCAGAGCTGTAAACAATGGGAATGCACATTATCCCCAAACAGTATAAATAATTTAAGACTTCCAGAACTGAAATTAATCTACATACCATTTGAAGCACACAGATCCACCAATTCAGACAGAATAATGAAAGGTAAGGGAAAAACAGATGGATAATTAAAAAGATACTTTTCAAGTGGGAATAGTCTTAGCTTCGCACTGCTGGTAACAAGAAATAAATATCAAGAAAATCCTATTACATGCATGTATATTTTATATGATTATTTTTTTTCCAGAAGGGATTGTTGTTTTTTTTTTTTTATTTCCCTACAGTCTGATTGGACAGTGAACCTGCTATATCCATCAACATCTGTCTGATTAACTCTTCATCTCTTTGAAGCATCATTGTTTTATAGGGCACTATTTTCAGAGAGATGGAAACAATCTCATTTGCCCATATCTGAGATGGGCATTCTTCCTTTAAGCCCCCACTGCCCTACAAGTCAGCACCCTTTCATCCCCAGACGAAGTCTCCACAGCACACTTCAAAGGAAAAAGATACTTATGGTGTCTTAACCTTTCCTTTGAAACTGAATCTGTAGATCCAATATCATCTAGCAAGGCTAATTGCATAGTATGCAAGGGAATTACTATTATTTCAATATAACCCACCATAGAGAAATGATGAAAGCTGAGGCACTGTTGTAACAGGCTTTACATGAAGACAGCACCACAAACACACTATCAAAGGCAAGTACCTCGCACAAGTACAACAGGAAAATGCCACAAATTATCTGCATAATCTGAAAAGTTACATAATCTGAAAAGTTACATCAGACATCTTACCCTGCAAAGGAAAACTTGGGAGGAGAGAAGAAATAGTGGAAAAAAGAAAAGAGAAGGAGAGAGAGTATGTAATTTCATGGTTAGATGTTACCATAGTTCTTTCATCTTATTAATTTGCCGTACTCCATGTTTTATGTTCTAATCTCCTTACCCTCTGCAAGTTTTACATTTTCCGATAACTCAGATCTAAATTAATTTAAAAGCTGATTTAAGATAAAGTAGAAAAACATGGAAATCCAACAGAGGAACTAACATGAACATTTCATCATTAAAAAAATAAAAAAATACTTCTCATGCAGGAAGCAACAGTGCTAAAAAAGAAGGGCATGTTCACAAGCAGAAGTATGACCTAAACAGTTTAGAAAACCCTTACTGCATTAAACAGCTTCTACTGTAAGAATGCAAAGGAAAGGTAACTAATTTGGAGACAACTATAATTTTTAAATTAAAAGAACGGTAACCTTCTATGCCTCATCATGAAAACTCGCATATTCCATGAGTTTCATTAATGCAAAAATAAGACAGAAATATTGAAACCTAAGTTAGAAAAGTGCTTAAGTACGTCCCAGTGTTTTTGGAGCAATCATAAGTTTAAGATATACTTGAAAGTTTTCTTCTGTCAGGGAGAGATCGGTCAGTTTTCCCTTTAAATGCCCAAAGCAGAGAAAACGTCTTGAATCTGGTAAAAGTGCATGTACACTGTTCAGGTAAAAACCCAAACCAAGCCAAAACCCACCAAAAGCAAAACACAACAGAAAAAAAAACCTCAAAAACCTTAGAAAAAAAAAATCACATTTTTTACAGGATAAGAGTTGCCTTCTCTATTACTTCCTTACCAAAGAGTGGAGAGGTGCAGTTACATGACCTGCATTCAGCACTGCTTTGTGTCACCTGTGATTTTACACCAGGGATCATCTGAGTCAGAAGGCAGCAGTTGAGCCCAAATTCACCACAGCCTAGAATGCAGTAAGAGGATCCAGCCCCACGTGAGGCACTGGGGATTGAAAACAGCTTTGTCCATTTATGAAATACATCATACAGTTTTTATTTTTGTTATTACATTTACCACGAGGCTGGAAATTAGTACACGGATACTTTTTACACACACACACATATATATATATGTATTCCCACACTGTCCACATACTCTATCAAAACACCTTTTGTTTCTCATGTTCCCAAATAAACGTAGAGTGCTAATGTGTGTATGTGTTGTTTATTCCTAAATAAAATGCATCTAGAATTTATACATGTTTACTTTAGGCAACATGATCAGTCAATAACAATCAGTCATGTTTTTAAAGGCAGCCAAATTCTTGAGAAATGGGCTGGATGTTACTTGGTAACTTCAATTATTTTTTCCATGTGAGTCTATTAGTAGCACCTACACTCAGCAAACACTGAAACAATCATGCAGTATTTTTAAAGACATTTGATGTCAGATGTAAAAGTTTCAGAGGCAACAGCTATGAAAAAGAGCACAGAAAATAAGGTTACTTTTAATTATACACAGAAATTAATATATAGCACAGAATAACACATTATTGATGTGGTAATTAAAATATTGTATTCTGAAAGATAAATATATTAGCAAGCCAGAAGGACCTGGCCTTATTTTATTATACTTTAATAGAGAGGAAATAGAGTTAAACAGATGGCACTCAGTATTTCTCAATGAATTCAGCATCTGTGAGTACATGTTGCATAAATGCCAATTAAAATGTGTCCGAGTAAATTTAATTCCCTTGCTGATAGAATGTAAGCCAACCTAGCTGGCTAAAGATCAAGGTTAACCTTAATCGTCTGCTCAACTTGTAGCAAGTTGCTCTCAAATTGTACAGAAATTCCCAGAGAAATAATAAAACAGTGTTCCTATTGATTTGTATTCATTTACATTCATAATTCTCTTCTCAAGTGTTGGGCCAAAGCACAAAGGGGAAAAAAATACAGTGATGTGTGAATCATTTGACAAGTCTAAACTGAAAAAATATTTCTTTGATTTAAAAAGCTTCTGCAGAAATGTTCTGCAGAACTTCTCCTTTGGGAAATTTTAGGAAGTAATTATTTTAGAAGTGACCTGATAATTTTTATGAACCACACAAGACACTTTTCCATTTCCTCTGCTTTATTACTGACAAACTACCATGATCTTACATTAGGCAGTCATCTAAATTTTTCATAGAATGCAAAGTGAATTTTGATTATTATATGATCAAATACAAATAAAAAAGACTATATTGAAAAGCTAAAGCAATACTGTTATGCAACCCTGTAGCAGCTGTAATTTAATCTGGCATTTTACTGTCTTGTAATAAGGCAGAGAAGAACAGAAAGAACACCTTCTGTATAAAAAACCCCACCAAACACCATCCAAAGGCAAAACTCTGAAAACTTTGAGATTTTGCCACATATTTGAAGAATTACAAAGTGCAGTCTAGCGGGTTTGTACCCAGGAAAACTGAGCATCCACCCTTATGAGAAAAAAGAAGGCATTTTTGTCATGTGCTGAGCCATCCATAAAAATTTGGTATCACTGACTAAATTGGGGCAAATGTACATCAAGGAAAGCTTGGATCTTTTGCAAAGCTAATCAATTAAGTCCCTTTATACATAATCCATGTGTGCAGTCTTTTCCCATACCAATTATTTCATGCTGGCAGCGTTTTGTTGAGGGAGAAGCCAGTCAGAAACTATAAAACATACAGCCCAACAGCAAATGAAATTAAATGCCAGAAGTGCAAATTACTATCTAGGAAATGAAATCCGAACTATTCATGCATGTATACATACTAGCAATAAATTAAATTATGGCAGTCAGGGAAAAGACCTAAATGTCATTAGAAAGAGTGCAATGGAAACAGTGGTGCCACAATCAGCAACTATAAAAAAAAAACTTTCCTTGAAAGTGGGAAAACAAAAGGTTTACCACTGTTCTCTACAACAGCAGGAACAAAATAACTTAGCAAGACCTCGATGCATTTTTAAATTATACTGGATTTTGAACAGTTCACTAACTCAGCAAAATCCACTTCTTGGGCAGTTGTGCAAGACTGGCTGGGGAAGACACCATCGTGTCTTTTACAGGAGGTCAGTGATCAACAGAGTGCACACGAGGAGCTTCATTTTCAGACCTATCAATCAGTGACCTATTGAAGCTCTGGCTGAGGAGCACCTTGGAGAATCAAGTCCCTAACCATTTTAACAACCACAAAGAGTGGTACTGGAGAAGAAAGGAAATAAAAATAAAAATAAAAACACTCAACACAAAGCCAGGGTCAACAACAGACACGCTTCCTAAATTAAGTTATGAATGGGGTAATGTCAGCAGAATTTTCAGATATGAATTTAAATAAGTAGGGAACGGTGCACTACTCCTGACTGCCTTGTCACTTGTAGTCCTTTACTGCAAGAGAGACCACAGAAGGAACAGTAAAATACTAAAATCTTGAGGTAGTCAAAGGTTTCTATAGTACAACATGTCTGACTATATACTGTACTGAGGAAAGACTCACATGGTCCAAAAATAAGAAAACTTCTCATTCAAAATACCACTAACAGGTAAGATAAACTGTGAGCACAGTCAGCATTCAGCACAGGGGAAGGCTGATGGAAAGACAGACAGATGGACGAGGGCAACTTGAGGGTGAGCAAACAAATAATGGTGTCCACTTCAAGCCCTTCCTGGTCTCTACCTTCACCTCTTGGGAGAAGCATTTTTGCCTGACTTACCTGAAAAGAGGATTTGTGGGGAAAAGCAAATTCCAAGGGACACATGGACAGCCCCCAAACATCACTTTTATTTTAATCCCCTGCAGGAGTGCACCAGCAAAGAGAAAGAAGAGGTCAGTGTGCTGTGTCCTCCTTTTGTGCTTCTTTGGCTGTGCAGTTATTACTCCTGATTGCATGGGTGCTTGATTCTGCACCTGGCTAAGTCTCCAACCCTTTTCAGAGACACTTAAAAGTTTCACCAAAGTCAGGATGGGTCCATTGCCCCAATCAGTTGATAATAGCTGAATGTCACATACATCACAGCAAACTACAAGACTTTTGAGAGTGGATTCAGAGCTTTTGATAGCAGAAGCATCTCCAGCTTCACAAACAAGATTCACTACTGATGATTCAGACATATTTTTCTCAAAGTTCTTGGAAAACAAAAGGCAGACCACCTAACAGGATGGATCAGGCCCTACCAAGCACTAATCCTCACAATGATTGTAATACTACTTGGATTAGATTCTTTACTCCAGCTTGCAGTGTGCAAAATAATATGATTCAACAACTGCTGTAATTCTTTGCAGTTGCACAAAGAATAATCACTTAAAGGTCCAACTGAGCAGCTTTCATTGTTTTCTACTGCAACTATTGCTCTCTTTATTCAGAAGAGGTGACCTTCTAGTAACCTTGTACAGTGGCTATAAATGAATGGAAATTTGACCTCACTTTAAGACCTCCATAAAAAGAATTATACCACAATGATTTTGCATCTTTATGTCAGCATGTCAGATAAATATTTTATTCAGTTGCTAACTGGATAATGCATTTTCAAAACAACTCACAATGCTGAATGCATTTTTTTAACTATATTGCTAAATGAAGCACAAATTCAACTAATTTTTAAATATTTAAATATTTTTGACATTCAAGAACTATCGGACATATTTTCCTTAGTGCAAATGCATTATGCATTTAAAAAGTTTTAGCTGGCATTAGGAAGCAGTACTTATGAATAATACATCTTTTTCTAATGTCTTTTTATGTACACAAAAGCATCAATTTGTACCTGGCTTAAAAGAAATCTAAATTACAGGTAAGCCATCTAATGTGTCCCTTACTACCTTTTGGCAAGATTAGTCTAATCAGAGTTTTTCCACTAAATTACCCAGATCAACAGAAACCCTGCACAATTATATCCTGCTCTCTAAAACAGCACATGATCTTTGCTCATGTGGGTAATTGCCAGGGTGGAAAATTGCAGTGAGGATGATGGTACAGATGTTCTTTTTCAGTTGACCAAACAAAATGAAAGAAAACAAGGAATTCCTGTTTCATAATGAATCCTGTTTAAAATGCACTGGTTTATACACACTTGCACACACATAAACAAATACAACAAGGATTTTCAACAGATTTTTCTAACAGAAGATTACATTCTTCTGTTGATGGTACAGGAGAAGATTAGGTTTTAAGGAAGAGAAAGTATTAAGAAAGCATCAACATGTGAAAAACAAATGTTCAGTGTTGGCAACCTATACAAGAACGCACACTAGGATACTTATTAACGTAAAGTTCTTGAAGGGGATTTCAAAGCAGGATAGTTACACTGGAGCCAGGCTTTTTCACTTGTGTGCAAGGACAAAAGACAAGCAATCTTAGCAGTGACAGGAAAAAAAAAAAGATTAGCCTGCACCCGTTATTACTGCTGCATTTACTGATCCCCATGGCTGAAACCAGCAATTGCACTTCAGGGGGATGAAGGGAGGTCACTGAGTGATGTCCTCTGTATTCACCAGAGACTGCTGCAGAGCCATGCGCACAGAAAGGACAGCTCATGAAATCTGTTTTCCAGACCTCACAATCCCTTGCCCTCCTCCCATCTTGCTCTTCTCTCCCCACAGGTACTCCTTGCTCTGTGTGCCTTTGGGAGCAGTTCTCTGTTATGTATTTGTCCAGTGAGGTTTTACCAAATTGTGGTGGTGTTCTGCTTTTTTTTCCCTTACCATTAACTATCTTAAATTACCCTACACCTATCATTAAGCAACACTGCTGTTACAGCTGAGGATTTTTAACATTTAGGTTATTTCCAAAACTGCCCTGTTTATTCTCAAATACAAATCAAGAAAACAAACAAGGCCTAGCAATTACTTCGCACTGGTTTGTATCAGTGCGATACAGAGTGATGGAGATTTTTCTACATTACAGGAAAACAAAAAATTTAGACATGGAACCAGGCAATGGTGGTGCAGAGCTTAGAAGAACACCTGCTTGAAGCCAGAACTCTGCAGAATTACTTCATGTAAGCGACATTACTTTGCAATATTATATGCACTGTTATGTATGCCTATCCTGTATAATCTCTAACCAGGAACACGGACAGGACTGTTCTTCCTATCAACCTCAAGAACGTGTTTTATTTATCCTCAGTTAAAATAAAGCAACCGAAAACATCTGAGAAGTGTCTTAACAGTAACAAATAATTAATTACTGAGAGTTACAGATGGAAAGTGTAAATACATTGTTTTTGAGCACTTCCAAGTGTTACCTGTCGGGAGGAAGGTCAGTTCCCATTTGTTTCCTCTACTGAGCACATAGCCATAATTACAGGCTGGGCTCATCCTC
Organism: Oriolus oriolus; assembly: GCA_013400235.1. NCBI lineage: Eukaryota > Metazoa > Chordata > Aves > Passeriformes > Corvidae > Oriolus > Oriolus oriolus. The sequence goes on along the minus strand of VXBT01003964.1, from coordinate 999,364 downwards.
ATCTTGCAGTTGAGCTCTATGGGCAACTAAGACAAAAGTACAGCATCTTTAGGGCTACATTTGCCTCTAAACCAGTCTGTCAAGGATCCATCACACAGGGCAGGTTCCTGAGATGCTGACCATCTCTCAAATAAGCAAGTGACAAAGAGTCAGAAAACCCATTTCATTTCTATGTAAAAGCCTAACACACACCGATTTAGTTGATGACTACAGGATCTATCATCCTCTTACACTTTCACATATTTGCTGCAAGAGAAAGGAAGAAGGACATTGTAGAGAGTGACTTATTCACTGACTCATAATGAAAGAAAGTAATTCTGGATTATCTTTCCCTCTTCCCCAATCCAAACTCCAGTTTGTGGTGCAGGATTTTAGCCACTTGTGTCTGGTTAAGCACTGAACAACATATTTTTCTTTGCCTTGCCCTGGCTACAGCTCTGAGAAGAGCTGAAAAAAACCTTTTTCTGCAAAAGATATCAGACTATTTGTGAACTATTTCTTGATTTGACTCGAATCACTGAATAAATTGAACAAATATACGTTTAAATTTCAAGAATGTCATAATAATAATAGTTAAACTGCCTCCCATACAACCCTGAGAAGGAAAGGGTATAAGCACTGACACCCACCGTATATATGTTGGTGGCACACACAGGTTACCTCTCATACCCAAGAGGTCAGCAATTAAGTTTATTTCTCCTTGTGATTCATGGAGAAACTTTTAATGCTGTCTTTCTGAACAATGTCTCAAACAGCAAGCATTTGGTTTATGTAAGCAATAAAATTGGCAGCTCCATCCTATGCTTATTTGTGAGTTGTGTTCTCCACAAAAAGTTAGGCGGCCTACCAGAGTAATTTAGTTTGCAGCAGATTTAGGCTTCAAGCTGCTCTAAGTATTTGGTGTTGAAAATCATCTTGTTTTACAGTGATACTGTCAAAATTCTTTCCCTTACCAAACATGTCAGCATTTAATTTACTAAGTAGTATTTGTAGCTTACAATAAAACTATCACATTTTTGATGCCATGTTCATAGAAACAGCTGGATGTGCACACTACGGAATTCACCAGTATTCACTTGATGCTTCATGACACAAAGATGGACTAAAGTTTTTGGTTCTTCCAAGAAAAGTGAAGTTTAATCGAGAAGTATATAATTATCCATACCAAAATGAGAACGCTAGGACTCAGGTTAATTTACCGATGTTTCACGATTTTGTCTAAAAGATTGCAAAAAATCAGCAATATTAGAAACGGATCATGTTCCGGGATTATTGTCCAGGTCTAAAATCTGTGACGCTCCATAACTCAGAACCCGAAGTGACAAAACCACTCGTCAGCATTTGCAAATCTGGGAACAGAACCATGCTGACTGACTGTACTGTGCAAACCTGCCTTTACTTTCCCTAGTCCCAGTTTCCTGGCTGAAACAAACACATGGCTTCCCACACAGCCAAAGGTCACAAAACATTAGAAACATGGAAGGCTGAATAAAAACCTCAAATAGATGTACAGCATGACCTAGATCTAGACATAAATACTGAGAGGATTTAGATCACTGAGCCCTTCAGAAACTAAAATGGGTTTAGGTTAATGAAAATCCTTCCATCCTCTTCATACTGCCACAAGTCTATTCACATATGTTAAGAAATTCACCTAATGCACAGCTTTCTGTTCTTAGTGTCCTACGTTTGCCACAGACAAACACATCTTCATTGACCACATTATCAATACATTAACCTGAGGAAATATTAAAAAGATACTTCCACTATATTTTTATACCCACACTAAATTCTGAAATGAAAGACTGCAAACCAGTCATTAAATGGAGTTAAATCATACTGAAACTGTACAACTGAGATTTTTCTATGGCCTGTTTATAACATAAAAAGCATTTATTGTGATATGGATCTGATAATTTCTATTCACCTGTTCTAATGGGAGCATGAGGTTAATAAAGGATGCAGATTTAATTAAGAAGTACCATAATTATGGTACCTCATCTTTACATTTGGTCTCATACTATCAAATCCTGCAGAGAAAAAGGCTGTCAGATTCCTGGGGCAAAATATATGAGGACTTCATATCACTGACTTTTATTGGATAATGAGGCTGCTGTCATACCTGGGTCTAGGCAACCATTTTATGTGTGCTCAAATTAAATTTACATTCTTTAACAATCTCCTTGAAGCCCTGTTGACATTAGGTGTAGTCTAATTATTGCTGGACTTTAAAGTTTTAAGTAATCGTGTTAGCTTGAATTCAAGTCAGATCGTTAAAGTTCAGGAACAGCTACAAGAGATGACAGGAAGAAAGAGGACTGCAGTTCAAAATATTCACAGAGACGTACTACACACAAGCAATATACTCTTCCATAGGTTTCTGTGTTTTCAAATTGCCTAAATATTGATAATTTTCAGTGAAAAGACAAAAATTTTACATCTTCTCAGAATCTGCACCCACTAGTCAATTCCGACCACAAGCTGAAGGAATCATTTTATTGCCTCCAATCCCTTTCTCACAGACAAAATCCCCAAACTAAGAATCAACAGTTCCACATGCTTAAAAACTACATATTTATATATGCACATACAAACAAATATGCACATGCTCACTACTTGTTCGTCAGCAGTCCTAAAACATCAGGAGATCCACTGAAAGTCCTGGCACCTCCCAAGATCTCGACAGTGGCTCTGTGTCCTTCTGATTTCAGATGAGGCCTTGGGGTTGCAACAGCTACGTGAGGACCAACACAAGCATCTGATTCCAAGCATATTGTGGGATTTTCCCCCCCCCCGCTGGTTTGCTGTTGATTTTATAAAAATAATTTTAAAAGCCTCATTCACAGGCCATCTCCTATGTAATTTACCTGAGAGCATTTTTCAGCTAAATCATGACTGCTCCTGTGGTTGTGGCTGCGATTCTGTAACACTGCTGCAAACTGACTGATTGCAAGACTGACTGCACTGGAATGCAGGATTTTTATTTAAAGAAAGGTATGGAGAAGAAAAGAGGAACTGTTAAAGTAATGCCAATCACCAAACCTATGCCAACACAGCAAATTCAAAATTGAAGATGAAATGTAACTCCTTGTTTATTGCATAGAATAATTATCTATGATTTTATAATAGGGCACACTCACAGATTATACCAAATTTAAAAGCATTGTATAAAACCACCTCCACAAAACAGAAATGTTCTTTTACAGCTGTTCTTTTCGTTTCCTTTGGTGGAACAGGTTAGCCTGTTATGATTTTTAAGTGGTTAAAAATTGTTTCCTTACACAAACTTGTAGCCCAAGGGCAAATGCATTCTTGTATGTAGTAAGTGCAATGTGTTTCTAACAAAACCAATAAACTTCCGCGCTAAAGTGCTTTACCACCACTAACAGATGATTCCAATATTCTACGAATTAATCCATTTTACTTACGCTTGTACATATTCTTACGGATTTTTAAAAAACTCAGACTCCAGTCTACAATTAGTTTTGCATCAGGCGGTTGTAATCGGATGATAAAATAATTTTCCAAACTAAAATTAAGCTTACACCTAGATAAAATGAGTGAATCTTGGGTTTTTAACAGCAGAATCTCCACAGAAAGAGAGCCAAACCAGTAACTTATAAAACTCAACTCCATTTCAGTGACACTAAAACAACAGAAGGATTTATGAATAGTTTCTCTCCTTGTTACACCCAGATTACTGTGTCATCTGGGTAAGGCTGAAGACTTAAGAGTATTTCACCTAAACTAATAAAGCTATTTACTGAATCTGAACTAAGTGCTGAAATTTACTTCTAATGAGTGTTGACTGATCTTGGCAAAGAAAGTGAATTAGAATACACATAGCTGAGCCAGACAAGTCATCACTAGTCAGTAAGTCCCCCGGGACGGAATGAAGAAAAATTGTCTCTCAGCTTATTTTTTTTTCTGAAGGATCACCACAAATGCTCATGTTGATAGTAGCACTATCTTGACATCCTTTCAGAGCTGTTCTTAGCACTGGCAATATCTTGCCCTGCTGAGAATTTTTTTACAAGTTAAAAAATGAAGCCATTTTAACAGTTAATTTTTGTTTTTATCTACCCAAACACTTATAACACACTCATCACCCCCATGTTCGCAAGCCTGAGATTTGAGTGTTGTCACACAAAGGATTAGTGTGCAAACCCCTCAGGGCCTTGAGTGCTCCATGTTAAACTGGTTTCCAGTGCAGCAGCTCTGGGGTGGCAAAAGGCTCTGCTCCAAGGGGTGCTGGACTGGTGGTCTGAGGATCCAGCTGGTTTTACTCAGCTTTTCCTGACACCCTCAACAACTCAAGACGCATCTCTGCTTCGGTCTCCAAACAGAACAGCAGCAGTGATCTCTCTCTCAAAACCTATGTCTAGAAAGCCTAAATAAAACCTCTGTCTCCATGAGCATTCTCAATAAAATTAAACTAAATATCACTCAAAGCTTCAAGGTGTTATCATATTTAATTGCATCTACCAAAAAGCAATGCTGTAAGGACTTTATGAATGTCACCAGCACTGTCACTCTCATGAAATGAAAACAGGAAAAATAATCCCAACCTAACAAACATGAAGTATCCTGCAGGTGAAAGTTTTGCCTCTTTCACTCAGTTAAAGTTCATGAAGCTCACAAAGAACAGCAAGGTAGAGGGACAACGCTCTGAAGTTGCCACTTGATTTACAGTTTCATGTGTGCTTACCTTTGTGCTGCTTTAATTTGGTTTTGGTAAATTTAACATCCACTGACCTCCCATAATTTTCTCCATAGTTTAGTTGTCTTTAAAATAAAGAAATTTCACGTCCTATGTAATAGAGAAGTGTTGCTAGAACCATATAAGTCAGGCCTTCTGTAAAACTTTCTAGGTGTGCAATCAGAATGAAAACAAGACAAATTATTCCAAAACAATATTTAAAGGTTTAGTCTTATATTTCATTTGTGTAAGTTGCAAGCTCCAATGACATTTGGCTAAAAAACCAAAACAAAACAAAACCACAGAAAAAACCCCCAAACCCCTCAAACCCAAACCCTCTGTTTGGCAGAGACAGGTATTAGAGGCAGATGATTTGGAACACAACACTGCTGGGACCACATTATTCTACTGACCATATCACCGCACAGGAAGCTGGAACTCCTCAAAGGCTATTTTAGAGACATCAAAAACATTCACAGCCTAATATTACGATGATGATGATGATGATGATGATGATGATTGATGATGATGATGATGATGATGATAATAATAATAATAATATTAAAAATAAAAATAAAATAATAATAATAATAAAAAGTGTCTCCCTGGAAGTAAAAGTGCATCTGCTAAGCCTCTTTGTGCAAAGGACACAGCTCCTTTGCTCCCTGGAGATTTTCAGCTGAGCCATGTATTTGCTCGAATACTCATAAAAATAAGCAAGTATCACCTGCCATGAATCTTTTTAAAATACATTTTGAGACGGTCCTGGTTCTCTCTAACTACGCTTTTTGTTACCCCTCTGTTTCCCAGATTAGGATCCAAGACCAAAAAATTTTGATTAAAAATAAAAGGCCCCTCAATGTCAGTTGGAGCGTTGGAGAAGGTAATTAGCGTGCCCTTTGCATATGAGCTTCAGAGAACCTGGAAAAAGTAGGAGGAATTGTGTTTTCCTCTGATAGAAACCTAGGATCCAGATAAACTTGCACACATCTAACCTTTGTTCTCTTACTACAAAGCTGCTCAATTACACATGGAAAATGAGGCACAATAAAAGCTATGCCATCTATTCACACCACAGGAATCCAGTTTAATTATTCCCACTAGCAGATATGAAGTACTTCCTAATGCAAATACTGGACTCTCAGAACACTGACATCAAGGACCTGCACTTCACACGGAAGAAGCATAAAAAGGGTTGCATTTCACACTCAGTTTAAGCACTGCATTTTCCGATGATTCTGCTGTGGAATTGAGAAGGCACAGTTTTCAGTAATCTACGATTTTCTAACATGAAATATGAATATGCATATCAGATTACAACAAAATGTAGGTATTTCTGTAAAGAGCCACAGAAACATAACACAGTACACTCTAAATTCGTTCATTCATGGCTCTGCCATCGGGATACAAGGAGCGTTCTGCAGGCCTCAAGCATTTTAGTGCTTTAAAGAGTGTTTTAAACAAGAGAGTCAGTTTATCTGCTAACAGTTTCATCAACAAGCCAAAAGATCTTTATGGCACAAAATTAAGAACTGAAGCTTCAACCTAAGTCGAATTCGTATCTTTAAAGTCTCTTTGAACCCAAACCATCCAATGACTCTATGATTTATGGCAAACACTGAATGAAACCTCTAAACACAGGAGTTTCATCCCTGCTTTCTGCCAGTGCTCCATGTTTGACCTTGCCCATGGACACCTCGATGTACCCTCTCATCAGTTGCTCTCACAGGCCTCCTTTGCCACTCTCAAGTCATTTCTGGTGTCTTCTCAGGTGAGTAAACAGAGGCAGTCTCCAAGCAGCAACTATAGGATGGTAACCTCAACTACTGCAGAAATTCAAATTTATTATTGCCTGTATTTAAAAATTAATTGATGGAAATAGATATGAGGGGAATAAGGTCCTGAATTTACAGGCTGCCATGCAAAGAGTCCCTTGAATCTTCTCTGAGTCTGTGGATTCTATGTGAAGTCCCCTGAAGCAGTGACTGAGTGCCAAAGCACACATCTGTCATGAGCAAAAGCTTTTATTCCAGTGGCAGAATGGGAAATAGATTTTACAAAAGTATCTGTGTATTTTCATTAAAAGCATGTGTCATATGATCTTGGGAGGAAAAAGGATCATGAATAGACTATATTAAAAAAAAAAAAAAAAGTCACAAAGTTTAATTCCAGAGGAAGATTGGGATTTACACAGTCCTCCACTCTGTGCTAGCAATCCAAACATTCTCACTTGTACCAGAAATGGTTTGGTTGCAGATCACACTTACAAATTTATTCTCAGTGTCTGTGGTGAACAAAATATATGCACATGTAAATTATATATATGCATATATATTCCTTCTTCCAAAATACTACAGCTAATATAGGGTCTTTGTTGAGAACTATGTTCAAAGGTACATTTAAACACAAGGAAACCTTTTAAATATTACATTTCAAACTTGATATATAATTCAAAAAGATGGTGGATAAATGAAATGTTTTAGACAAATGTGGCAGATTCACCAGTTTAAGTTCTGTACAGAGACATATACACATCTTTGCCATACAGCTTAAAATTACTACCATGTGCCAAATAAACTTTTACAGATGTTCAGCAGCAGAGTTCAAAGAAACTGCATTGTGTCTTCCTTGATGTATACCAGCCAAATATACAAAAACAAAGAGATGTCAAGATATCAAATGAAGTGTCCATTTGCTGATGTTCAGATAAATGAGAGATGCAGGGCTGCTAATATTCTTTCCCCGCCATTACTTGAATTACATTCAAATGATACTCTGCAGTTATTTTGAGCTTCCATCATGAAGCATTCCAGCTAAGCTATGGCATTTTTTAAAGTGACTTTTCCCTGTGGCTTTTTCTACAAAAAGCTGGGTATTTGTACATCACAGTACATGTGTGAAATCCTCCTCTGAGAAACTTCTGTGTGCGCACACAGAAACTCTCTCTGTCTCAGCATTAAATGTATTATTGAGAGAAAACCACACTCCTTTCGGGGTGGGGTCACTTCTTGAAACTTGATCACAAAAAAAATTAGGGTTTTTGCTTGGTAAAACCAGTAATATCCTAGAAAAGGTAAGCCTTAATAAGGCATCGCCTCTGCTTTTATTTTTTATTGCTTTGAAGGCAATTGCACTGCAAATTCATGTAATAAATCTAAAAATCTTCTAATTAGGCCTGTAACTGTACATTAAGTTTAATTCATCATGTCCTGTTGACCACTCACATGTTCCATACTTGTGTTCCCATTAATGAATTTTCCCCAAGGCCATTTCTAACATTCCTACCTTTTGAACATTTCAACATCTCCAATTACTTTTTAAAAATAATATTAAAAAAACCCCACAAAACTTTCCCCCTTCACCAGGAAATGTTTCCTTTTTTCTCTTCATTGTGGATTTCCCACTTACCTCTCTACTCCTAAAACACCCCCATGCACACACTCCCAAATTACATTTCCCTGAGGTACAGGACAAGCAAGATTCAGTCTCAGAATAGTGACAGGTTTAAAGTATAATATTTCACAGCCCGTCAGGGCTGGAAAGAAAGGCTTTTCAGCACTTAGTGAGCTACAAATTCCCTTTCCAATAAGAAAGATCCTTCTCCTACTCTGTGTTATTCACTCTCTCACTCTCTACACCCATGTACATATATATATATACAGGTATGCACCCAGTCTAATATATATATATCTGTTTGTATACCTCAATCACAGGTAACTAGGCAGCTTTTAGAGATTTCTACAATCTATTGCTCACAATTTTCCTTTATTTTCTAGTATCACACAGGTGGATTTGTTCCATAGGAGGGAAAAGATGAGAAATAACACCAGTGCAACCAAGAAATAATTCAAGGGAGTTTTCTGAAGCTAGATTTCTCTTTCATGCAAGTTTTGTGGTACGTAGCAAATTCATGTAACGTAAAAGATGTAACTTACTGGTTTTATTCTCCTTTCCTTAGGACGAACTGCAGAAGTAATTTACGGCTTTCACACCCAATACCATCCAAAGCTTTTGCCAATAAAAACTAGCACTAACCCTTCATGCTTTCTTCCTCTCTTAAATCTAAAATTTCCTCTCCTAAAACAGAGACTACATTATTAACACGGAAAAAATGCCCTTTTCTTTTGTGTTTTTTTTTTTTTTTTAATAAAATGACATTTCATTAGAAAACACAATTTTGTGAACAGTTAAATTAATGAAGTCAGATTCCTTGCAGATTTCTCTCTCCCAACCAGTCACTCCAGCACCTAACAAGGTAGACTTCCATCAGTTAGGTCATTTCCAACATCTCTGTTCCCTGGTGCCTCACAAGGGCTGAACTCATGCACACTCCTTCCTCCAAAGTCTCTCATTCTCCAGCTGTCTTTCCTAAGTGCCTGCACTTCAGCAAATTTGTAGAAACAAATTGTCTCAGAAACTAGGCCCTGTCTTCAGAGTTGGCTGAAATTGGCCAGTGAGTTAAAAACTCTGTCGTTGTGGGAAACCCTCACATTCATGGGGATGCACGTGTGCACGCACACCCAGGCACACACAGTGTAATCACATAAAACTCATTTCCTTCGGAAACCAGGCTAAAAACGATTTAGCAACAGCAGATGTGAACACAGTTATGAAAAGCAGCTGCATGAGTTTTCCGTGAAACAAACAAACATAAGGTCAACACACATGCAGGTTCCTTTAACAAAGCTCAACTGGCAAGCCTTTGAAATATTTACATAAATATTTTAAATATCCTCTTTCTGCGGGGCAGAGGACATACATCTTGACATCAGCTCATGTAAGGCATGTTTCTTATCCTCTCTGGGTTGAATTTTTACCAACTGAAGTCAACAGAAGCTTTATCTTTGACTTTTAGACCTACAGTCAGGATTTCTTTCTCTGAGTATATTGATATAATTTATCCGGGTGTGCTCATACCTCCCCTTCCTCTGACTGCACTTATACAAATAATGTTTTCGTATATATTTCATGCAATGAATATATTTGAGCTATTCCAAAATCTATCACTGACAAAATACGTAAGAAAATCCTTGTAACAAAACGAATTAGAACCCAGAGACATTTGGAAACAAGTATCTCCACAAAACAGCCCTATGGTTTCAAGCAGGGGGATGAGCTTCTCACTGCTTCTGACAATGGAACACAGTCTGGGCTCTTTTGTAAGAGCCATTTAGCAAATACTCTGTTACATCCAACTTCAAAAGCCATCTGGAAATTGTACTGGGGCATGTGTCATCCTGGTAACACAAAAACAGAAAACTGTGAGGGATCCTGAGGGGCAACACAATCCAGCCCTATTGTCTCTTCTCTCACTATGCAAGAAACATTTAATCTGGAGAAGTCCACAGCACACCCACCTTTTATATACTCCACAGTTCTCTCATCTGCTTCAGAAAGCTCAAGAAGAAACCAAAGCAAGGCTCTAATTAACCACACCCCTCAAGATACCTCGTGCTCAAGAATCTGTGCCAAATATTAGTTTATACTTGGTTCGATAATATTGGGTCCCAGTACATCACAGGAGCTACATTTCCTCCTCAAGTGTTCCTCAAGGAAAGCTTCCTGCACTGAACTTCCATACTTTGAATGTTTTACCTCACAAGAGTACCACTTGCTGGATTTATACCACTTCCAGAGGTAAAAATGGCTATCTAAATCTATGACAAACGCAAGAAAAGATAAAAAATTGCAACTACATTTTGTAATACTTTACTACTAAGGGCTCAGTTTTGCAATGTACTGTCCAGTTTCATACAAGATGAGAGGGTTTGCGCTGTTACTTTTAGCTCTGTGGCTGATCTCCTGATGAATAAAATACCTACCCTCCTCTCCCAACTGGATTTAGAAATAATAACAATTAAAACAAATAAACAATCAGAATTTTAACAGTTACTTTAATTATGGGCTGCTTTCCCAAATCTCCTTTTTGTACTAAGTGAGACTCAAATAAAACTCAAATCACCTCTGCAATGCAGATCTGGATAAAAGTTAAAGGGACGAAGAGAGAAATGCACCCACTAGTGAGTGCACTGCCAATCACATCTCCTCAGCCTACAGCCTGAAAATAAAGACCATTATTAGCATTTACAGTGAAGCACAGACACCCTACAATACCACAGCTTCTCAATCTCAGAAAACAAATAGTCTAAGTTTAGTACAACCTTGGTGATTATCAGCCATAGTTAAGTGGGATCACTTATCTCAACTGAAATATATTCAGCTCACTCTGAAGTTTCCAAACACTGCTTTGTTCTTTTAAAAAGAAAAGAGGGCCATGTACTTTTACTGGTCCAGTTTCTATTTGGTAAACAGACAGTATTTCTCCAGATTCGAATGAATAAACCAGTTGTTGAGACAAGGCCTCTTAAACTGAGTGAAAATCTCTTAAGTGCCTGCATGCATCTCTGCTTGAAACACCATTCTCAGTTTTACTCCTTTTTCCCATTCTGTCACATTTGATCTTTCACAAATGCTGGGGGCACAATTGGATTATTATTAAGAATTTGAATAGTAAACATTTCTTAACAACAGGTGAGATTTAAAGTACTTCAGTAGAGTCAGTAGGGATGACAATGCAGTAACAGCTTTGCCTGGTAAAATGCATGCCACCTCCAAGGTGAGCACTTGCTGTTCCCTTTACTTAGGAAGGCTGGGGATAGGCAAGTTCAAGCCAGAAGATGAAGATATGAAATGTAAACAACAAAATTAACTCCATCTAGGATGACCTACTAACATTTTAATTGCATTTTCAGCAAAACACAACTCATAATTAATGAGGCCACCAAATTTGCAGAGACACAACTAGAGTGCCCAGATTAGTTCTGAAGGCTTGTTTGCTTCCAGTGTTTATCTGATGTATCGGGAATATAATTAGAAGCCAGTAATCATGGAAGGAGGGCGATCTGAGAAGTTGTCTGCAGTGTGCGTGCTTGAGAGATGTTATCGGTCCTCCCTGTTGAGAAAGATTATTAGTACCCAATCTTGTTTAGTGTTTGGGATTAGATTTGTGCTCTAATGACTTCTTCTTGCTTTTTATTTCAATGGAAATTCTAATTTTGTAAGCACATAACTATTTTTTTACTTTGCTAGAAGAATATACTTCTTTGCATCTACAATCACGTAAGATAAGAGAAAGACTAACATGATCTGACAGTCATCAAACACATTATTTCCTAGAAAGATATCCCCACCACACCTTGAAACGTGTTAATAATCTGGTGACTTTTGTCCTCCAGACGTGTTCTGGATTCTTGGAATCAGGGTGTGGGGTTTAGCTCGTGACTGGTGTCAGAGCAATGAAATGCTGCCTGCACTGCAGCACACAAACTGATGCACAGCTGCATGTACTGGAGAACAAAGCCAGATCACAATGCCAGCAACACCACTTCGACCTTGCAAGGCAGTTGCTTACCCCATTGAAAAGTTTAGCAATACTTCCTACACTTTATCTGAAAGAAGAGGAAAAAAAAATTGCCCCCAATTGTTTTGGTTGGTTTCATTCTGTACACTCATTCATACAGAAAGTATTAAAAATGGTCCTACCATGCATTTCTCTGCAGTAAAACTCACAATGGTTTTTTTGTCATCAAAATGTTACTCCAGCCCCTATCTAAAGAAGAAGTAATGACTACACATTTTTCCTAGTTTACAAAAGCAAAAGTAAACCAAAACTTAAAATGAAGGAAAAGTTCTGCTTCCTTAAGTGCATCCTTAAGGTAAAGGAAATACAACTGATTTTCTTTTTTTCTTTTTTAAACAATTGTCTCAGGATTGGCATATTCTGGAACAGCTTGCCAGTGCTTGGCTGCTTAGTTGACTAGATGGAAAAAATTAAAAAAAAAAATTAAAAGTAAGTAATTAAAAAAAACCTCTTTGGTTCTAGCAAAGGTTTTTCCCTCCTGGAAGCCTTCCCAATGGTTGTGAGTCCTGGTGTCTTTCTGCATGGACAGCTCAGATGTCTCCGGGCTAGCCCACCTCCTGCAGTACTCTCAATTTCTTTGCTCTGCTTCTTGGATGAAGTTCCCAAACTCTTACACTCCTAAGCATTCTCACAGTTCCCACCTTTTGCAAGGTTTCTGGGCTGATTCTGGCACCGTTTTTTTCTCAGTTCCTTTCCAGCAATGAGTCAATCTGTGGTGCAGCACAAGTCTCAGCACAGCAGCTGCCTTCATCTTCCTCCTATTTTAACGAGCACTACTCTGCTTAGCGTCTCACACAAGGCCAAGCTTTAAAATGAGTTATGGAGCTCAGCAGCAGCTTTGCTGCCTTTTGTCTGGAGTTCAGGATTCCTCCAAGGCTTGCTCCTTCTCTCAAGTAGTGTTCCAACACAGAAAGATTTTCTTTACCTTTCCAGCGAGGTTTTAAAGGTAGGTGCCTACTTAGATGGCAAAGCCAACAGCTGAGATGTTTGCAGTTTGGTAAGAAAATATGGCACAGCATACTTGATAGATGGGAGGTTGCTTTAGATTTCATCTACCAAAATAAGTACTCACCTGCACATGCACATTTCTCCCTCTATTTTTTTTTAATTCGAAAAGTCAATGTGGGCATGGGATGAATCTAATTTTGTATCCTAATGGGCCCAGTAGTATAAAACTGGTTTCTTCTGATTTGCATCTGCTCAACCTTAATGCATTTAAGGAAGCCGGGAATTCTTCTATGAAACCTATGATGTTAGTAGGATACAGAAACTAGAGGAAAAATAACTTTATAGAAGGCAGAAAAGAAAATTTATTATTGTACAGACAAGATACCTGACTTATAAATCCAGAAATATGTATATAAAATACTTTTGCTTGCTGCTGTTACAGAATGACCTCTTAAAGAAAAAATCTTAAAGAAAGACCTTAAAGAAAGACCACTTAAAGGCAGTTCTTCCATATAATTTAGAACAAAACCCACACATCCTATCATTTTCCTGTGCCATCAAATATCCATTCACTTTGGAATTCAGCAATAGACACAAAGCCACTGCTGAAGCCCTGAGATAAGAAGGACCATCATGCACCCAACTTCAAGGTTGTAAGGAGCCCATTTATCTCAGTGTGGAGCACAGGTGTCAGCAGCACATGTTATCAGCTCAACGTGCTATTTTGTGCTTTCCAATACTGAAGATGCCAGTACCACCATGAAGATGGAAACAAGTCTTCCTTTACAGTTCCTTACACAGCTTTTTCCTTTTTTGTGCATTACAATGCAACAGTTCATACCCTATCAATCCTGCTTTCATGTCTTCCTTATCAAAATAACTCTTACCGGATAAAATATTTTTTTAATTAGTCAGTCTTTGCTGTAACCCTGAATTGTCATATCACAAGAAGATGTGTATGAGATTAGGAGTTGAAGTGGAATCCAACTTAGGATTCTGGCATTTGAGGGTTATTTGTCATATGGAGATTAATGCCATATCAGCCATTTTATACATGGCTACAAGGGAAACATCTGCAAGGTCTAAGAGTGATAAGGAGTAACCTGGCCTGCTACTAAAAAAGGGAAGACTGCATTCTATTCAAAGGCTGCAGATAAGACTTAATGAACTGAGATTTCATAATGAAGAAATGATCCACAATGTACACCGAATATATTCCACATTCACAAAAGCATCAAGAAAATATGTCAAAGAGAACCTTAAGCTCTTTTATTTTTCTTTCCCTCAGAGGTATTTGCAGCCCTGAATAAAATATGGCTAAAACAATTTTAAACAACTCTCAATATCAACTTTTCCAGAGATTCTATTTTTAAATTCTGATCTTGTGATTCCACTCCCTCTGCTACACACGTTTTTGCAAGCATTACTAAAACACACTATTTTAAACCACGATGGAGAATGCAGAGAGGGCACTGAAATATCAGCTTTGCTGGCCATTTTCACAGAGAAGAGGTTAAGCCACATAAATTTTAATAGTACTCTAGCTGGTCATTTCAGAGAGAAACAAAGCTAGTTGGTGGCATGGAAAAGAAGGATGGTATTAGAAGTTAAAGGAGGAGAAAACAGAAAAACCTTTTCACTGACAATAAACAACAAGCTTGACCTTTTGGAGGAGGGTTCTTGTTCCTACCACTGCATCTCAAATGAGCTGAAAAGGAGATCTTAGCAGCACAGAATGATTTATAAAATGGCGAATGCTGCAGCAGGAGAGAAGAGGGAGCCCAAATGACAATGGACAAAGGAATTAATCCCCGTGACTGCGGGCAGGCTTTCACTTCCAGTGAAGTCTGCAACCAAAGGCATTTGCATCTGCATCCTGATTGAAGTCCTTTGCAATTCTGTTTAGCAGAGGCCTCGCTTTGCATCTCCACTGGAATGAAATGAAACCCATGTATTGCTAAGTAAGTCCCTGACACTTCATCTGGCTACAGCCAGTACCATATAGGCTGGTTTTAGTTTTGGAGGTATTGAGACATATGATTTTCAAAGCCAACAGAAATCTCGGAAACAAACAGAACTTCCATTCCTGATCAAGCCCGTCGCACCACAGCCCTTCAAAATACTTGCAGCCTTGTCAACAGTTTTCCTTTCAAAATATATTGCTGAACCCAAAAGTTAATCTAAAACATTTTAGTTGGCAGGGAACTGCTACTTTTCAACCCAACCCTAATTGTGCCAACATTTTTTTTTTCTTGTCTCAGTAACTTCGAGTTGTATTCTTGAAAAGATTGTTAAAATATGTTACAAGACTTGTCCTTCACAGCAGTGGTATCAGAGTGGTAAGCAAAGAGGCTTTCATCATCTAACAGCTCTTACCTGCCAGCTTGCTTTACTGCATAGTAGTGAATAAAATGGGATAACCACGTGTTGCACAAGTATAATTGGCTGAAGTGATCAATATGATTGGCTTCCACTTGTGCGGTTTTCATAGCCACACAAATCAGTTTGCATTTGCCTAATCTCTCAGTCGGTGTAGAATAACCGAACGTGTAATTTGGGATTGGCATTTAAAAAACATTAAAACCAATTAAGGGCAATAAATGCTCCTAGGAATGCCAAAGGAAAAGCCTGGTACCAAGATTTCTAAATTAGACATTAAAGACATTAAAAAAAAAGAAAAAGGCAGGAAAAAAACCCTATGTGAGCAAATGTATCTGGTGAAAAAATTATTCTGTAAAATGCATTGCAAAAGTTACTTTGTTTTGTAACTACTTTCATAATTCAGCACTCATGTTACCCGTAATGCTCCCAGGTCTGTGTAGGACAAAGCGAACTCTGCATCCAAAAAAGTGATACATATGGTTTTAATTGCTTTTCGCAGGAAAGTCAAGGTCCAATGTAAAGAAAAGTTATTCCAAACTCCAGCTTGCAAACCAGGTTTTCATGTGAAAATTTCCAGTAAAAAAGCAGCAACAGATGTAGCTGGGGCTATAAACTGGCTTGGGACAATTTTTTTCACTCTGTCCACTCCCAGTCAACTACCATCCACTTCTGCCTAATCAACGCTGGTTTTACTTAGCGCAGTCAAGGCTTCCCTCACAAAATCTCTTCCCAGAAAGAATCAGCTGTGCTTACAGCAATGTCCAATACTTTCCTTTTCCTTCAGTTCTCTTTTTTAAAAAGTCGTATATGCCTGATTCTGTCTGAAATCATTCACTCCTGAGATCACAGATTTGATACACAGTATCATTTTAAAATAAGGTGGTGAAATATAGAAATACAGAAAGCTACTGCACAGCAATGAAGCTGTCTCTTCTGACACTAAGCAGAGCAAAAGAAATCAACTTTGAATGTCTATAAAATGTAACAAGCGTTTTCCTAATTTGATTCCTTGGTCTTGGCTACAGTCAGGGCATTAGGCAGTGAGTAAACCTTCACTTACAGAAATTGTATGCAATTACACAGTACAGCTTTAATGCCCACACAATAAATGCCACCTCTTTTTTTAAAGAAATAAATCTAAGAATTTCCATAAGTGAGGAGTGTCTGCTGTTATGTCCTCTACTCTTCCAGCTACCTGTAAGGTGTTTAATTCTGCAAGGGAACCACTCTTCTGTGAGGGGAAAGCAGAGGAATGTAGACTATGCAAAGCTAAATGTTGGGGCCAATGTGAAGGTTAGCAGAGGATATGGGAAGAAGTATTTCAAACTTCAAGAAAGAAGAAAGATGATGTGAGAGATAATGAAGATATTAGCATAGAAACAAAAAGGTAAATACCTTATTATGAGTGAAAGATATGCCTTCTTAGGTCTAATAAATAGACTAAGCACACCAGAATGAAATAAAAATAATAAAATAATAAAATATAAATAATAAAAATAGTAATAAACAAACCTGCTTAGCTTGTTGAAATTTTACAAAGCACTGACAACTATATTTATATAAGATAGTTCTTATTTGGTAAAAACTTCCTGTCAAACTATAAATATAAATATTTTGTTTGTCATGATTCACAGAAGGTCGGAATTGTTAGCATCTGGGATGGATACAGAATAAGCAACTACAGCACAAGAACTCAGTTAAAATGCTAATACATTTTGTGGTTGCAAGCAGCCACTACAAAATGGCATCTGAATGAACTCCCTCCAGAACAATCTTCACTTGTATTTTCAATAAAAGTATGGATGTGATGGTTAAAGCATGGAGTGAAGGAAACATCTTCTATAAAGGTGCATTTATTCAGGCTTTTGTTTTTCTGTGATTGGGTTCTTTAACTGTTACATATGTAGGGATGGGATTACACAATTTTTAAGGTACTTTTAATGTATTTTTTCTGACATTATTAAACATGTTCAGCATTTAGACTTTCAAAACAACATTCCATTTATAACCAAGGAATTAAAAAAAACAAACCAAAAAACCAACCAAAAAACCAAAGCCCAAAGAAAAGAAAACCAAACAGAAATGAAAACACTGTAAATGCTGACTTAATATGCAACCCCCTGAAAATGTATAAAAGAGGTTTATTTTAACCTATAATATATAACCTATCAACTTAATGTAATTTAGGTATCTTGCAGTTTATGGAAGAGTATTTACCAGTAACATCCAAGTGAACTGGAGGATATGAAATGCCCTGAAAAGCAACGAGGTTTTCCTTTCCTGCATATTCTTACTACACCACTATGCAGGTCCTTGGCTCAGCACGAGAGAGATTTTCACATGAGAACACCTGAACAGACCCTTTAGTCCAACGATGCTTTTTCTGTGATCAAAATTTTTGGTAGTTAGTCATCTCAATAACAAAAAACCAGAGTTTTTCAATTCGAAACTGAACTCAGAGAGTATTTTATGTGAAAAGGTAGCCCAGAATTGATCTGATGAGTTGTGCAGTCTAGCTAGTTGAGTCAATAGCAGTGATATATTTAAAGGCAACCCAAGAATCAGTTTTTTCTATTCTTCTTAAGTAAGTTTGCACTCTGTTCTCTTAAGGCTTAGAATAAAAAGCAAGAAAAGAAAGGAACAGACAAAATGCCCAAGGCTTTCCGATACTTTTTCACATCAGCATTTCTAGCTCTTCAAGGGCCATTCACAATCTATGTATAATTCTTCCACAATTCAATGAGTTAAAATTGTGAAACCTACCTGTGACTACATCTTCAATCTGAGAGAAAAAAGTCTGAATTGCCAATACTTAAGTTGATAACTATGTATTTTCAGTTGGTTTTAAAGCAACAGGTAATCAAATTAATAGATGTTGGCATGAAAATAAAAACCAAAACAGTCTAACACAGCTGTCTTTAAGGTTGTTCAAGAAACATTCCTAGTAAATTTAACACACTTTTAAAAGAAAATTCCTGGATGTAACTGGTGATACCCAGCTCTTTGGAGACTGCAGAAATGTGTATCCTCTTGAGCATTAATTTGGCTGGAGGTTGGAAATATCAACAGTTTATGGATTAAAGCACAAGAACAAGAAAAAAGAAATCTTGTTTATAAGAACGGAGCAGCCATCAGACATTTGTTAATGTTCTATAAAGGACTCCCAAAGTTCATTAAAAAGTATATAAGCCTTTCTGTTCCCTTTTTGAGAAAAGACATGTTGCCTCTGTACGTGATGACAAGGATGTACTGGAAAGGTTTTTTGGTATCTACAAATTCTTCCAAGAAGAACAGCAGCATTGCCTCCATCGTGCTCTCAGAGAGAGGCTGTTTATTAATTGACCAATGGGACTTGTATAACAACTGATAACACTAAAAAACTTCTGCAATACATCCCTGCTGTTATTTTCATTTTCTGTGCCTGTTTCTCCTTCCTGTCTGTCTCTGCAGCAACATTTTAAATGTTCATTCTCCTAGTAGGAAAGTTCGACCCAGGAATGGGCTTTGGATCTGAAAATAAAATATGGGTATATGGGCAAGTGTCTTATCCTTGTGCTATACTGTCACCAGGGCTGAACATATAAAATTATATAATAATGTTATGTCATGCAAGTTCTAGAACTGCACCCCACTGGTGGTTTAATATTTACAGTGCTCATCTAGAGGATTTCTTGGGGCAAACAGTAGCAGAAGCCAGAGAACTTTTATAGCAAGAAGCTTTGCAGGGTCTAAATTTGAGGAAGAGAACCAGGCTATCTCCTGTCCATGGGAGTCTCTACTGACTGCCACGGAAAACAAGCAAACAAGAAATCTTGCTCCAATACCTACACTTTTTATTTTAAGACAATTCCTCAACTCTGTGCTTCTTTTTTTATCTGAATACATGCATTTTCTTTAATCTGAGATGAAAATAAATACCTGAAAAGAAAAAATAATGTCCTGTGGTCTAGAGACAAGTCAAAAAGACTTGACCTTCACCTGTGTGAAAGGCTTAGGTTAAAGAACCTTTATGCAATAAGTCAAGCGTACAAACACATATATTTTCAATGCTTCCTTTCACACAAATCAAATTTCTAAACATCTAAAACGTGTGTAACTTCACCATGTGAGATCTTCTGATGTGAATATTAGTAAAGTCAGCATCATGCCTGAGAAATTCTCTGAAACCCACTCTTAATAAAAGCCATGAACCAAAGTATACTAAGAAAGTGCTTAATTTCTCTTGTAAATGACTGAAAACAATTTATTGAACAAAGAACAGAAGCAGTTCAGATAATTACCACCAAAATAATTATGAAACATTGGTGTTACCATGGGGCAATAACAGAGTGGCTGAAATGATGACAAATTTGCATTTGTTCAACTGAAATAAATAATCTAAAATCCTGATTCTGCTACTGTAACGTTTGGTTGTGGGATCTGGCTACTTTCTGTAAGTAAGTTTCAGGACATCTTTTGGGTGACCACTTCCCATTTTTCTGATTTCTGCCAAAAAGGAATTGTTTTCTTTTTTTCTTTCAATATAGGTTTTCCTATGCCCATTTATTCACAATGATTTTATATTCCAACTATATGGTTTACTTACAGAGCTTATTTCAATTATCCAAGCATGTTTTTTCCCCTCTAACTTCTGAAACCCATAGTCCTCATTGCTACATGTACATCAACATTAAAGAATTTACTTTATCTTTTGTTATAAAATAAAAATTTCTACAATTCTGTCTTTATTGGCTTTGTTTTCTGTCTTTTCAGTTAACATTCAAGATTCTAATACCTTTTTTCTTTCCCTAATTTTCTGTCCTATCTGAAAAACCTAATACCACAGCGTTTCTCTATTTCTCATGTGGCTGCAACAAAATACAGTGGGAAATATTTGATTTTATAGCTTCATAATTAAGATAAGTGAAGCTGAATAAAGAATTGGTCCTATAAAACTAAAGAAAACCAAAGGAAGATTTGTAATGAGCATGGGCTCATAAAGATGCTACAGAGAAAAAGAACATTTTTGTACGTTATAAAACATTCTTCTAAGGCCAATGCAAATTAATATTTACAAATTGTTCTGAATCCTTTTTTCTAAGTATACAATAGTTCACTTGTTAGCATTGACATATTTATCTGGCCTCTCCCAGTTGTAGGAAAAAATTATGTCAATTTTCCCTCAGACTGCCTTCCTATTCTGTCACACACATTATTTCATGAAACATGAATCCAAATGTTCTGTTTCTTTTCAATTTCCTTTCACCACAAATTCCAGAGTCCCCCTCTTCATGGCTTTTAGTAACAATTCAGCCTTTCTAGTCTAATGGCAAAAACTCAATACTGCTGTCTTTAATCAGGCTACTTTTCACTTCAATGTCTTCAATACCGAAGATTCAACCCTTTGTTAGAACTACTTTTTTTTCCAGGTCAGATGTTATGTCTGTGATTCCACATTAAGGGTCTATTCTCATAGCAAACAGCAAGCCTTGACAAGATGTCTGAAAAACACAGACATAGAAAGAAAATAAAGTAAGAGATGTTATTAAAGAACATCTTTTAGAAGTTGCAATAATCAAGTAGTCAGGCACTTCTAAAAGACTCAGGTGATTTTGTACCTGGATATTACAATTATAGTTCATGCAAAGCTAACCCGTATTACTTGGAAAAGATAAAAGAAAAAAAAGTGATGTTTAACTAATTAGAGGGAGTAGAATATGTTTGGCTCTTTTCTTTCCAAATCAAAGATCCATTGGTTAGTTGGCTCAAACCAGCTATGACCACAAGTTCATGTCAGACTTGTGACAGCTGAACAGATGAAGGTCCAAAGAAGCTGCATTCAAATTATGATCACAAAACTGACATGATCCTGAAGTATCAGTCAGTCTATCCTAATGAGCTCACTAATAGAAGATGTGACAGACTGTACAAATAAGGAGACACCATTTACTCATGCACCGAGGACAAAAATAAGTACATGGATTTTCTTATTTCACGAGGTGCGGCTTTTGAGTGGTTCGTCCTGTGGGCAACATACTGCAAACTATAACCTCAGTGTGACCACAGGAGCCACAGCACACAGGCAAATCCCTCTGAAAGTAAAGAACAGAAAATCATTTCATGAGGAGAAATAGCTGCCTTTCACACACTGCAGAAAGGCAAGTCCCCAGCCTGTGACAGATTTTGATACAGGCTGAATAGGCAGCTCGGACTGTCTAACTCATCTACGAGCATCCTTGACTGGGAAGAACAACTTCCCTTGATCATCCATGTCTCTTCATCCCAAGGAATGAAATACTCCAAAGAAATATCCTATATGTCCAGAAACTCCACATATGAATAGAACATAGTAACAGCCAGTATGTAAGAGGCATAGAAAAGCCTACACTACAAACTGAAAACAGTGTAAGTAGCAGACCTCAGGATAACTCAACATAAAAAACACAGGGACGCTGTCTGTTCCTCTGGATTGTGTACATTCTGGGATTCTGCTCCAGAAGAACCAGATGTTTAGTATTAATACAGATGCATTAAGCTCAAAATTGGTTACATAATGAACAGCAGTGCTGATTCAGATGTGTTTATAAACACAGAGGTTCTGCTGAAAGATACACGGGCATTTAGAAATGCTATGTATATTTGTGTATGAATCTCTGCATGTAAACTGGCCTCAAGTGGTATGCTTTGATTAATCCCTATAAGTCAGACTTTACAAAACTAAGGACAATTTACAGTAACAGCAACCACAGAAATGACACAGGAATATAAAAAGGTTTACCTATGGAAAATATTTGTTTCTTTAAAACTAGGGATTAAACTCAGACATCCTTCCTTCTGCACTACCATGCCTTTCTAAGGACACAGGTAGATTTGCTTCAACAGTGTCAATACCAGTAGAAGATTAGAAAAATCATGATAAATATGGCTCTTCAGCATTCAAAATGTGTAGCATCTCACAGAGCCACCAGCAAACAAAAACACAGTTTGTGTCTTAAATGGGTAGGACTACATACTGGCTGGAAATCAGCTAAACTCTTCTGGGTTTTATCTAACCAGGTGACCTGAAATCTGTTCAAATCAAATCATTACTTTGTGGGATATAAGCGATCTTATTTACAACTGCAGCACATTAGGCAACAGAAATATTCACCATACTCATCCTGTCCAAAGGATTGTGAGGCAAAACAAGAACACAGCTGAAAAGATTTTAGGATAACTCACCATGGAGAACTACACACCGGTTTCTTAAGGGGGCATACAAATCACACTTCTCAGTCACTGGTGTGCATACAGACTTGATTTTCAGGGGCTCCAAATTTTTGCCCTATGATGGCAATTGGATGCTTTAGTATTGAGTTGTAAAATCAGGTATATGATCCTAATGTACAACCATACCTTCTTTTTCATGTATTGATCATTATTGGCCCAGTTAATTTGTTTATATAGTTGTAGTTTTGGAACAACGAAATCGAACAGTTCAACTTTACTACGTTCTCCAGTGCCAAAGATATCTTTACGTATTTAAAACAAAGGAAGAAAAAATAAATATGGAACTCTGTAAGCTGTCTTGGACTCAAAAGAACTCCTGAGGTCACTGCTATATTAGAAACATGACCCTCATGAGTCAAAGAATTAAGGCAAACTAAGTGACATACTGTAACCAGGTTATTGCACTTAGATCTGATCCTAAGGATGACATAGAAAAAAGGCTTTTGAAATGCTAGCACCAATAACCTTGAAGACAGTTATTAAAAGGCACAGAATTTGTACAGAATTATATAAGAAGGCTGTAATGGAATATACCATGATTCCCTATTTCCTGTTCAAAGAGTAAAGGGATATTTGAAAAGACCAAGCACCTTTTGTTGCAATGTTTAAGCAGTTTCTCACGTTTCCAATCCCCTGTTAGAAATTAAAGTGCCAAAGTTCCTGGTAAATCTTACTAAGACCATGCAATTGAATTCATCTCCAGATGAACAAATGGGAAGGAAATATTCATCTCACAGTGAACAAATGGGAACAGAAAGGAAGGGAAATACTATGCTAGGAGTGCTACTCAGTTCTTAGAGCTTCCCAGAAGACTGATGTCTGAGGACTGCAGTTAGAGCCAAGAAGGATTTTCACAATATACATCCAGGGGGTGCAAAACTCACTGTGTGTGATAGGGCAAGTGCATTGCTCTGATCTTCCTTGCCACGTACTCGGAGGTTTCAGAATAATATTATGGCTAAGAAAATAGTTTTGTATGTTTTCTACAGACAGAAAGATGTGAAGCACGTATGATCCAACATGTCCAGAGTCACAGAAATTGTTGATGAATAGGGAAATCAGGACAACCAAGCATCAGATGAGCCTTCCAACTCTTCTGCTTTGGAGACCATGGAAGAGTTGCTCAGCACTCACAGAGGATCAAGTCTGGAGAGTACCCACTGTGCTATTTTAATTCATTTTACCGTAAGTTTTGTACTATCCTAATCTGGAGCTAAACTAGAAGTAAAAATGATGACTGCAAAAAGGTTCTTTTAATCTATTAAGGATTGAATTAAGCACTCTATTTGGAACAAGACTGAACACAGTTTTTCACAGGGTAAAGTGCCATATTCTGTTGATCATACAAACCCAAACACAACCAAAATTTCACCCAGAGTTTTCAGCATATTCAGCCACAACAAGTTTCAAGGCAGACTTGTTTAACAGAACCTGTTTTGTCTCTCTAGCTCTCTGGCATCATATGAGCGTACAGGACACCTTGTGCATTGAGATCTGTGCATGACTAAGAGTCTCAAAATTGTACACTGGCTAACAGGTATGGACAGAGGCAGAGGCCTCCTATTTAACTTGATCCAGAAAGCTACAATCTCACCTTATTTACATACACACAGCTTAACTGAAATCAGTGCAGCTCCCTCTGTTTGCTCAGGCTAAGAACAGGGGCTGAGATTTATACTATAATAAACCTCCAAGTGCCTCACCTCAACTGTGCAAACCCACTTTTACCAGATGCATCGATTGTTGATTCCTTTTTTGATGTGTTAGGCTGTGCCTACACAAATGACCCCATTCTGCTTCCTTGCTTTTCCGTAGATTTTGCTGCTAGCAACCCCAAACTCCCTCCCACCATCTCTTACTCATTTTTCTGGTACCAGGAATCCCAGATCCACTCCATAAAACTCAACCCATGTCAAAGACCTACTCTGAGTGTTCTGACTTGGCTTTAAGCCAATAAGATTATTTTGCAGGAAACAGACAAAACTGGAACATATTTTCCATTTACACCGATAAAGTCAGTCAGCTGGAATATATTAAAGAATTTGCTGGTGCTAAATTAAATTTTCTAGTAACTGCATCACCTGAATGGAAGCAACAGAATTTCTCAATTATAATGGTTTTATCTGTAGACCTGCTTCTTTCAGATTTTATGACCAAAACGAGGAGACAGCTTCAACCCTGCTTGATGATGTACAGCTCAAAATCAAGCTTATGCTCTTCCGTGGCTTGGAGTGAAACTGCACTCAATTTTAAATTACCTATGATAGGAAGTATTTGCTAGTATACTTGTCAGCATTGAGTGAAAGTAAGAGGGTTTTTTTCAAAAATTAATTAATATTTACAGATGCTGGGTTTTAATTTTCATATACATTATTAGAAAAAGTGAAATGTGATGCATGTAATAGAAGATTTGATTTTTTTAAGAAATAAATGATAGTCCTTAGGAAAAAGATGGAGTTACTGAGACAAAATGTAGTGATACTTTGTAAGTCATCTTAGACATGCCACTGAATAAAGATTTTTAAATTTTCCAGCTTAATTTCTAACTTTTCTGTCTACTTGTATAGCTAAAAGTAATTTAAAATATTGGAAGACATACACTAGCAAAAAAAAAGAAAAAGAAGGCAGGAAAAAGAAAAGCCAAGAAAATACTATTAAGCAGTAAAACCCCAAATACTCAAACCTTGGAAACTATAAACAAGTAAAGTATATTCATTGTTCTAAGAATAAGTACTTAGGGCCTACAAACATCAATAATGTCAACCAGCAGGACTAGCAACCAATCTGTTATATTTTTGTGATGGTGTTAGTGGTCTCTGTTGTGTTGATATCTTAGATTTTCATTTCCAACTTAATAGCTGAACTTGATTTTATTAAATACTTGCATTATATGTTTTCTTTTTTATGATTTTTTGGCTCACAAAGAATAAAAAGAAGTGCTTTAAGGCCCCTAGTGACCTGTTCTTAGTACACTGCTATTTCCAACCGGTTTGGTTGTGGGTTTGATTTGTTGGATTCATTGTTGGGGATTTTTTTTTTTGTTGGAAACAATGATCTAAACATAAAATCTCTGTTGCAAGCATGCAGATGACAGAGAGCTTAGTAAGTACATAAATAATTAAAGAGTTAAAGCAATTGGCTACTGCTACAGTATAAACTACCAGGTTAAACAACTGCAACTCAGCAAAATTTATTTTATACTGACAAATAAAAAATAACACCTTTGAGATTAAAACATAACTCGTGCAATAAGAGAATAAAAAACTAAAGCTTGGAAGGTCTTCACAGAGCACAACTAAAACAATACAGACTGCAAGCCCCCAAATAAACTCCTGCTGGATGGAGAAGAAGCCCAGCCACAGCGGTGTGGCTCCGTGCCAGAGCCAGATGAACCTTGGCACAGAACGCTGGGAGGGACAATCTGGTCACCAGCAAGTGAGACTAATCCAGCATTACACCACCACTGTAAAAGGGTTACAAATTTCTCCACTTGTGGCCAGGAGGCAGCTGCAGTGCTCCTCGCGGGGACTTGGATCAGCTTGGCGATTCCGATGGAGACAAGGGCGGTTTTATTTTGTCCCTGGTAGATTTGGTCAGACGAGCGGACTCGATTCACCACGAGAGTGCCAGAGCCAAGGCAGCGGGAGAAATGGGAATGTGTGGCTGTAGCTGAGGCAAGAACAGCCCGTTCCCTTCAGCAGCAGCACGGGCTCTGACCAGCTTCTAAGCCAATAAATAGCTACGCTGCTTCCAGAACCACATCAAGACAAACACGCCGCTCAGCAGTGCTTGGAGACCACTGCCACAGCATGTGTTTCTGATGTAAAAGTGTGACCAAAAAAGAAGGGGAACAACAAAAAAAAAGGCGCAGCAGTACAGCAGTCACTGGTTGTATACAAAGAGAAACTGCAAATACAAGTGAAGAACTGGCTACACCTTCACACAGTGGTAGAAATGGCCACCAGTTCTGGCTCCTCAAGCTCCAGCCAGAGAGGCAGTCCTCACATTAAAGTCTTAAGATGGAATCTATTTTCCCAGGATAAACTTAGGACTTTAAGGAAATCCCGTTTGATTCCCAGCAAATCTATGTAAAAGTGATCATACACGTTCTGGTCTAACCAGTAAAATTTTTCACATTTTTTTATCCATTTTAATTTCTGGGAGGTAGAAAGAAAGAATTAAAGGAAAAACCTTAATTCCTTTATAATTTTACATATTGGTCACCAAGTACTGAAGAAATCCTGTTCCTACATAGCTGCTGGTGTGCACTGCTTGCCCACGGGGAGTCATGGTGATGCCCCCACGTATAATCAGATGGGATGCATACCACAGGTCTGACTGACAGGAAGGCAGGGAGGAAACAAATCATCTCCCCTTTCAGCATGCATGATGGCACACCTGCTGAGATCATCCTAGCAAACTAATCACCTGGCACAGACCTCGAAAACCTCTAATGTTCTACTCTCTGCCGTCTTCAGCTGCTTAAAAAAATAATTTTATTTATATAAAGTTGCCAGTCTTAGCATGCAGAGATGGGTGAAATTTTACTGGGTGAAATTTAACAGATGTGACATGCAAGGTTCCAATGAGACTAAATGGTTTATTGATCCTTTCCAGTCCTAAACATTATGAAAGCCAGACCCTGTGTGCACGGCAGACAGATCTGAATTATGATGAATCCCCAGGTGAAAACAACAATTGTG
>VXBT01003964.1:900771-971900 GCA_013400235.1 Oriolus oriolus | reverse complement strand
GTGGGGGGGGTGGAAATCAATGCAATATAAAATAATTTCCACTTTAAGTAATTTCATTTGCCTGAGCATGCAGCCAGATGGATCCCATAGAGTTTGAGAAGCTCTTCGCTGCGTGTACACTTAGAGGAGTACATGAAGATATGTGTGCCATCAGGGGGAATTCATAAACCACTGAGTGTCCCTCGCTTCCTCTAATGACACTCATCAAATTAAAATAGCTGAGTCACAGCCAGTGGCACAGGGGACAGCAAAAGACTGAATATATGCCAGTTTGATTTGGTTCAACATGCACAATTTAAGAAAAAAAAAAAAAAAGAAACAAAAAAAGGACAATTTCCATAAACATTTTCCCTGCTCCTCTTTTGACATCACGCAGGCCATGGGCTGCTCTTGTACAGTACTGAGCAAAACAATGTCCTGGCCGTACAGAAATCCCTGAGGCCTGCTGTAATATATGTAATGAGTGGTAATGCAGCCTCCTGCTGTTCCTGAGTCTCGAGCTGCTACGCTGACCTTCTTCTCTTGATACTGCACATGTCAGCTGGCTCCATTTGCTTCTGGAATTAGCATTAAAATGGCAATCCTTAGAGATTATGCTACAGCCACAGCAATGACAGTGGAGATCTTTAAATATTTTCTAGGGGGGTTTAATTGCACATTTTAAAAATACAACACTTTCCCTATGAACATAGGAAGCAAAGCTAAAACACACTTTTTGCTTTAAAAATAATAAAAGATTACTTTTAGAAATTTGTGTCTGGGGATATATTTCTCCATCTCCATCTCTTGTTGCCAAGACAAGCTGTGGATGCATTTCTCAGAGCAATGCCATTAATGAGATTTTATTGTGAGTTTATCTTAATTAAACGAATGGATATTCCTTCCTTTCTAAAATAACTACAACATACATGAAAATTCCTGCAATCTTTCACCAGATACTAAAATTAAAGACAGACTAGATCAGTTTAAAAATCTGATCAGTACTTCTAAGACAGGTGGAAGGAACCTAATACTTGATAAACAATAATTTTCAGGTACTGAAGTGGTTGGCTAATGAAATTTTTTTCCTGGGCATTGCATCTTGGAGGATTTCTGTCTTGCTATATGTCAAAGTTGTTATATATTAAATCTAATTCTTTCTATTGCACTAAACTGCGTTTCCTACATTTGTATTGTCTGCCCTTTACCTGAAACTCAGTAGGAAATATTGTCACAACAGATTTATAAGACCATATAAAAGTTCAGGGAGAAATAAGATTAAGAAATAGCACACAACAAAGCCTGTAAAATAAAACCTTTTTTGTTCTAAAATGAATCTTATTGTTTAAAACTCTGAAATCAATCTTAATCTGTTTATTTCTTTTTTCTTGTGAATATATATATTTGGATTCTTTTTCATATATTTATGATGTATGGAAAATAAAAGCAAACACACCCAATTTGCACCACAAGATATTAACAATTTAAAGAAATACAGTGATGCCGTTAAGTACTGCACTTACTGATTTTTTTTAACATCATGTTTGCAGCATGTCAAACCTAAACCACTATTTCCTAGTGATGTATCAGAAAACATGACTATTTCTAGTTAAAAAAAAAAAAAAGTATGATCTGGCAAACAGAAAGATAAAGTCCAGTTGCTGAAACTTGTAATTGGACAAATTCAGTCCAGAAAACAGAGAACACTCCACAGTCAAGGAATGTAGTAGATTCTCCCTCATTTTAAATCTTTTAATTAAGACTGGATGTCTGTCTTTAAGACATGCCCTAGCTCAACCACAAATTGCAGGTTGGATGTTGAAATTACTGAGTGACATTCTGAAGCCTGTGTTATTCAGGAGGTCCATTTCTGGTCTACTTTTCCACCGAGATGAAAGGCAATCTAAAACTAAGTAGCACTTAATTTGATTTCTGTGAATTTTGAAGTCAATGCATGTTCTCAGGGGTCAGAAGGAGAAAGGATGCAGGCACACAAACTGCAGTCTCTTTCTCCTAAATGAACAGGGCATTTTACCTTTCTTTAATGACAACACTATTCTGATTGTAGTAGCAGTAGTACCTATGCTTTAGGAAATGTGTCAGTTCCTGAGAAAAACTGATTTACAGCACTTTTAAAATAGGACTATATTTTACTTATCTGATTTGTCATTGTGTCATTCAGGCACTATCTCAGCTAACTACTCCACCATCCAGTGGAACAGCTTAGAGCAATAGTCCTGCTTTAGGGACCACAGGGTTACCACTTTAAATACTTACTTGCAGGTATGCATTTTCTTTTCTATTAACAGAAAACAGAATCAAACCAGATTTCTAATAAATGCAGGCAAGATACCAAGATTATAATCTCTTTCTATACAGTGCTGAGTGTGTTACGGAGAGAACATTCCACACAACAGCTCAGAAGTATCTCAACACACTGATGAGAATTTGAGGGCAAAAATAAAAATGCATTTAAAGACTTAAGAGGAGCCATTATGCAGAAGTATGCATACACACACCTTTTCCTTCGCTAGACAACAGGGAATGGAACTATCATGAAAACTCTGGGTGTCAAGGGCAGAAAAAATAGGGTTTGCTTAGGCTGCACAAGTCCAGTAGCCTTAATCACGGCCACAGACACGCTGAGCTTTTAACTTTAGGCTGAAGCTCACAAGTCCCATCCATTATTAAAGGCTGGCTGTGGCTGACGGAGCCCCCAGACGCCGCGAGGCCGGAGGGGATCCCGGCTGGGCTGACTCAGCCCCGTGTGCTGTGCGCACGGCCGCCCTCCGCCCCACGGGTTACAACACCCGGGCCTCCCCCTCCACTCCTGTCCCCTGACTGCGGGCTTGCACCAGGCTGGCAGCTGCAGGCAACGCAGCCCTGCTCAGCTGTCAGAAGGATGTGGAGACAGGATAAGCAACACCAGTCTTGCAGGGAAAGGCAGGAGACTGTGCCCATGTAATCAGCAGCACTCCAGAAACAAACAGCCAGGGTAACCCGTTCTCCCAGGTTAACTTCCCATGCTGCTTGCCAGCCTCTGTAGCTCATCTCTGTCTGAGCCACCGCAGCCCAAAAGCCTTCCTTTTCATCCCCTCCATCCAGCATTTGTTTGTTTTTTTGTTTGTTTTTCCCTGCTGTTTTCCATCTCTGGCCTCTGATTCCTACTACGTCAACTTTTGAAATATCCACTGGAGCACAGACAGAGGGAATCTGCTGTCCAGACAGAAGAATCATGAAGAGAAAGATTTAGGGTTGACTGTGTGTGCAAGTCCTCAGCCCTGGCCCAGCCTGTGTGGACAGGCAGTAAAAGCCTGGCTGCGGTCGCCATCTTATCAACACCTCCAGTGCCAACACTGTCCCCAGCCCTGGCCAGCCCTACCAAACTGTCCCCAGCACCAGCAGCCCCTCCTGAGCACGTGGACCCATGGGACCCAGCCTGCCAGGAGCCATGGGTGGCACAGAGCATCCCGCTCCTGAGGGCAGGGCAGAGGGACTCTCACACAGCGAGTGTGCAATCAGCCTGTGGAAAGCTGCTCCAGCGATGCGAAAGACGCGCTGATGTTTAAGCGATTTAAACATTCATTTAATTACTCTCCTTTGGGAAGTAACTGCACTGGTGCTGGGAAGTTCCTCTCTCCTCTGCGAGCCTTTGGAAGGAAAACCATTTTATTTTAAAATGCTTACTTGCCAGTGCTATGATATTATCACCTCTGATCATTCTAACGTTTCCAGCACCATTTCCCTGTTCCTACTCAACTTTTAACTAAGATGTCAAAACTGTAATTTTCACCAATAAATAAAAATGCAATGCATTTTTAAATTGCAGAATTACTCATTAACTTCACAGACTCTCTTATCTACTACTGAATGGCCATCCCTGAGCTGTCTAACTGAGATCGCCTTAGGGAGTTGCTCCACTATCAGCTGAAGTCACAAAGTCTTTGAAGTCCTTCTCTTGTAACATCAAGTTAAAAAGAAAACATTGCCTCCAAGGAATTCTAATTACAGTACTTCATTTCCAGGAACATAGTTTTATACTGACCCAGCGGTTCAAGGTACACACATCTTTTTCTTGTCACTATGATAAATTAATAAAGCAAAATATATTTTAAATGTTTCCCAGGCCAGAAGGTTTTAAATACATGGGTAAAAAAAAAAAAAAAAATCAAGGTCAGAAATCATCTCCAATAAAAGAAATTAAACTGTAATGAGGATTAAAAACGAGGTCATTCATCTGCTTTGCAGTTCTGTTTACAGTGTGTCTAGCTAGACTATTTACTAAAGTGGGTACACAAAAAGATTAATGGGAGTGGAAAAGAATACAATAAAATCAGTAACAAGGAGAATGTTGAAAGTTTGGGTTACAGGTTTTGTTGCTATAGCTAAAAATACAAAACAGTTAAACAGGTTGTATAACATTTCTTTATGAAAGGCTATGTTAGCCTTTTTTTAACTACAATCAGATAAAGGAAATATGTCTCTCTCACTAAAATATACATTTGTTAATTTGGAAGTTTGGAAAGCATTTTTAGGATTTTGCCTTTCTGCAGAACTCAAAGAAAAACTTTTCATTAAATCTTCAGCAATGACTTTGTGTGGACAGGTTCTACCGAGCAGAAGCAAAAGTTCCGTGAGAAAACATTATTCCTCTTTGGAAAATTTTGTCCACTGACTTTAAAAAAAGTGATTCAGTGTCACACGCTTCACAATCAGTTTTATGAATGTGGCAGCAACACAAAGAACACTGAACTAGCCCTATACAACACCAATCTATATTGTTTACATTACAAGACGGCACTCTAATTTTTCTACAGGGAGCACTTAGTGTTAAATTATAAAGCAATAATTTTTTTACATAAAAATCCTACTGGGAAATGATAGGAGCTGAGTATTACAGAGGCAGTATGTCTAACTGATTAATTGTACCAACTTAAGAATTCCAAGTTGCCTGTATTTAACCGACTGGGAAATGCACATTTCATTGTATTTTTAATGCTGTACTAATCTCCAGTATTTCCATTTACCCAGGCAGTTAAATTAAACATTTTGGAACAGTTCAGTGATATATCTTGAAATTGCATTAAAGACATTCCCTGCTGTGAAAGCTTTAGTATTTATTAGGAATTCAGGTGCAGTAGAAAGAACCAATTAATTAAAAGACAAAAGGTATTCGGTTTCACTACCTTTTGGAAAGAAAAAGGAAGAAAAAGAAGGAAACAGGAGACAATGGGATGAACTCAGTTATAGTTAGTTGCCACTTTTATGACAAGTTACTTACATGACAAGTTCTGCTGACCAAACCCAGCTTGCCGAAAATTCTGTCTCACTCCCAGTATTCCTCTGGTCTTAAAACTGCATCAGCCTGGGCATAACGAGAAGTCATTTGTGTTTCACAAGACTTAGGAACAAAACTTCTCCTTACTGCCCTGCTGCCTCAAATGGACTTGGATATCAGCAGGTGTCCTTTTGTGAAAATGCCACATGTAGAAGAGCTGTGGGAGAGCCCCGCAGAACCCAGATCACAGACAGAACAATGTTAGAAGCAGATGAAGAAGGAAATGAAGACAATGGGAAAAAGTTTAGCAATCTCTGTTTCTGGAGACATTTTCCTACACAGATGTTCATGAACCCAGGTGTACATGGCCCACTAATCATAAATACTCCTCAAATTCTGACTTGAGAAGGTGGCAAAGTTTACCAGCTATGATAGCATTCATATCATTTAGATATGCTCCTGTGTATTTAGGAACCTAATAACCAACAAAACATATTTGAAGAGTCATATTTCATAAAAGAATAGCAGAAAGTAGATCAACAAAACCGGGAGATTTCTATCAGCTTTGTAAAAGCAATAGTCCTTTTCACCTCTCCCCTCCATACTGTTCTCTCAACTAAAGAATTCAGTAAATATATCCATTTCCCATCCAACTTTGTCATAAATTTAAAAACTCTGGTTGTCTCCTGAAATGTCTTAAACACTTTAATCAATTAGTCTGGCAGGGTTCTAGCAGGGTTCTAGATTGAGCTTCGCCATCATATTTTAGAAAAGATGCCAGCTACATATAGGGTTAAAAAGAGAGCAGAAAAGGATAACATAGAAGTCTAGATGCATCTTTAGAAGAAAAGAAGCAACGGTGCTCTAAAGAATGGGTAAGACTGAAAGGGAGACATGATAAGCCTTTGTTTATGCAAAAATTCCATTCCTGCAACTTGGTAATATATCAGAGATATTTCAGTTTGTTAAACACTGCTGAGAAGTTTTACTTGGACACAGTTATCTGCAGTGAGATTTCGGAGCAGACCTGATGGGAAGGGTGGAAGACAAGTTATCTTAGACCTTCTGCATTTTATTACAAAGCATGCCTCGTCTGACTCTCATGCAAAACGTGAAGAGCAAAATTATTGTTCAGCCAAACTTATTTTGGATGACATCCTCAAGTGTCAAAACCTCTGCTTTTGATTTGCTTAAATTTAATTCTTCAAGTTCAAACTTTCTGTCAGAATGACCCTTTGAGGCGATGTCTTTTTGGAAGTATGGGTTAGAAGAATGATCCAAAAAGTCTGCCATAGAATGAATTAAACTTTTGAATTGTGTAATGCAGAAAATGTGGCTTCTGTGATATTTTCTTTAAGTGGTTTTCATAGCTTTAGTTTGAATCACAAACTGAAAAAAAAAAAAAATTATCTAAGCCCATATTTTTTTCATCAACAAGTCACTGATTGAGTCAGTCTCAACTTCCATGAACTGCATCCCATAATGCTTTGCAATGACTTCAAGTAAACTCAGTTTTGTCTGTCAAGACAGTATCTGGAGACAGAAGACTGATTTTTTTTTTTATTATTATTTTTACTCATTTCTTAATTTATTCTGGATGAACCTGCAGATATA
The DNA here is from genome assembly GCA_013400235.1 of Oriolus oriolus. Lineage (NCBI taxonomy): Eukaryota > Metazoa > Chordata > Aves > Passeriformes > Corvidae > Oriolus > Oriolus oriolus. Next base: position 965,029 of record VXBT01003964.1, on the reverse strand, counting down.
TCAGCAAGTTAACAGACGTTAAATGTCAATTTCAGACGTTTCACAATAGTTTGAAAAATCACTATACTGAAAGGTTTAACAAGTTTTATGCAGAGAGATATGTAATGCAACAGACCTGACAGGGATGAGAATTCCAAAGACCTTCTTCATATTAGAAGTCATTGCAGAGAATAAATCTTTTCATTTCAGATTTGCATGTGCACGTATGTGCGTGAGAGTGATTAAAAAGTCCTGAAATATCAGTAACACGATGATGGAAAAACACATGTCTAGACAAATATGCCTAAATGAACAATATTTATGTCAATAGGAGAGTCGAAATTACCTGAAGAAGTGAACTTTTCCCAAGTACAGTACTATTCCTAGAGGCCCCTTTGCATCCAAACGTGTTTTCACTGGGCATTTTCCTCTCTATTGCTAATATAGGATAAAAAAGGAATCCATAAGAATAACCAAGTCAAATATGATATTGCTACATCATCCTTTCCGTAAGGGGCTACGAGAAACTCTGATTTTGCCTAATGCAAAACTCTGAGACACTTCAGTGGTAAAGGCACTCCAGAAACATATACAAGGCAGAACTTCCCATAATGAAGACTTAATATATTGCCATTGCTGCAGGGGATATTTCCACCCTACAGGATGCTGTCTGTAAGAACAAGTTCCTACACAGCTACTACCTATTATATCTGCAGGACATAATGAGATTTCAAAGACTTGGTGTTGTGTGAGTGATGCTTTCAAACAGAAGCAGCGTTCCTAAAGCAGAAAGGTTTATATGGATAGATTGCCTACCCATCTGCTTACCTCTCTCCTCCTAATAACTTTGTGGAATACAGTCACTTTCAACCAAATTTAACATCAAGCCATAGTCTTCAAGATAATTATGCTCCCACAAGTTCTGTGAAAATGAGCAGCTAGAGCCAGAAAAATCTAAATCAGTGTTTCCAGCAAGAAAAGAGCAATCAGAGCTTTGGCTCAGCAACCAGCATGCACATACATCAATCACAACAGCCCCATGGCTCACCTGGCCCTCAAAGAACACACAGCATTTAAGTGGGGTCACGTGTGCCTATGCACACGGCGAGAAAATCAGTAAACAGCCATCAGAATTTGCTTTTCCTCTTTAAACAGCACTTTTGCCTGTGATTGCCTGTAGATTTGGGGTTTTAACAGCAGAACTCTGGATATCAGGACAGAGCACTCCAGTGTGCAACTCTGATGTTGGGAAGTTTTCCACGACGCTTCTCTACAGCCACCAGGAGAGGCAGAAAACGCCTCTGACTCACCTCTCTTCCCAACCCCTTTCTCTGTTCCTATAAGAAGCTCAATTCAGAGTAACAGATTCTACAGCAAATGCAAGGTAAAATTAAATAAACATAAGATACTACTGACATTTCAAAAACATCAAACCAATAGAATAGTAAGGACGTTTTGGGTTTAATGGATTAACTACTTTGTGTTGTTCATGTGCTGTAAATGGTACCGAGTTTCAGTGAGCACATGAAATGAAAAAAGGATTGGACAATGAGGAAATCATGTGCCCCTTTCAGTGCAATTATACATACAACAGTCCCCATCTACCTAGCCCAGTTTTCCATTTCTCTTGATTAAAAGCAGTAAGTTAGGACGGTCAATCGCCATGTTTTGTTTGGGTTATTTTCCAAACAAGAATGTTTTGTCTTACTAGTTTGACATGTTCAGCCTCAGTTAACAACTGGACCTCAAAAGGGCATCTTCTGCTACAAAGTTCAATTTCAGATCCCTTCCAAAGCCTAATAACAAAAGCCTGAGGACTGAAATCTTGCTTATGTTCAAAATGTAAAGCAACAAGACTGAAAGAGATGGCTACATTTTATCCAAAAAGGACTGGAAAATAATTAAACAGCAGATTTAAGTAAAAGTATTACTTGGCTTTTAGCATGTTCGGCTCCATCTTTCTGAAAGACTACGGGAGATACCCATAAACTATCGCTGAGTCAAACCCACAGCATACAACACCAGAGATGCCACTTTATGTCTTCAAAGCAAGAATGTGTCTCATAGCTGCAGCACTGTGCCCACAAGGATAATTCCATCCTCTCCATGAGAATACAGATTATTTTAAGGCCGTACAATACAACCATTGCTGCCTGTACCCCATCACACAGATGTTATTCAAGGGGTTTTTTTCCTTAATCTAGATTTCATTTTAACCATAATTAAGCAATTTACTTTAATAGTAGAAAATAAGAATAGGAGAAAACTATTTCAGTCGAGTTTAATACTTGTAATACTTATATCCTCTTAAGATCACAGATACAGTTTCATTCAACTGTTGAACTAAACCACTGCTTTGCAGCCCATGAAAAACTATCAGTTTAAAAATATGCCTGGAGTATCACTGATTGCCTTTTTTTCTTTTCTATCTACAAGAGAAAGACCGTATCAGGATCTCGTGCTATATTTTAGTTAACTTTTAAATTACTTTTAAATATGCACTATCTCTACCATGGCCATGATTTGGAAATTTCTATTATTAAAAAACACAATGAAGTTAGATTAAAGCAGTAAAATTACTTCATATCTTAGTGCTATAGCATCCGAAAAAAAGCCTGTTTCAAGAACTTTCAATTGTACCATGCCTGATAAGCCCTTGCAGAAAAAAATCAAGATTAAAGCACAGCACAGTCGGTAGCCAAAAGAAGTGAATCTGCTCAAGGTGAAAAAAGATCTACGCTACTCATTTGAGCAATCACAGGGCTCATTTTCCAAGTCCCTTAATGAGTAAGTGTTCAAGGAGCTGAAACCAGTTTTAGTTACTTGACTCTGGTTACAGTCAAGCAGAGTCTTGCTGCTAAAACCTCAATTACCACTTTGAGAATTGAAGTGTTGATGGAGGCTTTGTTTATGCCGTGTGCCTTCTGAAGGCTGGCTGTAGCAAGACACCGTCTTCTTCACGGAGCAAACTTGGATCCAAACAGCAGGACAATGACCACAGTACTTTTCATGATCCTGCTGGTGACAGCTTTTAACTGCTCTGGTCAATGCTAAATATCTTGAGATAAATTCTAACCCTGGATACAGGAATACAACATTACAAAATTGCATTATTAAGTTGAAATGCCCTTTTTGCTTCGGGTCTGTCTCCAAGAGAAAGCTTTAGTAGTGGCAGTGGTCTAAACATATGGGAAACACCTTCCTGCTGAATTTAATAGAGAATATATACAAGTTAAAAAGTGACCCAAAATATGTATTTTACACCACCCCAAACCCAAATATGTATTTTACACTACCCCAAACCCAAAATATTTGAGTACAAAGGCTGAAATAAGCAGTAACTACAGTACTTGACTACTGATCAGTTTAGCAAATATTTCTACAGCAGTGCAATGAAATTAAGCATTTGGCCTTTTATCTTAGTTCTCAGATAAACCAATTAGGATGATACCAAAAAGCAAAATTACTTTCACGCAATTTCCTATGCCATACCAAAGATCATTTCAGTCCTGCTGTAACATACATTCTCTTACTCAGCTGTTGCAGAGGGATAAAGACAAATAGACATGGACAATAACTAAAACCACCTGAACTACGCCTAACAGATACATAAAAATATATGTATAGACAACGACAGCAAGACAGCTTTGTGTGGTTCTGTGATCCTACCTACTGCTGTAATAAAAATAAAACAGTCAACCATTATCTTTGTTTTGTCAGAAAGAAATTTTGCTGTACCAACATATACCACAACCCCCAAAAATCTATCCTTTGTGTTACTTGGCTACACACACAAAACCCGTTTGTAAACCTGTGATTAGAGATTGTTAGTGACTGGGTAAAGTAAAACTACATTACTTAAGAATACTAAAGAATATCAAGAAAATTAAAAAAAAATAAATCTACACGTCATCATGCACATGATATATTAGAACTCAGACAGAAAAGAAGGTATAATTACAAAGGATGGGGGAACCTAGACTGATGCCTTGTTATTTTTAACTCCTCTTTGACATCTACTGTTTATACAGTCAGAGTATTGACTATCAAATTAGGATGGGGTTTTCAAAAGCTCTCAATGTTGGTTAAATCTGCTACCACTGAAGTTAATGGGGGCCAGATTCACAGATGGTGTAAAGCAGCTTAATCCTATAAAATCCAGCTTTGAGTATTTTATCACTAACTTCACTGAGTACAGATGAGGCCACTGCTGAGTCTTTTGAAAATCCCACTCCTTAATTCTTCTGCACACAGTAAATTTAAAGCCCAGTAATTAAAAAAAAAAAAAAAATTCTAGGCAAAACGAGGCTACTAGCTTCAGAGGACTCCACTTGTCCTCTCAATGAACATCTCAGCTGAAGCCTGTAATCCCAGTTTTCAAAGATACACACCTATATATATTATTATTATTAAATAGAATCCTGGCTTTTTCTAAGGGAAGTAGAAATATGCTGACAAATTCACAATCAGCTACACACTTGTGAACAAAATATTCTCAAAGCTATTCAATAAAATCAAAGGAGGGTAACAACAGGTACAAGAGCTAGTTTTTATACTCTCTTTATCTGATTCAAATTAAGACTGTAATTATGATGTATTCATCCCATGATGCAACTGCTCAACTGAAAATATTGGTTCACTTCATTTACCATCAACTTTAAGAAGACATAAATCCCTTTGCAAATAACAAATTGAAAGCAAAGGAAGGGTCTGTTTGTCATAAGAGCAAGAGGGATGATGTCCTCTGTGAGGGTATCAACTTTTGGGGAAAAAATTTCACAGTGAAGAAGAAGTACTGCACATGTACTGTTAATTTTCACTTCTATAGTGTAATAACAAATCCAATGGCTTCAACTATGCCAAAACACTTCCATTTGTTAGAAACAATTTTATTGCACAGACAAAGAACTGGAGAGGCTCAACTGCTGAAGCACTGAAATGTCAAAGAACTGATTAGGTAACCTGATCAGGACTCTATTTGGCATAGTTTATATTTCACACTGGATAAGCAAAATCCTTTTGCAGTCTCTTCCCACCTTGTTTGCAAGCCCTTACTCTAAATGTTCAATAATTTTCAGCTTAAGTATTAGATTATAGAGTACCTACCACATTTGTAGAAAGTGTGGGTTTGGTCTCATCACATTTAGTGCTCAATGCCTCTCTCTGAAGATATTTTGATATTCCAGAGCCAAAGTGGAAAGTGAATAAACAAAGAATAAAATGCATTTCATCATCTGTGCATCAGTGAACAGTCCAAGCTCCAGGCTGAGTGAGAACAGTCATTCGCTGAAGGGTCAGGCTTATGAGAAGGCTGGAGGCAACACAAGAAACTCTGCTCTCCCCAGGGGCCCTGAAGCAAATGCAAGGATTTCCCAGGGCTGTCTCTCTTGGGAAAAGCATAATGTCAAAATTGTAGGCATTGCAAACCAATGTGTTTTCTTAGTTAGAAGGACACCGTTCCTGCTCTATACACATGCAACTTTCATACTCTTCTGTGACATTTTCTCCATGATAAATGTCTCCAAAGTAAGTGAGAAAGTTTTACAGATGACTTGGAGGTTTCCACGTTATAAAGAAATGAAACATGATAGGAAAATGGATTCTGAAGTTTTCCCACTAATTTAGTTAAATGCTGTCAGATGGCGTATCGTCATCATCATATGTCAGTGGCACATCATCATGGCTCTGGCACAGAAGAACAATGTACTTCTTAACTGACACTGAAGATACGAAATGACAATTTCAACCTCATCATTCTTTGAGACTGAAACCTGTCCCACAACCTGTTTCGCAATCGGAGTCAGATAATCTATACTTTCCCTCTTTTATCCCCTCTTGAGTTTAGTCACACAACTGAAGGGTGCATGTGTCATTTTTGCAGTTCTATTATGACAACAGCTCAAGTGTTATTCTCTATGACAGCTTTTGAGGCCCTTTAACATCTTAGCCATCCATCTGTACTCTGCTTAATGAATAGTTCCTTTACTCTATTTTTCCCCACAGACAACTTAACTCCGCGGTTTCTAAATAACATCCCTGTAAAAGTAATGCTTCCCACAATATGCTGGAAGTCACAACGTGCTTTTATTGAAGTTGTGCTGTTGCAATACTTACATGGAACTCAAAAATTGCTGGGCTGCTGATGGGCTGACATCATCAGCCATTTACTTCTTTCATTATTAGCTTGTATTCCCTCTGGCAGTTTTTTCTTTACCCATCTAATACTACCTGGCATTACCTGTACTTTGCATGGTCTCATATACAGCACACACTGTGTGAAGTTTCTTCTCCTGTTTTTCCTTCCCTCTTTAGCAATTGAAGTGACTAAGCTACATCAACTGTGCATTGGCAGTGCTAATAAACGGTAGCAGGTAAGTCCCCCTCCCAAACTCAAGAACCATCTTTAACACCCACATTCAAATTGTACTGTCTAACCTGTCAGCAAGTTAAAACTTCCAAAATTTATCACACAAGGAGGTCATACAAAACTAGAGCAGGAAGGGGTGTTTGGCTTTTATTTGTAAGTGTACCTTTGCACTTAACTCCAGTGAGTAACAGACTCCTTGAATTCAGCGCTTTCAGATCTCATGGTCTATAGCAACACATAGTAACGAACGCTCAATTTCCTTCTTCTTTTCCTTCCAGGGAAATAATGAAGAGGGGGCAAATCTAGTTGCAAAGGAACCAAACAAGATCTCTACCATGATGCACTCCTTGTTAACTACACGTGTTCCAAAGCTGCTTACTAAAGGTGAGATTTCAGAACGCTGCTGAACGTTGGTGTCCATAGGAAAACATAAGTACAATAAACTCCACTATAGTGTTCAGAGGGATTTACACACAAAATCCAGAACAGAAATTAAAAAAAAAATCCCTCTCAGGCGTTAAATCTTTAATCCTTGATTATTTGTCCAGCAAGGTGACAGATGGTAAATCTACTGCTATTATTAAACCTCTTCCTCTGCATTGGCATCTGTTTTCCCTGGGGTGAGTAGGATGAGGGAGTTTGCCTGCCTAACCAAATCAGCCAAGGCTAGATATGACTCCTTCAGTATATTAATACTGCACAGAGCTACATATCCTCACATTGTCTTCTAGCACTGTGCCTGCTAGTTATGTACTGGGTTGTCATGGTACTCTGTTCCAGTCTTTCCATAAAGGAGAATCTAAACTGATATTAATTTACACCTATCTACATGTTTCTAGTACATGAATTGCTGACACAAGTAGGCATCAAATTTACCAATCTCAGAGACCTGCAATCGTAGTCATGGAAACAAGATCCAAGCACCAATTTGAATTTGGAATTCAAAATGAATGATCATTAAAAGACGGTTAGTATTGACAAACTCTTTGATACAGCTGTGTGTTCCTGCAAGCATATCTAATCCCCTATCATACAGACCAAGACTGAGTCCTAGGTATAAATGAAGCTGCAAGGATTCACCCATTGATGAATCTATGGATGGGCAGTCTGAGGTGGGGGTAAGAGGGTGCTCAGGTTTAAGAACTGCATAAATAACAGAGTCATTTTCAGTAACAAGAGTATTCCTGAAGGTACAGGAGAGTTACCTGTGCTTTATAACAAGATTTGCCATACAGCTTAAAGGAAACAGGAGAACACTTGTTTCTTCATGTAAACTATGCAAAAAAAGCCAGTGAAACAAAACAAACTTAGCGAGCTTTTCCTCACAGTCAATCCTTTTACTTCTGTTGAGGCTTATGCAAACTCTGGTGTCTGGTAGGAATATGGAAAACTTCTGTTATCTATTGTTTCAGAAGGAGAAACTATGATCAAGTTCAGAACTCTGCCAGTTAAACATTCTGTCTTGTCTAAAACCCAAATACATTCTTCCCTCCAAAACACAAAAGTTAAATTTAGCTCTAAATGATGCGTAGCAATGACGGAAATTTTGTCCACATTACAATGAAAGTATTTTTCACTCCTAAATGTGTAACGTTAGAATAAAATCACAAACCAAAAGATACTAAGCTTTGAGATGCTGATGATCATTACATGCATAATGCTACATTTCCATACAACCCCAACTATAATGGTGTAACCTGCTTTCCAGAAATAAACAACTGGTATGCAGTGTACAAAACTGCCCTTTCTTTTTTTTCTTTTGTGGAGGGGAGGAGAGGGGAGAGAGCAGGGCAAGGACTATAATTCATTCCCATTAGTTCCATTAACAGCCTTTTACAAACAATTTCAAACAAACCAAACAGAGACAAAGCAAAGCAAAGCAGCCATCTGCACAATTAAATGGTTGGTCAGCACATTTAACTTATATAAGCCATATTACTGCACAATGTAAACACTATCTTCCTGGGCCGACATCCTGGCAAAAAAAATACGCATCTTTCATGTGTTGGAGGTTAAAGCTGCTGTGAAGTGACCTACCTTGCTCTAGAGAAGAGGGCAAACACTACTTTATCTGTGAAGAAGAAATGGGAAGGAAATAGACCCTCTCGGTGGTGTTCTGTTTGTGAGCAAGATTAAAAAGGGGGAAGCTTAAAACATGAAGAACACAGCAATCAGGATCTTGTCTACCTTTTATTTTTTCCCCCCACTTGGTACAGATGTGAGATAAAAGACAAGTAAGAAGGAATAAAAGTGCACGTGGTAACAGAAGGCAGCTACCCATTGTGAAACATGCACATTTACTGTCTCCTGAAAAAAACTCATTGTTCAATTCTCAGAAATACTTCTGGCAGTCAGGTTTTCCGAACTTCTTAATCATGGACAATTTGCTTTCTCCTGACACTTAGATTATTAAAGTGGCTGATTTATTTAGAATGAGTCTTTTGGCCTTTTGCATATTGAAAAAAATCTATTAAACAGTAGGACTCAGGCATGTGCCATAATTTTTCCAGCAACAAAACAAAAGGTCAAAGGCTGAGCTTAGAATTGACAGGTTAGCTGTGCTGTAAATCAATACCAGCCTTTGTTGACCACAGCGATCGCTTTATGGATAAAGGTCAAATCATTTATAAGGTTCAAAGAATAGTAATGAAACCTCGTGCTTAAATCCATACATTTTTCTACGTTCCCAAAATACACTTTCCCTTTATTGGTCCTTTGCTGAACGGAAATATGATATGATCAGTGATAAATCATTCTGTTACCAGTCATAAATGGGAGAGAGACAGAAATCATCATCCATAAACTCCAAAAGTCCCCCTGACACCAGAAATTAAGAGGATGATGCCTTTCCCTGCTGGCCTAACAGAGTGATTACTAGCGCGGTGCTAGTGCTGTAAAATACCACTTAATTTGGAATTCAGCATGAGACTACTAATTGGGTCAATAGCCAGAAAGTGAAAGTCAGCAGTGACAGTCTGTCACTCAAGCATGCTTTTGCTATGTGCTCAGAGACATTTCATGCATCTGAAAGAAGCCACCAGCAATGGGATGCAGCAGCAGTGACAGGAGGAGAAGCAGTGACTGGATGGAGGATGTGGGGTCTGTACACTGCAAACCTCCTGGTACCCAGCTCATGTTTTCCACAGCACTGCCTCCCTGATCATCCCAGCACAAAGCAGTGCCCTGAGCCAAACACGGGAAAGTTCAGGGCTGGGCTACAAGACAATTTATTTTGAAAACAGAAGGGTCTCAATGAATCCAAAGTGGTTCTGACTGTCCTTTGTGAGACAGAAACACGTTCATTGTCCACACTGAAAAGACAGAGCTAATTCACACAGATCTTTTCAAACAGACTCATTTTATCTTGAGATAAAGTGCTGCAAATAATTAGATAAAATTAAATCCTGAAACATTTAATTATATAACCTTCAGAGAGTCATCACTGGTTCCTCTATCAGTACAAATGCTATTTCTGTGGTTTCCAGTGTTTACTTTGCAAATGCATTCAGAACGGCAGCACCTTGTCTGATCATTTCTTCTCATCTATTAAAGTTTTATAAGTTTCAACCATTTTTTGCTACTGGCTTGGCATCCTGATTAGTTACCACTAAGCCACTACCCCACTGACAGATTCCTATTAGCAAGAGTTTAAGCCAGGGGAGGGAGAGGCTTTCTCCTGTATTTTGTCAGCTTGGCAATCACAGATTTAGGCTTCAGAAGAAAAGACAGATGCTTTTCTCTCTTTTGATGAAGGTCAGCAGCAGGAATTTGTCCCTTCCCGGAAAGTCTGACACTACTACTATTTTACACTTCACTGGAGTGAGTCAAGAACGCTTAAAAAGTCTGAGGTTCCGGAACCTCAGAGGTCAGAAACATCAAGCAGCAAGTAAAGCACATGGTCTTACCATGAGGTCTCAAAAGCTCTCCTCGCACTGCTTTACTTTTGTTTAATGAATTTCTGCCCATCCTGTCACTGCAACTTCCAAACGTTTGTATGTCTTTAAGGAAGGTTTTCTTCTCTTTACAGCAAAACCGTGTCTGAAATACAATTCTGCATGCAACCTGACTCAAAGGTCATACCCTTATATGCAACTATCAAAAAGATTTAAACAAACCTCTTAAGCTCAGTCTTTACATGCCATCTGCCCTGCTGGAATCACTGCCTTTTCTTCCTCTCTTTAAAAAAGAGCAACAAAATTCCTAACCTGGCTGTAGGATGTGTCGGCCAGTTCACAACAGATATCATGCACAGCTCACCTTAAAATGGAAGCATTCATTTCAAACAGACAACACTATTTAAACAATAATAATATTTTAAAAAACCCACAAACTAATCTTCCTGTGGTTTTCCAAAAGCATTCCAACGAGGTTACTTACACTGCTTTGAAATTGGTTTGAGTTATGGGAAGGCCACAGCCTGAGACCAGCAGCTGAGGCAGCAACAGAGATGAAAGTTTTTTAGCTTCCAGATCCAAGGGGGAACACAGCTGCTCCAGCTGGTCCCCTCAGATCTCAACACTTACAAGAGCGATCGAGAAAACGATAAAGTTTTATGTCTCAGTTTGAAGAATGCATTAATAAAACCAGTCCTGAAATAGAATGAAAAAAACTCCAAAATAATTAATCAAACCCTAACCTTTCAGCTCTGGAAATCGAAATGGGCTGATTTTAGGGAAGCTTGGTCCTTTTACATACAGAATTACCACCTCTGCATGACACTCCAATTGGTGCGAGTCAGCACTAATATATATTTTTTTTAATGACAGTCATTTGTTTATGTTAACCCCACAAATTAATTTAATTGAAATAGAGCAGCAGTGTATATGTTAAATAATCATTGAAGTTTTTTGGTAGAATACTAGGGGGGAAAAAATTGATGCCCTTAGATGTGGACAAAGGCAGATATAATAGGAAAGTGTGGTAAGGAGCACATTTTCAAAGAAAACCAGCACTAACAACCTAAGTGGAAAGGACTGGAGATGTTTAATATCACTGTTCAACAGTGATTGTGTGGTATTTGTACAAATCCCTCTGAGAACTTAATGAGAAAGCTGGAGCATGAGGAAGAGAAAATACACAAATACAGATTTTGGAGAAAACAAGCATCCTATTTCCTACGTATATTTTCAACACCACCACTAATTTTGGAATTTACCAACAAACAACCACCTGTTTTAAAACAAAATGGATCAAGGTTAGGGTGGTTGTTAAAGTATCCAGGTCTATTTAAACTCAATTTAACCAGATTCTGGAACAGAAAACAACTTTGTTAAAGCATAGAGGAAAGCAGCAAGCCAGAAACTCAAATTCAAATTTTCAGGCTTGGTTTAAAAAAAGGTTTCAGTTCCCAACTGAGGGCAGTGCAAACCACTGAACATAAAGTAAAAACGATAATGATGATGATACTAGTTCAATTTTGGAGTTTAAAAATGAACACAGCATCTTTGGGAATGTGCTTTCTATAGTGCTGTGTTCTTGGTCAGCGGTTTTGGCTGGGACAGACTCACTGCAGCCAGTACAGGGCCGTGTTTTGGATTTGTGGCCAAAAGAGCGTTGATAACACAGGGACATTCCAGCTGAGCTGCACTTGCACAACGCCAAGGCGCTTTCTGCTCCTCCCCTGCCCCACCAGTGAGTGGGCTGGGGGTGCACAAGGTCCTGGGAGGGGACAGGTGACCCCACCTGACCCCAGGGATATCCCAGACCATATGGCATTGTGCTCAGCACAGAAAGCCACGGGAAGGAGGAGGAACACAGGGACTTTGGGAGTGATGCTGTTTGTCTTCCCCAGTCACTGTGATGTGTGATGGAGCTCTGCTCTCCTGGGGATGGCTGAACACCTGCCCAGCCATGGGAAGTGCTGAATGGAGTCCTTGTTTTGCTTCTCTTGCCCACGCCCTTTTTGCTTTAGTTAATGAGCTGCCTTTATCTCAGCCCAGAAGTTTTCTCACTTTTACCCTTCCAAATCTCGCCCCCATCCCTCTGAGGGGAATGAACAAGTGGCTCTGTGCCTGCTGGGATTAACCCACAACAGTCAAGAACAAAGTGCCTTTAAAGAAATAAACACTGTCTTCAAAAACATAATACTGCCAGAATTATTTCATACTGTATTGTAGACAACTTTATGAAGGTGAAAGTATTTCAAATGTGGCATCCTTTTTTAACACAAAAAAAATTCTTTTAAAGGAGATTGAAATTATTTTTGTATGAAAGGTTTTCTGGGAGAATACTATCTAGCCAAAATCCTAGAAAAACTTGAGGACTGAAATTCAGCAGCTGTACTTGAAGGATGATATGATGACATTGCATCAGATCTATCAGAAAACCGTATTTTCTTTCTTCAGTCATCTCATATATCATGTAATATTTAGGAAGCTGGAGATTCTTCTGCCACCAGCCAAACTAACAACATTTTATTGTATCTTAAATTACCCCTAATTAATTAGAAGTGCTCCTTTTTTTTTTTTTTTCATACACTCATCAGTGGCTATGAGAAAAGGTATCCTTCAAGACTTTATTCAGAAATTCTCTCTTTCCCAATAGCAGAAAAGCTGAAAGCAAATGACCATTTGTATCAAAGCAGTTATGGTTCTATTGAGTTAGCTAAACCACACAGGCAGCTGGAAATCAATAGGAACTAAGAGATGCGAGTCAGTATGCAGGAAAGCACACATTTCACCAGTCAAGGCTCCAAAACTATTTACTGACAATCTGCTTGTTAACTGTAACATGATCAGCGTTGCTTTGCGTCACAGGACGGATAATGGAATTGTACAGAATCATCACTCTTGCTTCATGATGATTAATTAACACAGTAAACAAATGGAAAGTCCCTCTCCACAGTAAACCTCATTTAAGAACCACCAAGCAACAGGTATGGCATGAAGTACTGCTCTTAACACAAACAAACCCGATATGTTTCATTATGTACCACACACATAAATCTTAAGCTGTTTTGTTTGAATATCCTGTAATCTGTCTTGTCTGAAACGAATCCAATCATGGTTTTTTCCCTCCATAAAGCAAGCTTTAAAATAAACAGAAATTAGCCCTTTTTTTCCCCTTTTCTGTTACTAAATTGCATACTTTTTTTTTTTTTAAAGCAGAATCTTTGTGTCTACAAAAGGATTTTATCCATTTTATTGCAGATGCTCAAGAAATTAAGTTCACAAAGAAGTTAGTGATAATTATTATATGCTTTCAAATGCAGGTGCAAATTCTTGAAGCTTTTGTTTCAGCATTGTGGGAAGTAATTCATTTCTGTGTTGCTGGTTTTAATCAGCCTATATTTGGAAAATGGATTTCAGAGCTTTCATACACAGCCCTCCAATTTTAAGAGTTAGTCAGGAAAAAAAACCCACACACAACCTTCCTGAGTGAAGCGGACACAGGAAGTAAATATTAATTCATTTACAGTAGGATTCTGGATGTAATTAAGTCAACAACTGGCTATTGTGGGCCTAGAATTTCTTTCTAACCTTCAAAAGTATATTTCTTTCTAATCTCACCACTGGACCTCATGTTTTGGACTCTCTTACTTCAGACTTCAGAGGTTTCCTGTATCAACATGGCAACACTGCTGGTACTTCACTGTGAAAGACAAAGCATCCACAGAAGGGGATTTATCCCATCCAGCAGTCTGTAGAGAAGTAAAACATTGATTATTTCAGTTGTTATCTCTAACAAACTGTGCCAATACCTAAGCAGAGGTCACAAAGCACCAGCCAGAAAGAAGAGAGCGTCACGGAAGAGCTGGGCAGGTCCCACAGAGCAGAGAGCATCCGGCTCCGACAGGGAGAAACCTGGGGAAGTCTGCCAAAGTTCGATTTCCCATAGGATCCATGTGCAGTTCACCCTGCTCATGTTCTAACTCCCTTGGGGTTAGACTAGACTTCAGAAATAAAAACGTGGCAAAAGACCATCATGCAAAGTGCAGGTCACGCCCAACAGCTCTTAAGTCTTACGGAAGACTGGTGCTCTACCTAAATTCTCAGTAGAAGCCACACTCGGTTCTCATCACTTGCCAGTTATCCCACCATAGAACAATATTATGGTGGCAGATACTCATGAAAATCAAAAAAAGAACCCCAAAACCCCAAACCATTTTTCAGTCTCATACACTGTGCTGTACATCCAGGCACAGCTTCAAATCTCATCTGAGGAATACATATCAGAAGAAGTATCTGAATTCAGAGGGCCAGAATATTAACATGTCATAGCCTTAATAATTCCTCTGCACATCTGACATTAAAATACTATCCTTAAATGTGCAGTGGCTGAACAGGTTTGAAAAAATTACCGTTCTGCCTTACCAAAAAAACCTGTTACATGGATTTTATATTCCTTGTAAATCAAGGGTGGCAGCAGCAGGTAATTCCATTTGGCTGCTGAACATTAAATGTGGTATTTTCACTCAGGAATGCTTCAAGATAATTATATTACATCCTTCAGAACTCACATTTGGGATACATCCAACAGTTTACTACCACAACTACACTAAGAGTACTTAGAATTTAGAACCAAAACAAAATCCCCATGACTTCAATGTAGGAATTGGAAAATAAAATAAAATAGTAAGAAATACCCTTTTATTTTCTCAATGCTTACTTAGATCTATTTATAGTAATAAATTATAATATATTATTATTAGATTGTAATGTATTATTATTAGCTCACTTATTTGAAACAACAGTTCAATTTTCCAAAATAAAGTAGCTAATTTTCCTAATCCTAAAATAACTGAAAACAATGAGGTTATTGTATATGACAGTGAAATTGATTTGTTGGAGTGTCAAACATGCCAGAACAATCCTAACTTCAGAAAATTTGGTAAAATTACCTCTGAAACTTAGATGAAATTACGGAAAGAACTAGTCTAAAATTATGTCACTTAACTTACTCAATTATACGACAGAATTCAGTAATTAGTATCAGGTAATTTTAGGAAAAAGATCCTATTAATTACACATTTACTGGAATTCAGGTCAGAATTACATACTACATGAGGCACTATCAGCAAAAAGACAAGAGCTCATTCCATTTACATTAAGAACAAAAGCACTGCTCTACTTGAGAGCTTGTAAACTACAACACAGAGGGTTTTTTTTTTTTATAGGTTTTACACTTTTCTATTTAATATATACAGCTATTTCTCTTAAAAAGGCCTTTGCAATAGGAGCACTTGCTCTAGAAGTGTTAGACCTTCAAAAAGCCTTTGGGATTCACAGGAGACTCAAACTCATCTCTCCTACATCTTACAGTCTTCCTGAGCAAGCATTCTAGCATACCAATGAAAATTGGCTTTTACAGCCATTATCATTCTAAAATGAGGGTCATTATTGACAAAGATGCCACACTTTAGGACCCATCCCACGTAAAGGAGATCCAGGCACCAAACTTTTCAGATAGCACAGCAGCATTTAGTTTGCATTTCTAATCAACTGTAGACATAAACTCAAAATTAGATGCTCAGCAGTTGCGAGTCCCCCCAATAATAAAAAAGTAGACAGCTGACAAAAGCATGGGCTACTAGCAACTTCACAGAGCTTTTTTAGGAAATGCTTATATGGGTTAAGAACAAAAAACTCTGATGGAAATGATGTAGATTCAGCTCTCAGATATCACCAGAACACTTTAAGTAATTGTTTTAAAATTAAAAACTGTACTGCTTTCCCTTTTGGTAAATACAAGCATGATAATAATTAAAGCTGCACATTACCATCAGCTACAGCACATAGTTTGCCAGCATTTTTTCTATGAAGTTAAGACACATCTTCAAACTTTGCTATTGCTTTTACAGCATCTTGTGGGCAGCAGCAAAACTGTCCCTAATTAAACCAATGCCACACCACTGCTGAGTCAAATGCCTGAAAATAAATCCAAACATTAAGAAAGTCAGGAAATCCCGTTATTTGTGGAGAAATACGACCTCAAATCTGGTGTTATTCTGGGCAACCATGACAAAAAACTTGAAACAAGTCAAAAAAGGCATGTACTGGGAGATGGAGATGAATAGCAGAGACAGAACTTTGTCTTCCTTCTTTAGTTCTCAGGAGGCTTTGCCATGGGAAAGCAGATGAAAGCTCCTTCTCATCTCACCCTCAGTGTCAAAAAAATACTGGCTAAACCCAAATTCATGATGGCCTGAAGAAGGGTCTGATCAGTGCTAGATGCCAAACCCAACATTTGGTACCACAAGGACACCGGGCTTTGCATGAGGCTATGGCCCCCAGACTTTTGTCTACCAGGTTTTGAAGATCTTCCCATAAAATTACACTTTTTTAGTCAGACCAAGCAGATAGTTCTCCAAGTGGATGAGCCCAATGTTTCTTTTCTAGAATAATTCATTAAAATAACAGTTTCTGTAATGATACAGACTGAAGTCTAACAAACTAATGAAGAACTGAACTAAATCAATGGTAAAGGTGCGGCAGGTACCGACTAAATCGGATTTTTGCTTGCACTCATACAAAATCTGCTAACTCTAAACAGGTTCCAAAGGCAAGTGAATGGAATAAGCCAATCTGTCACAGACCTTACAACCACACTCCAAATATGTGCACGAAGGACAGAAAAACAAAAAGTGGCAATCAAATGCTTGGTAAAAGGTAGAACTATAGTCAGAACAACTTCTTCATTAAGTAATCTTAATTTACTTTTTTCCTCCTCTGAAAAGCCTAAAATATTGAGATATTCTAAGTGCCCCAACCTCATTTCCAGGCAGCATAGAATCCATCTGAAATATCATACATTTTAAAAAGTCATCTGCAACAGAAAGCCATATAAAGAACTAAATGCATGAGAATCTTACTGGTTAACATCTGAAACTATTTCTTTTTTCCCAAGTAAGTTCTTCACAGAAACCTATAACATTAAACAGGTCTACTTCTTTCATAACTAAGAATTTCTTATAAATATTACAACTTACTCACAAATGTTCTGCATTATATATAACACGATACTAAAGCCTATTGCCATGGTTCAAACGGCCTTACTGCAAATCAGTAATAGACTTTAATCTGGTGCAAGAAGCTGGCAAAGGAGACACTTCTGGTAGGCAGTCCAACCTTTTGATGCTTTCTACCAATTTGCAGCCACCCTTGAAGCCATTTCAGGTTCTTATTAAGAACTCTGCCATATTTATATTTAAGGTAAGTGGTTTAATATTTTTTTATGGAAGGCTGAAAAAATCATTTATCAAAACACTCTTTTCCTCTCAAAATATATTTGTCTGATTCAGTCATTTTCAATTAAATCACATTGATTGCCACCCTGAATGTTCCCATTTTTTTAGCTGTTACATTTGTTTTTATTGTGTGATGAATATTTTTAAAGTATCATTAAGACTGTGAATGATACAGTAAATATTTTTAGCACACTTACAACAGAAAAACCTATCTATGTTTTCAAGGGAAACAAATTTTCAGAGAAGAATATATTTACAAGTGATCCAAAAGTCACCAAAATGAATAGCAATACTATGGCTCAGGTCCCTGACTTCAATCCTGGAAAATACAAATATTTAAAGTCTTACAAGTCATTCTATTTGCCCTCCTTTCAACAATTCTCTGACAATGACTGCAACTATTTGGTGAAAGCCTGGAAATGAGCACTTTCTATTCACTCATTTACATCCAAAAGTTTATCAACGTCTAAATAAATAAACATGTGCTTTCACTAGAGATAATAAAACTGTCTTTAATTTCAATCAGCAATGAATTTTAATCATGTAGACCTGCAGTTGTTGCACAACTTGCCTGCAATTTCAAAAGCATTTATCACTGTCATAATTTGTATATATTTTTAGACTTCAGTCCTGTAAAAATTTACACATGAGAAACCTGTTCCAGTGCTGCTTTTTAATTCCCTTAGAAAAAAGTCATGATTTGTATTTGAAGTTTGTAGTATGTACTTAAAACTCCAAAATATAATTAAATTGTAATGGAGTTGTTCCATCTTTTTAAAGCAAAGTAAAGCAAAATCAATAAACTGTTCGTAGAGTTTTCTTGGTTTAAAACATTTCAAAGGTCTATTACCCCTTTTTGTGGTTTGCTATGGTGAGAACGTAGACATGGAGACCATGTCAGCTTTTGGCTACGTACAGAGCGATGACCAATGGTTTAACGCAGGCTCTAAAATTCACAGGCTGGAGCACATCTTGTAAGTATAAACAAGAAAACCAGTTCAAGAATCAGGTATGTGTTGCCATTTCTCAACCTTGAAAGGTGAGTTGCTGGTCAGAGGACAGAGCAGTGCCAGCAACTGGCCCAGAGGGCTGAGGAAGCCATCTCTTCCTACCTGGGAGGAAATCAGCTCACAGCCAGCTCTTGAAAAACAAAGTTCACACGATTTTCATTTACAGGCAGGCTCTTTTTCCATCCAGGTACTCTCTAGTGATAGCCAAGGACTCTTGATCTCATTGAGCCACACGTTAAGTGACTACATTGCTCTTATCAAGACAAACACGGTAGTTCATTGTGCACTAACTGGTATGAAGTTGTATATATTTTATATATTTTATACACTATAAACTAATTTAAATTAGGATTTATGTACAATCTATTACAACATCCATAAGGCATCAGTGATACCATGTTATCAAAATAAACATTCCATTTAAATTAACAAAAAAGTAGCATTCATAGAGAACCATCACAGATATTTAAAAATATAATAATTAAAATCCAATCAAACTCCTTTGAAGTTCTGAGTACTGTTTTGCTATTAAGTTAAAAGAAAAAGCAGAAACAAAAGTGAATTTGGACATGCTGCTTCTTCTGAACTATTTTACACCTCAGCTGAAGTTCAGCCCTGTGAAGCACTATGGTGCAGGCAGGTGAACAGAACCATACTGGAATAACCACTTAAAACAAACACTGAGGGCAAGAGAAACGTTACATGACTGCTTCAGCAAAACGAGTCTGACCATCTCTCATAATTGTCTGTACAGCTCCATAAGAAGATAGAAAATGCATTGTTTAGCATAGGTATTATACTCTTTGCTTCATACTTCTGAAATAAATGGATAAAGAAATTTTAATTTCATTAAAAACTGTGTGTAGCATTAGCCTAAGGTACTTAAGGGCTTTCATGTATTTAAGATGATTTTGTAAAGCATTAAAAAAATATATAATTTATAAATAATCATATAGCAGAAATTGTATTCAAAAGAAGGAGCAATCAAAGTCCTCACTGTGAACACATCAACAGAAGTGGCTTTTACTCTTTTTAATGTTTTTAAATAAAGGGTTTGAAGACTGTGGGGCAAAGATTTAAAGGGTAAAAATGGAGAATAAGACTTGGCAAAATGGAGAAAATGTTCATCGGAACACAAGGAACTAACAGGGAAAGTAAATCTTGCCATGGAAATGGGATGGCCACTAACAAGATGCAGAGAAAATGACAGCACATGTGTTTAGAAATGAGGTAAGAGACTGGGAAAGAAACCATAGAACAGCAACATCACCTGCTTCCTCCCAGGAGAAAGGGGACAGAACAGGGGTAGGAGAGTGCAGAAGTGCTATCTGTTCTTGATAAAAGACTGAATACTAATTTTTTTCTTTGGCTGTGAGACAATCATGGATAAATTAGAAGTTATGTCTCTTCCCTCCTAAAAAGCATACTAATGTGATTAATCTGTAAAATTCTAAAACCAATCCAAATCAAACCACACACAGTCGAAAATAGATCAGATATTTGAGCACTCTCCTACATGAGAGTAATAAATTTTCATTTTTTAGACCTTGCAGCTTGGAGTAAGCAGTTGAGCTGAAAGGCTTACATTTCTCATGTGTAGAAGAGCAAGTGCTTGTACTGATTTGAGGAGATCGCTAAGTGAAAGTTGTAGCACTTTCATTAAAGTGTGTCATGGCTGTTGTCCAAAAGGACTCGAGCACTGCTCTTATCTCTAATTAAAATGTAACAATTTATTCACTGTATCTGTCAGTTCAGAAAGGACACGATTGGTGAAGCATCAAAGGACACCCCAACTAGAAAATGCACTCGAGTTCAGAACTGGCAACAACTGCCAAAAAGCTGTGCTGCAGTTCATCATCTCTGAGTTAATACGCTGCCATTGCAGCCGCAGAGCACAGGCAGTATACTTGCAAAAAACAAACCAGGCAAAAAATACTTCAGGAAACAAATGCCAGTTGACAACATACTTTTCTTTCATATGCATGTACAAGAGAGAGCAAGAGAGATGGAAGACACAACGTCGTAAGAGGAATGTGAGTGTGAATATTTTGCTTAACACTCATGATAATGTTTCCTTCCTAGAAGGCTGTCTCAGTCCTACAACTCATTTGTGGAATTTCGCCAAGGACTAATGAGGCAAAACTTTCACCCACTGGGATACCATTCTGTTTGGGTTGAAAAGAAGTAAAAAACTGAAAAGTGGGCAAAATCCTTTGATCCTCCAGCCAGTCTTCCACAACATCTCCACTGCAGGACACAACAGGGTGGACTTCGCCATAATATGTAACAATTTTGTGTGCAAAGCACCACATGTGCCTACAAAGTATTAGGCTGTGTCTTTAATTACTGGTAATTACTTTCTGCAAAAACATATTTCTTAATATTAAACTGTTGCACAAGAGTATTTTATAATGATGTAAATATCTGAACCTAAAGGTGTTTTTATATTGCACAAAAGTACAATGGAATTGCTACAAAAGCACCCCCAGTCTACCAGCAGGATGTGGGCCTCTGTCTCCAGGCAAGACCTACCAAGCTCTAAGATTCAAAATGTGTAAACACCACTTATCCCACTACTAAAAGGTTCAATTCATTTACAGATCAGCAGTTTTACACAAAGTATCCAAAGTCAAATCACACACCATCACGGATGTGCACAGGTATTTGCAGACTTACTCCATGATTGCCTGGAGGACTCCCTCCTTCATCCAGGAACTGGTTAGAGAGAAATGCCGCAATATTTACATTTGTTGAGATGATGAAAGAGCAGTGAGGCATGATGGAGTGTATGACTTTGGAATCCAGACTGTGATTTAGTGGATTTTGCATGAACAAAGCATTCTGAAATCAGCGCCTGCCACATGGATCACTGATGATTCAGAAAATATTTCAGTGGAAATGATACACACAGGCCCTTGTCAACATTTTGGCAACAGAGCACTGCAGTTTTCCTGCCAGACGTGCAGAAGCTGAACTGGCACAACATCATGCTACACCCTGTACATCCTGCACGTATCTTTCAGCTGTGATTGCTCTGCTATAACAAATGGCATCTGAGAGCCCATAAATATCAGTAAACAGTTCCAGCCTATTAATAGCTCGTCTCCCTCTTTAATTTGGCATTTCGTACAAATAACATCAGGCTATTTCTGCTGCTCTGAATAGAGGGTATTTGCTTTTGGGAAAGATAGACAGAAGGACGTTAAAAAAAATACTCAAATAAAAAAAAGAAACACGCACGGCTTGCTTTTTCTAATACCACTGAATATATGAAGGATTTAACTCCTTGGTCACAGCTTTACTTAGGTAACTGAGTGATTGAGTGCAACTAGGATAAAACAAACAATTAAATTTTTGCCACTACTTCCAGACAGGAAGTTCTAAAGCCACATGCACTCCACAGGCTGTGAGGAAACCTGGTCAAGACGTGTGGCAAAGCCTCTACTTCTTTATCACACACTTTCATTTTTGCCGGCATTGCTGCTGCAAACCCAGCAGCAAGTGCACGAGAAGTCTAAATCGCCTTCCATCCAGTGCTCAAGCTCATTAAATGTCATAAAATCTTTCCAAACGGAGAAAGCGGAAAGGACAAGGTTCATAATAGGATTTACAGAACAAAACATCCCTTTCATTCACTGTAACTTGGGAGAACATTTGCATCGAAAAAAGAAACAAACTCACCACCAAGCGACCCCCTAAATGATCAGTGGAAGAAGTTCAGTCATCTGACTGCCCTAAACGCTGTTAAACAAACCCCATAAAGCCAACCTATTAATCCTCCAGCAGGGCTACTGTAGAAATAATAATTTATGCAAACCCCCTGGTTATTCTGATGTCTTTATCTGTGGAAGTGCAGTGACCCCTGAACGTCTTTGACCTGCTAAGTGCTAACAAATCAAACACTCAACGGCTTTTAATATATTTTCAGGCTGGAGTCCTTCTAATCAGATGCTGACTCTTGAGTTCTCCAGCAATGAATATTTCATAATATTCAGCCAAATAGTGTTAGAGTCAGAAAGTATCAGCTCCTGTGGATTATATGCAATCTATTCTCTGCATGCAATTATAATAATTTTGTTTCCTAAGTTCTTATCATTCGGCAATATCAAGTGAATGGAAGGAATGAGACCAGGCATGGCAATAATACTTAAATAATAAATCACTATGAAAAATATATGGAAATTTTTGGTCTATAGAACTACATACAGTTATTTCTTAAGCAATTTTTCTTTATACCTGAAAGGTACGTTTGATATATTACATTCAGAAGTTTATACTGACAGGAACTATGAAGTGAAAGCACTGAACTTTTTTCCACTGGAATTCCATGTCCGTGCATTTATCATAGTGCCAAGGAAATACACTATTCATAAGACAGCCCCAAATGTGATATCATTTTCCAAAAATAAAGACATTTAATTATAAATTTACCAACTCTACTTTATCAAAATGTAAAAAAAAAAATAATAGAACTACATTAGAAAACAAAAGCAGAGTGGAAATTAATGATAAAACATTACCCAGCACAAAAAACTAATGACTGCAAAAGAGATTATTTTCTTAGGTTGTTGTCTTCAATTGCCAAAGCCAAAGCAATCAATTTAACTGGTCCTTAACATTATAAATTTTGTTAATACTTATTCAGTTCTGCAGGTTTCCTTTATCTCATGACCCAGGGTATATAAAGGGCTTCATAAGGAAGAATATAGAAAAGATCAGGACAAAAGTTCATTGGAAGCTACTTAAACGTGTACTGAAGAGCAAGGCTGTCATTCCCCACATTAAACACAACCCAGCCGATCATCCTTCCTTTGGTTCTTTTTTACTGTCATGGGAAGTACCATGTTATTTCATGCTTGTCTCTACCTAGCAGAAATTAAATGCTAATAATGTTTAATGACTCATTTTCCAGTTAATCTACTGCTTGAATGCAAAAATACTACGCTAAGTAAAATCCTTCCAAACGTGCATATTAAATAAATCCACAGCATTCAAAATAGGGATTGAGAAGGCAAACATAATTTGCAATGTGTGCCAGTAAGTAGCTTACCTTGTCATGAACTCAGATTTGATGATTGTTTCATTGGTTTCTCAAGCCAAAAATGGCTTGTACTTTAGCAGTTTGCCAGAGGGAAAACAAACTACAGTATCTTGTGAAGTGCAACAACAGAAGAACAAGCAAGTGCTAATTTGAACAGTCACTAAGTTGAGTTATCAATAAATAATCAATCCTCTCTAAAAGATGCATTATAGGTCTCTCATTTTAATATGGAAAGTATAATACCTTTTGAGCAACCTCTTACTAAATTAGCTTTGTCCATCAAATTTTAATAATGCAGCTTAAAATGGAAAAAGATGAGCTTGAACTTGGGGCTTTTTTTCCTCTCCACACACACACACTGGAAGGATTATAAAAAATTCACAACCTGACTAATCCTTATTGTCTCATCCTGCTGAAACCTAACAACCCACATTCACTCACAACATCTGTCCAAAAGGAAAGCTGCTGCAGGAGACAACCTTCAGCACATGGTTTGCCACTCAAACCTCACACTGTGACTTGCATTGAACAGGCTTGCAGGCTCCGCTGAACCTCCTTACCCCTAAGTGTAAAAGGCAGCAGTAGCCATATTCTCTCTTCCTAATGCATGGAATAACCATTTCTTAGAAGCCACAAGGGGAACTCAAGTTTTGATCTCTGGCTGAAGAATCTCCACTTTGAAACATGGATTTGTAGCGATTTTCAAATCATTAAAGCTGTCCCAACTTGCTCTCGATGAAGTAGTACTTTCTATGACGGTAGCATTTCCTGCATTTCTGGAATTTATACAGAGTGAGAACATAGCAGGAAGCACAAATAAGCAAGTTCTTTGAGATTTATATATGAACAACAGTTACACCTTCACAGTAATTAAATAATATTCACAGTTAGTGTAATAAAACTAACAATGTGTAAAGTACCCCTTAAGAATGATTGGGATTTCCACAGCTAACTCATACTTCACACTGTCTATGTTCAAAATCTAAACTTACTTTTTATTGTTTGTGTCTAATCAAAACAAAGATTTCCCAACTAAACATTGCCAGTTGCATGGGAAGATTTTCTAAGGCGTAAGGGGAACTTTTACTGAAACCAGGGGGCAGATAAGTACAGCCCCCATTTATGCATTTGAAAGTATCCCTCCTGTAAAGCCTTGATAAAAACAAATGTGAAATACTTCTGAACATTGCTGTTCACTGCTGAGAAGAAGCGAAATCACGTATTTCACTAATGCTGCAAATGCAATGATTCTCATCCTGACCTAAAGGAAGCTTGATGGAGTAGACTTGTCACAGGAAAAGTATAATGGCTACTAAGTCCAGGCACTCTAATTGCTCTCCTATGAGAACCACCCTCCACTGAGGCCAAGTTTGTAAACTTCTGGCTAAAAGGAAGTTGTGTTTTTCTGGCTCATTCGAGATGAGCCTGCAGGACTCTCTTGCAGCTGGCAGAAGACTAAACTGAAGCCTCTCCAAACATTTTAATTCAGAAAATATTCGTTTGGACTTGAAAGAATGTACTTTCCAAATCCTGGGGAAAAAATGGCTTTTCCTCTAGATGAAAGAAGCAAAGCAAAGCAAGTCTATTAGACTTGAAATATTTGACTCTTCTGTCTAACAAGTAGATGTCTTCTGAAGTATTGCTAGAGTGTAAAAGACAGTCTGGCAAGTACCAGCATCACAAGCAAGCGCTTGAACCTATGACCTTGGCTAAACATCTTACAGCAAGTCCTAGAAGGCAGTATGACAGAATTCCAGAGCTCAATTCATGTTTTTCCACGTATTAAATCTCATCCCGTATCCAAACCGGTTTGATTTCCCATTTAAAAGCTGCCAGAAAAAAAGAATATCTATAATTTAGAACACCTCTGCTCAGCAAAGACTTTTGATTACCTTTTTGCTACCTTAGCATGGAGACTGATACCGAAATAAGATGCACCACAAAGCTGGTTGGCACTGTATGTGAAGAAATGCCTTTTGCTCAAAAGCATAAAATTTCTAATACTGTAACTACACAGTAACCACATTTCTTTTGTGCTGTTTTTCATTAACCCCTCATGATGTGGAAATAAAAATATGCATTCGCAGTGTTTATGTGCTAATACCAGTTTCTTCCAGAAGTACATTCAGATGTACCTTGTCAAACCTTTAGGTAACAGACTTGGATCTTTATCTGTGGTAGAAAGTATTAATTCATTGATACACAAATTTTCATGAACTATCTCTCCAAAATAAGTAAGAAAGAAGCTAAATTGTACCAATACTACTTGTATTAGTCTCCATGCAGAAACACTTTTGAAATAGGCTTTAAGTAATTTAAATACCATGGAAAACAGTTAGGAAAAAAAAGAAAAAAGTAATCTATGGTACTAAGCAAGATTTATCTTCAGTAAAACAACTATTTAACAGTAGTAAATGAAATTGCAAACATCTGATTCAAGGTTTTAGAGATACCTTTCAAGAAAGGCCCATGGCAGAGATTTGGATAGGTTCAGTGTTCTCTTAGTTATTACAACTTTGCAGCCAACACAGTAAAATTATTCTTTGTTCTTTCAGTAAGAAACAAAAAATCATATTTATTTCAGAATAATAGAGTCTGGAAACGTGATCCAAACTATTATGTGCTTTCTCTTCCTTATAACTTTTCAATTTTCAAAGAAGCATGGAACAGGACACCATGTTGGAAGGGAACTCAAGGATCTTGCCTAAACCTTCTTGGAAAAAAAAAAATCATACTACAATTTAAAAACTCATACTGTCATTTTCTACTCCCACTGTAAAATAAACATGAAATGCCTTCATGTGGCATTCAGCTTAAGTGAAACCCTTCAGATGTGAATCGATACGGCTGAGATTTTCCTCTTCACTGCAGCAGGTGATGACAAGTCAGGCAGAAGAGAACTGCAGTTGCAATTCCACACGTGTTGGAATTGCAACCAATGTACTTCAGGGCCTGCAGGGTTTACACCTCACCATCAACTTTATTATTGTAATATCATTATCAAAATACAAAACACAACCCTGAGGTTCTTCAGACACAGAGTCTTAACATAAATAGTAACACATTGTGGTAAGCTCTATATTTTTGTAACAAACCTAAGCACTAAAAACATATTAAAATCTTGAGGTAACTTCTTTATTCTTGTCAAAGGCAAAGATATTTCCATCTTGGATGAGGCCAACAAACCCAGAAAGAATGAGAAGCTTAAAGGCCATAAATTTAGCAGAGGTGAAGAGTGTTTATTCTCAATCTGAAAGTATATGCACAGGTGCACAGGCACACACATACACACACAAAAGATCTTTGCTTTAATAGGCTCATCCTTTCTTCTCCAGCCTCAAAGAAGGTGCCTCGCTAACCAACGGAGTGACAAGCCATCACATCAAGATACAAGGCCTACAGCCTGCCCTACCAAATACTGCACACACTCGGAACTGCCAGAAAATCATTCCTGCAAGATGAAAGTGTACCTCAAATTGCTGGT
Organism: Oriolus oriolus; assembly: GCA_013400235.1. NCBI lineage: Eukaryota > Metazoa > Chordata > Aves > Passeriformes > Corvidae > Oriolus > Oriolus oriolus. The sequence continues at coordinate 937,963 of VXBT01003964.1, read as the reverse complement.
TGAAAATTCCATCTCACGCTCAGTGAGCAGACAAAAAATACTGAACATGCTGGAAAATGAGCACACTCAGCTGTATCTTCCCTGCCTTATTTTACATAAATATTGGATTTGGGGTTTTGACAGTGCTTTTGTGGGGGTTCTGGCCAAAAAAAGAGAAGAAGAAAGTCATTAAGTTGAGAGGAGGATGGGAGATACAGAGATGGACCAAACTATACACGTGTTCTTATAAGCTGGAATCCACTACTGGAATGCAAAACATTAGCCGGGAAAAGGAGACATCCTCAGATTCTCACTGGATTGTTTCATACCAGAGCATTTTCCAAGCTTTATCCAATTCCTTGCTAGGAAAGTTTTTACACTTCAATAATGCGAAACAGCCTATCTACTGCGTCCAAGATGAGTGCCAGTCATGTGCTGGCTAAGAGCCTTAGGAAGAGAGTGACAAAAACCTGAATATTTCTTTAGCCTTGAATGCTGATCAGTTTGCAACACACTTTTAGGAGTATTTTTGTCCAACTTAGATAATTATCCAGTCATCTAAATGCCCACTAAGGCATTTCTGAAGTCACACATGACATCTACCCACGCATAGCAGGAGGCCCTGAAGTGTTTTTAAATACCCCAACATTGCACAATAAAGTTCACTTTTGTGTAAAGCATTTCTGAAAAGCCATGACTACTCCTTCAGAAATTTAGTTATCAAAAATGCTTCAAGTACAGGGATAAATACAATCCAATCAATCAACCTAATTACTGGAGCTACAAAATCAAACCAGAATCTGACATGCAAGCTCTAGATTCTTCACCTTGCATACGCTAATCCAAGTTTTATAATTTATTGGGCATTTTTTTCCCCCTCAGTGATAACTTTATAACTTTACTGTCCACAAAGGCTTGCCCTTGTAATGCTGGGAAGAGCATCCTTGAAGTTAACTGTCTAAAATTCATGTTAATCTTGCAGGCCAAAACCAACACACCTGTGACATACCATCCCCAAATCTACAGAGAAGATTTGAAAAGACAAGTCCACTTTTCTGAGAGAACAAATCTACACATGTACTGGGATGTTCTCAGACTCAAAACTTTGAGAAGTTCATAAAAGCAGTATATAGAAAAAGAAAGTAAAAAAAAAAACCAAAAAAACAAAGGCAACACAGGTTACAACATTTAAATTAAGGAAGACTTCAAAACACAAACAGGTCTAACAGAACAACGCACCTTACTATGCACGGAAGTGCTGTGCACATAAAATTGTGAACAGCCTAAAATTAGTTATTACTTGAAAGATTTAAGAGCAAAATCCACAAATGTAACCTGCATGCATTAAATTAGGTCAGTAATTACTACGATGTTAATGAAAGTTCTATCTGTAATTTTAATTATCTTACTGTGCAAGTTCTTACTTCTCTTAATAACCAATCATGCATTCTGAAAAGAACACAGGAAAACTTTTACAATCCACTTCGTACAAAAGGTGTGAAATGCAGCAGTGAAAATAAGATTATATATATGTGTGTGTGTGTATATACACACACATATATGAAAGCTTCATTGTATCTTTTCTACCTTAAAACTTTCATCTTCTTTAGGCTGAACACCTATATTACTCCCATCCTTTAAGGAGAGAACACAAAGTGGGAGGGAAGAAGGGAAAGTAGGAGGGAAGTAAGGAAAGACTGAGGGAGAGAACTAAGCAAAAATTCCAGCATTTGTAGTCTTTTCACCTCCATGGGAAGGAGGAGGAAAGTTCTGGCTTTGTTTTTCCCTTCTGCTTTGACTGACTGAGCTACAAAGAAAATAACCACACGTGCCTGTACATATTTTATGTTTTATGTATCAACAAGCGTACACCTCGATGCTTAGGGATGCATTCAACATTCCCAGATGTCTTCTGTTATAATTGCTGCTCACAAACATATCTCATTCATTTAGCATCCATATCAGTAGCTGTAACAAAAGGCCTGGATCTCATGAAGATTTCTCTTCTTTTCTTAACTCTCACGGCATAATCCTCCCGGCAATGAGCTATTCAACAACACAATTCTCCCTCCCTCTAAAAAGATACCAGTCAGGAAGTCAGATATTGCATCAGGCAGCCCCTAAACCAGACCACCCTCCTAGCCACCACATTAGATATCAGTCCTTAGGAAGCCACCACTAAAATGCTGAAAGCCCAATCTGCAAAAAATTGGTTCCAGGAGACAGGAATGGAAACATCTGACTGAGTCTTGCTGTGGTGCACAGAACTGAGATTTTCCCTGTCATCTCAGCTGAGTCCATGCTGCGCTGGCAGACAATGGGACTATTCAGAGAATGCCTCTATTAAGCTGTGCAATTATAGCCAACTGCCAAGTGAAAAACAGATTTGTTTATGTGCAAGCCTAAACATTATTTATCAATCAGATGGGAAGCATCCTGCAGTTAAGTTTCCTCTCTAACTAGGTTTGCTCTTTGCAGAAGAGTTTCTGAACGCCCCAGCTAACATGATCAAAATACAGCAGTTCTTTTTTTCTGTCCTTCAACTCTGTTCTGCTTTGTAAGGCAGCTGACAAAGTCAGCTTCCAGCACTACCTTCAGCTCCGGCTTTGCTTTCTTCGCAAGTGCAAGACAAAACCCAAGCAAGCTGCTCTTTCAGCTGGTGCTAAACACGTCACTGTGCTACGACAAAAGGCTTCACCTCTTCAGACGATGTGTTATTATGTTCCTTTATACAACTTCAGTAACAGTTCAATTCTTGCTGGGATCATCCACGAGCTGTTGTTTTCACCTCTGCATGTTTCCTTCTACGCTGCTCTCAAGAAATGAGCTCAAAAGACTTCAGCTCATCAAACCAACTTTCTTTTGGTTCATTTAATGCCTTACTAAAACAAACCATTTTGTCATGGCATTCAGCAAGGTGAATTCCTAGACATAGATAACTCTTTTTAGTAAAGAAAAAAGCAGGTTTTTGAAAACTTCCTTCAGTTAGGTTCAACCTAATTATTTTCTGTATCTCCCTAAAAAGTTTGTCTTACTTAGATTTTCATCTCTACAGGTCAAAGATATTGTAGTAGCTGGGTTTCAGCCAGGCACACCACCAAACGTTGTGAACAGTCATTAAATAATCAACAATATAACCATTCCTCTTCACAAATGACCAGTTATGACACTGGCTGGCTGGTTTCATACAAGATAGTCCACAACCTCAAGAGATAAAGCATTAGGATTACAAGCAGCAGAAACTCAGGTAATCCCACAGAAAGCACTACATCTCTAGGGCCCGCCAAAGCAGTCATAGAATCAGAGATAAGAAAAGGTATTCAATAGTTTGATTTTAATTAAACAATTGCATTAAAAATTCCTATTACACCTTCAAAAATACTTAATGGAACAGGATTGCTAATACAAGGACAGACTTTTGAAGAAAGATTTCTGCTCAGGTGTGTTCCCTACCACTTATTTCTACTTCTGAAGTTTCAATTTTGACATATAATTAATCAAGCAAAGGCCCACAATAAATAAAAAATATGACTGAATGGCACTTGTGAGGTGAAAAGTGTAAATACAAACACAAAGGGACAGTCTCAGCACTAAGTGAAGCTATTTATCACTGCCACTCTGTCATACTAGACTATCCTGATATGCAGAGAGAGTAATAGCTCCCCTATATTTAACCCAAAACTTAAGCTGAATTTGTGACAGGGAGTTTTTAAAAAAACCCAAAAAACTAAAAAAAAAAACCAAAAAAACACTATAAAATCTGATACATACAGGTTCTTCATCAAAAACTGCTAAACAAAACAAAACCCAAGAACCAAGCCTATCCCTGTCTAGAACTTTCTCATTTATATCTCCTTATCACAAGAAATGGTTACGTTCTCCTCTTAAAAAAAGTAAGGAAATCATCACAACTGAGCTACATGTGCTGACATGAACAGCTGAGTGCAATTGTGAATTTAGCAGTGTGCTTCCCCCTGCTTTGGAGGAAACAGGATAGGAACACTTGTGTACTTTTTCCATTTCAGTTCTTGTGCATGAACTGAAAGCTGCAGAAGATTCAGAATTATGTTTTTGAGAATTACACCCTCCCAGCTAGAAAACGCTGCATGCAGGAAAGCAATCAGGGTACAACCATTAAAACACTCAATAGAGAGTTTTAAACTATACTTTATGAAATGGTGATTACAAAGAAACCAGCAACCATACCAAACTAATTATACTTAATGTTCAGAGATAAATAGGAAATATCAGCTCAAATTTTACCAGTATATGACATTTCTCTTTGCAGTTTTAATGTCTAGAATATGTGTTTGTTGGATTGGATCCATTTTAGTAAACACTATCTGGCCAGAGAACCTACTAACTCATATTAATAACTTAGTTAATTGATTAACTAAGACTCATGTGCATCTGCAATAGAGTCAGATATAATCATCCACAGTAAATTTACAGTTGGGTAAGACACAATAAATAAATGCTTTGATTAATGGATCATTTTCTTTTTACAAACACAGAAAATTAAGAGCACCTGGAATCTGCAGGATGGCTCTGTACATAAGGCAACCTTACTACAAGTTCCATCAATGCAAAAAGAATTTATCTTGCACTTTATTTGACAGAGGTGACTAAACTTATTGACTGAGGTGACCAGGTTACTCAAACAGTTATCCAGACTTCCATTAGCATGAAACAAAAGAAATACTGGGCCCCTGAAATCTCTGGGGTTTTTTTTTGAAAGATGGACACCAAAGTTTGACTAGACATAGAGAGTAGACAAATACATGAAAAGTAGAAAGAAATGTTTCACCTATTATCTTGAAAAAAATGTTGGATTTATTTACTTGACAATATGCATCATAAACATCTGAGAGCTACTCAACAAAAAGGGCATATAAGGAATACGACAGTGCCAAAGACAGTGCCATCTTCTTTCAAGATGAAATGTCTATTAAAAAAAAAAAAATTATAAAATGACCTGTGACTGTGAGGTCTCACAGAACACTACTCCAAAATTTTACAGTGTGCTATAAAAAGACAAAGAAAAAAACAGCAGACGTGTTAAAGGCAGCAGAAGAAAAATAAGAAGAAAATATCAGGCTTACAATGGAATTTTAGTTGTACCTATAACTATAGCTTTTACGTTCAGACAGAAGATAAAAGGGATGCTTGGTACATCACTGCTGCCTTCCATTACCTGTAATTATCCATGTTCAGACCACACAGGGAAAAAGACATATACATGGGACAATCGTTAGTCCTTCCAATATGTGGTGCTCACTTACCCATGAAAATCCTACTCGAAGGATACAAGGTTTTGCTTTATATTGTGGATGTTTTAACTAAATGCAAGTTAAATAAGGCGAGTTTTTAAAAGTCTATTATTTTTAGATATGTCCCTTGTTAAATTTTATTCAAGGCTGTATCCTTACAATCATGTACTTCGTAACAACTGCCAGTTAGTACAGATGTTCTGAATTAATGAGGCTAGACCTCAGTTTCAAAACAAAGTATGCCAACTTTCTAATATAATTATTGAGATCTGTCTTAGGAAGCAACACTTTTGTCCTCAATACTCTAGACAAAAATCTGCTTCAAAATCTCTTATAATTAAACCTCCATTCTGAAGTTCCAGTCCATTTTATTTAAGATAGTTTTCTATTCCATTGTTTTTAGGTAAAATCTGGGGTTTTTAACTGTAAGGAAATACCCTCCTCTTCTGCATCAGTCATACAATATAGATTTTTTAGCTCTCAATTTCACTAGGCCAAGCAAAGCTGCTCTTATAGTATCTTCTTACAATCCTAATTCATCATGCTTCCAGTCATTCTTGTAGCTCTCCTTAGTATTACTTCTATTCCCAATTCATGTCTCTGGAACATGTGAGATAAAAGTTGTACAGAGTATTTCAGATAAGGTCTCACCCAGTCTTTCTACAATGGCACAAACATGTCCTTACCTTCTTAACAATAACATTTGAAGGTGATTTTCAACAGATGATCAGTCATCTTCTGATACCCTCACTGACTTAATTTTCAGTCACTTTTGTTTCATAAGATCATTGATTGTATTTGACAATTCTGTTATTCCCCTTAAATGCACAAATTTCTGTTCATCATTCTAACACAGGGCTATAAGCTTCGGCCAATACTGAATTTAATCTGTTTGTACCCTATCTGCTAGATAAAGTCCTAATCTGTAGGTTCATGTTCCCATTTAAAACCAAAGCTGAAAATGTTTTGAAGCTAAAATTAGGGGGAAAATGGCATTTAATGACAGACTAACATGTCCTTTCCTTAAAATATACTATCATTAAGAGGGAGAGGTAATAAAGTATGATTAAGTATCCACCTGGTTTTTTTTAAATCCCAAACAATTTCCAAAACTGAAAGCCTATGACCTTATACACCCACTTTCCCTCCCACCTCTGTACAATTTGACAGTGCCACTGCCATAGTCACTATTGAAACAAAACCCCAAAAACAAGGGTTATGGCAACTCAGACATCTTCAATGCTGGGTTAATCTCTTGCCCTTAAAACAAAATGCAGCAGTTTTTGCCAGATACTACCGATAGAGTAAAAACATCTTTGTAGCAGGATGCCAAAAAGTCATTATACTGAATAAAAATTAAAAAAAAAACCAAAATTACGTTAACATGTTCAGCAGAGAAAGTTCCCTGTCACTAAGTAACAGAAATGCTGAAGAAAACAATCTTAAGCCCCACCACTAAAGCAGGCACCTTGGATTCTCCTTTTGTAAGGAAGATTCTGGCCAGCAGCTTACAAAGACTCCGATTCATAATAACGGCTCATTACTATAAACCACAGACTACTTTAAAGACAGACTGGTCTTTTGGGGTTTGGTTCACTCTTGAGAACATAAAACTCACATTTTTCACGCTATCGCTGCTGTAGAGCAGAGGAGGATTTGTATGTAACATCACCCCTTTTCAAGATAAAATAGCAAGACGTCCTTTCCATAAAATTCCGACCTACTTAGTGGTTTCAAACTTGGCCTTTCCACTTGTAGAACTATGTCCCAGCTTCTGCTGCGGCAAATCAAACATATTCAATGTCTAGAATACTGAGAGAATTAGAGAAAATCATGTGCAGGAGAACTATTCCTTCTCACATTTAAAGCAGATTCTAAAGTTTTTCTACCAGGAACTATTTCTGCTGATGCTGTACACTTTTCAAACTCCGCTTTTTAAAACCAATTTCTTTGTAGCTTTCCTTGCTGTTGCATAGGGCTGAAAAAACTTTTCTCCTCTTCCTAATTTACACAGAAACAGCCATAAAATTTCCTTTTTCTGCAGATGATTTTATAAGTTAGCCATCTAATTTTACTTCAGACTTTCAATCTTCCTGTAATATCCTGCAGTACTGGAGGAGAAAGGACACGGAGCTAAAATATTTAGCCATAGTCCCTTTCTCACTTCATCTTTCTTCAAAAATTCTTTAAACATTAAATTACTCATAAGACCATTGGATTAAACCATCAGATTCAATTAAAAATATCTTCCCTCTTCTCATTTTCTTCCATCTGAATGTTCTCCTTCCTTTACAAAAGATAAACCACTCAACAAAGAGTGTTATTCTTACATGTCTGATTTATTTCATTCACCTTTCAAGAGAACTGAGGTAACTGTGACTTTCAGAAGGATTTATTGTCTCGTTTGCACTATTATCTCCCTCTAGAGATATCAAATTTTGCTGTCTCTCTTCCGCCAAAATAGAAATAGATGGGCTGGCTGAACTGTTAGATCTGATTTCTGGCTTGTCCGTATTTCTTTGTCCATCGACTGAAGCTCTGTCTGCAGCAGCAAGCCTGCACCAGGTCTCCTTCTTTTCCCAGGCTACTGTATAAACATTTCAATACCACTGGGATCACTGAACAATTGCCTGAAAAGTTCATCACTTTCAAGGCTCCTTTCATGCTTATATCCAGCCCTGATAGTTCTTTACTTAGATTAAAAATCAGACACCCAAATAGCAAAGGCCTTGTCAACAACCTTCTAAATCAGCAGCACGTGATACCTAACACAGTGTCGAGATCTTCCTCTCGCCCAGTGTGACCACATTCAAATGTCTTAAATCACCTTCGTTCGATGTGCTCATTACATAAAGCAAGGATTTTACCCCTCAGTGAATGATTCTACAATTGTGCCATAGTCCCATGCTTGTTCCTGGGCCACAAGTTTTGCTACTTTTTCACTTCCACTGTTTCCAAACGCCTTTCTATCTCTTAAAAGTGAGCTAAGAAAACCTTTGCAGTTCCACTCACTGACTCACTGTACTGGGATCTTTTTGACAAAACAGATTCCACTGGAATGGTTTTAGTACTGGTCTATTACACAAGCAGAATATTCTGGAGGGATATGGAATGGTAATACTACGAAAGAGAATGCTACATCCCTCTTTTGCCTCACCAAAAGCCCATTGTTTCTCACATCTTCCCAGATGATAACAATTACAAACCAGAGCTGTGCTTTCAGAAGTTTACTTAGCTATGCAAAAAATGTGTTCCTGCTTTTACTATTGTAATCACTGCACAAGAGTTGTGAAATCAGATTTAAGCAAATGATATTAATCTTTCAAAATGCCTCAGTAGGTGGGAGAAAGGTGACGTAGGGCCATGACAGCAGTTTTCAAATACGCAAAGGTTGCTGCAAAGAGAATGAGGACAATTCTCAGTGCCCCTAGTGGACTGGACAAAGGGTAAAGCCTTGAAATTAGAGCAAGGATAATTCAGATGAGATGTTAGGGAATGAAATAATGGAACAATGGATTGTATTGCACTTGGGAAACAGTGGAGTCTCCAACACTGCCAGTCTTTCAGAACAGACAATAACCCTTGCTGGTACTTTCTCCCAGCCTTACCCTTCAGCTAGGTGAAAAATATGGCATTTCTGGAGATACTTACAAGTAGATGCGGCACTTAGGGACATGGTTTAGTGGTGGACTTGGCAGTGCTGGGTTAATGACTGAACTCTTGAAGGGTCTTTTCTAACCTAAATGATTCTTAAATGTATTCTTATGATTGTAAAGGATTTAATGGTAGCCACAAACATTCTATTTGTGAATCCGGTCATTTAAATGGCAGTTTACTTATTTTTTTATATATTCTAATTGCAATTCTACACAGTTCAAAAAGTTTAGAACATCACCGTATTACACATTCTCATGAGGTCCCTTTATAGCCTTCAACTTTCTGCTATTTTTGGCACATTATCTAAATTTTACAAAGAAAAAAGAAAAAGATAGACTGGTGTCCACATCCCTTTTGCCCTCACCCCTACATTATAACTGTTCTTCTGCCTCACTGTTAAGTACAATAATACTCATCTTTCTTACCTGCAGCAGGAAATCTGTTAATGTTACTCTTGTTCTCAACACGTAACACTACTTCTCTGTTCATCCAGAAACTACACCCTCTCTATTGTTAAAAAATACCAGAACCTAAATAATTTTCTCAAATTCTGCTAGCATTATATTCAGGACATTTTGTTGTAACTATTATTTCTTGGATTTTCTTTACCTCTCCCTTATCTTCTGCTTCTGCCCTCTGGATGTTCCTTGCATGCCTTTTTTTTCCCTTTTATTTGTTCCTTTGAAGTTCTTATGAGAATCTCTCTGACACTTCAAGTATGTTCAGTAACAGTAACAAAACATGGTAAACCAGTGTTTTATCAAAACAATGTGGAAAAATCCAATTTAATTCACTGAAAGTCCATCTTGGACAATTTAAAGGCTGCAATTTGATTCCAGTTGCACCCTATAAATGCCAGACAGAACAAGGAACTGTCACTATAATTGGCAAGTTTGATATAAGATATAAACACAGCAAGTCTCCGCTTTTATAATGGCTCACTTCTTTGTTATCTCTCAGCTTTGCGGGTGATGCAAAAGAAAATGGAAACACTGCCATCAGCGGAGTAATTTTTAAGGCAAGCATGCAATTTTTCTTATATATAAAATTGAGGCCATTTATGTGATAAGATTACCAAAAAAAATTCCCTGCAAATGATTTCCCAATGCAAGTGTTTTACAATAACGTATCTCCCTCTGACATCTACATTACATAATCCCTTTGTCCAAAATGCTTAAATCAGTCTATAGGAAATTAACCTACTATATATTTTAAAGTGAAAATTCACTATGTCCTTATCAGCATTTATTATTCAAAATAAAAGTAAACCATTGCTTCTTTTTCTATATACTCTTGGATAAACCATTGGGATGAGTGCAACAATACAAGCTCTACTGAATTTTCCTCCTTGGGGTCAGTGACAGAGATAATGAAAAACTTGTTGCATCGTCACAAATACCACTACAGTGGTGCAATGCATTTATTGATTTATTGCATGCTGCAAAATGATTTGGTAAGAACTTCACTGTGTACTTAGGTTCAATTTCACATTTGTTTCCATCCAGTGGTCTGGCCCAAACGCAAGGTTAAGAAATATGCAAGCAAAACCTACATAGCGTGTTTGATCTTATAAAAAATTCATGAATATTGTTACCACATGCTTTCTTCACACAGAAAAAGGAATCTAAATACCATCTGTGCAAGACAGTCTAATTAGGGGATTAGGACCACAGAAGTTCTGCTTGCTCACATGTTCCAGTGCCTGCTCCCTCAGCCACTGAGGCAAAAATGTAAGAGAAGCAGAGAAAAGGGACAGCAGCACCCTTCTGGCTCCAGTGTAGACAGGAGTTAACTACCCTCCCAGAATTAAGTTGTGCAGCTCTGCCCACGGGAGTTTGCATTTTTCTCCCTTGATGTATAATGCCTGGCCCAGCACAAGGCCTGTGAATAAACTTGGCACCAGATGAATCACATTTTAATAAGTTCAAATGATATTCTGCAACCAACTGGTATTTAATGGCTGCAGCATACCACTGGGACCAATTTTTCAGGATTTGGCAGCAACAATAGAAAACTAAATGATAAAAGCACATAAGTAGTTCTTAAACAAAATAAATGAGGTATAAACATAAGTAAAGGCTGTACTGAATATATAAAAAGTCTGACTACACACAAAACCAAAGATCCATTTGGAACCACACAATTTTAGAAATAGAAGTGATAAATGTACAAAGCAATGTTCTACTACAATAGTCTCTAACATCAGTTTAAAACTGTTTGTTTCCCACGTCATTTTTCTTAATCACAGGACAATTTATGAATGCTAGTAACAACATGCAACCAAAACCCTTAAAGGAAAGTCAGATCCTTTTATTTTGAACATGAATTCTGACAAGTTTCAACAGCTTATATCATATTCAACAATTTGACAGAAATTTGTAGACCTAAGCAATGAACTGCCCCAGAAAAATGTATTCAAAACTTATTTTTTTCCTTTGGCTCACCAAGTGCTCACAAACAGATGGATTCCATTTGTTCAACATATTTAATGCTTTTATTTTCTTGTTTTTTTTTTTTTTTTTTTACCATTTCTGTAGTGGCTGCTGATAGTTCACCTCGACTAAAGAAAAGTGAAAATGCAAGGCTGGACAGGAATCACAATCATGCAACTAGTCTGCTTTCTGACTGAATGCACACGTGTATCTCATGTATCACCAACTAAAATTTGTATTCTGAAAACATTTTCCAATTTGAAGCTAAGTCAGAATATCTTTGTGAAGTAGTATATTTTTCCAGAGTGTGGAAATATGAGATGTCATGCCCACTGCTGGGCTGATCTTAGAGTTAGGAGAATGCCTATGGAAAGTCAAAGCGATACAGCAAAGTTGTACAGGATAACCAAGCAGAGAGGGAGCACCAGGTCTCCAGGACCTTGCAGTAGCATTGCCAAGATTGGATCAGGTTTTTACCACTGCTCAAATAAAGCACGAATACCTTTTAAAAGCACAGCTTAATAATAAAGATGATCAGTGTTGTGCAATAATTAAGTTGGAGAAGGAAATTACTCAAGTCAGTAAGTGTTGAGGTATTTAACATGATTACATCACTGACTCTAATTTTGATTTTGAATGTTCTCTTGTTTAGTCTAGCACTGCTGTGGAAAAGCAAAGACAGATTACAAGGAATAATGTCTTAAAGGGATTTGCCAAGATCCAGCTGGCCATCCAGAAGAAAAGCAAATCCCCAAACATTATTTATTCAATTACTTAAGCTAGATTTTAAAGTAGCTCTGAAATATCAGGGCTCTACTAACTTTCCTGGAAAGATTTGCTTTGATTAGAATTTCAGTAAATTCACTAAAACAGAAAAAGCCACAATTCTTTAATCAAGTAAATATTCAGTAATTGGCCAAGCCAGAATGGACAGGCTTTTCCCAGCATAATGACCTTTGGTTTTCCAGCTGAGTTCCACAAGTACTGCAGAAAGAGAGCACAACAAATACCATATCCATACTCTACCATGTGAGCAGTTGACTCAAAGTGCTCACATCCAGAGCTCTCACTCGTTAGTGACTGATATTCCCGCTCCCATTCCGGACAGTCTGATGTCTTCTCAGACACCGGATTCCACACTGAACTCACACTGCCAACAAATGTGAGGGTGCTGCTTACTCAGCTCATGAACGCTTGCCAGAATTGCTTTGCTGCTTCAGGCTGCACTAAATTAATCCCAGCAAAGGCAAGGTTTATTTGCTTCTCCAATAGTTTCAACAAAACACAGACGGCACAGTTCTGAGCAAGGCTAAGGCTAACTGAGCGCTGGAGATAGCCTTGGAAAAAGCCAGAGCTCTGCTGGAATGCTCTTTCAAGTCCACATTACCTATAGGGTATTCACCTCTGAAAATCCACTTACCCTTTACAAGATACTGCTGTTTGCTCTTCAAACGTTTACACAGAGAAAACTGTCAGTAACAGTGCATATATACATTTAAGTCAAGGACACAGAGGTAGCCAGCCAGGGTAATAAAATCAAACAAAGGGCAAGCTATGGAACCTTTTTCCCAAAGCCCTAAACTAGAAGGAAGACAACATTTTTTTTCAGCAGAAATTCTTTTCAAGATGACTGCCATTCTTACGAGTTCAACTTTTGCATGGTTGATTTTGTTTGGGATTTTAATGATCATAAAATCAAATCTAAAATAACGAAGGCAGACCAACTTTGCTTCCATTTCCAAAACCCCACCTAGAAAAAATGTCTTGCTCTACATTGAGAAAGTGAAGTTTTCCTGTCTGTTCTGAAAGCCAGACTCATGGTGTTACTAAACTCATTCTTTTTTCCCTTTTACCTGCCTGGTGAGTCCTGCTACAAATGGAGCTCTGGATACTGCTTTCCTGTCTTTTGCCTACCAGATTGCATATGTTGCAATACCTTATTTATCTACACCACAGCGGAATTCTAACAGGTACCTGAAAAAGCCAGCACAGCAGTAAGTTGAGGCTTTTTAACCTAATACAACTTAATTATTTCACACATGATTTTTAGTTGGACAGCCCAAATCAGCAACACGGGAAAGAAATATGAAGAACTTACAACAAACTCTACATAATTGCAAATGCTTAGAAATAACTCATGTATTAAGAAAGCTGAAATCTGACATTTCAAACTGCAAGTACTGCATGTGAGAAGGAACTTCTCTCCAGCAACATTTATTCCACATATGCTGATAAAGGCATTACTGCCAGTGAGAGCACTCAAATGCTAAATTGTAGGTTAGGCAACATTAAAAAGTCTGTCTGCTCCGGGTGCGGCAGCAGAGAAAGAAAGAAATACGGAAAGTTCTATACTCAACTTTTATTTTATTTATGTACACATGGATTTTCTACACCCAAGCTACACAAAATATGTATTTGAACAATATCCAACAGTGCAATATAGAACTTGTACAATGTTTTGGGTTGCAGGAAATTTTCAGCTTCCTGAGCAGTACTTTTTTTTTTTTGGTTCAGCCTTGACCTGCATTTGCAGCTTTTCCATGGCCATTTATAAAAAATATTCTCATGGAGCAAAAACTTCTGAAGGGCACTCTGAGAGCTGACATGTGGGAGGAAATGGAACTCTAAAAAAGTTCCGTCTGCAAGATAACTCAAGGGCACATCTTTTCAATCTTTTAAATAATTATCTTCAGTGATGAAGATACAAAATAATGTCATGTTGATTTGTAAATAAAGAACTTTTAGTCAGTAGTTTTTGGACTTTATATTAAAAAAACTCATCTTAACTGGCCTTGAAACATACACTAACTCAAACCAGCACTTTATTCAGAAACCTGCTGGAAGTCATTATTTTTAAATTCTTAAGTTTCAGCAGAAAGAAATATTCTACAGGTGAGCTGGAACCTAATTATTTATCTTTTTTCCTTATTTTGCCAAGCATGCTTTTCAACTGACACACTCAGCTTTACACTTATCCTCCAGGAACTGCTCATTACAATCTTCACCAGCCCGAGCTCCCAGATATTTACAACTTCGTATAATTATCTTCTCAGAAATACAGCAGTAAAGAAATTTTCAAGCTAGATAAATGAACTATTTACAGCTGGAACAAATCTGACAGATTCTACTTCCTCTACCAACACTGTTTGTTGGAGTTCCACAGTCAAGAGTTTGTCACAGAGGGTGACAAACCTCTGCAGGGTTTAATGAGAATGTCAAGCCTTGTGGCAGGAGCAGTGAGAGTGACTGGAGGACAAAGCCATAAGACAGTGTTGCCTTATCTTCCCTTCTCCCAAAGGCAAATTGGTATAAGGAAGATGAGTTAGGCCTGAGTTATCAAGCCACAGGAAATGGAATTCATGAACAACAGAAACATGGGAGAATTTCACCACTTCTCTCTGTAGATCACCTCTAGAAGTCACCAACTCCTAAATTTTAATAACGTACCCCCACCTCTTTTCAATCGTGTTTCTGAAATACTACCCCTGAACTTTCTTTTAAAAATGCTACTGGTTTTAGTTCAGTAGCTGAGAATTCTGTATGGAGGCTCCTGAGATTCTGCACCCTTGGGAAAACTGGAACAGCAGTGGACCCAGCAGAAGGGCTCAGGAATGAAACAGAGCCCAAGGCAATGGAGGGTCAGAAACCTCAAAAGACCTTCTAAAGCCACTTCACTTTGACTCCAGGCTCTTTATGCCCCTTTTTGAACTCTCTTGAATATTTACAAAATGCCACATACTATAATTTCCTTTTTGGTTTCTCCATTAACCTCTACAGAAAAATACCGCTCCAAACAAAAAATCAGAACATCAAATATTTCTTTCTTTGCAGGACAACTAGGCTCAAATCCTGCTTTCCCTCAGTATTGCATCCCCATCAGTGGTGAGTTGCAGATGCTTGAGTAACAGACTTATTAGAATTATTGTTTTCTTAATGCATAGAGTTAGGCTTCTGGCAGCCAGAAACTGTGGTTTGAAAGAGTTTGCATCTGGACTTACGTATTTAGTAGCCATTGACAGACCTATTCTTCAGTTATTTATTTCCTTTAGGAAATAGTTTGTACCAGTATATTGCACCATTTCATCATGTCAGAAGGAAAAAAAAAAAAAAAAAAAAAGGCTGAGATTTTCCAATTCAGTAAGCTGACAATTTTTTTCAGAGCTTCTCCAGAACAATGCCTCAATTAAGTAAAATGATAAATCATTCGCTATTTCATGGGAGTCAGAGAGTAGACACAAAAATCATTTTCTGACAGTCATCTCAGAAAACATGCAATCTTTAAACATTACATTCTAATTAGAAATGATAACTAAAAAGGAGCAATGGAATTTTTCTTGATTTTCACATGCTGGTTGTCAAAACACAAGAAAAGCTTAGAAAATGTGCTTTTGCTTTCTACGCCCATATTGGACCCTTAAGCCTTCTGCTCCTTAAACTGCTTAATCTGGCCAAACGAACAAAATCTTCCTTTCCAAAGCATTTCCAAGAGGGAAATTATAAGAGCTCCTCCTCTAATAGAGCTTTTTGAGAAATGTTACCATGGCTGTTATTCCACTGAAAAAGAATCTTATCAATTTACCTGGAAGTAGCCAGTTAATAAATCACTCGTCACATTGCTTTGCAACAGCCATTTCATATATTAAAATTTTAGGGTTTATGAGGCAATCCCAAGTACAGGGGAGAATGAGCAGACAATGAAGCAAGAAGGTCTTCATCATAGCTCTACGGCTCTTCTCCCACCTTCTTTAAAAGCAAACATACAGAAAAACACACAAAAAACCAAACAAAACAACCAAAACCACACAAAAACCCAAATAAAACTAGCTCAGCTGTGGGGCGCAATGGTCTAATGCGTCACACAGCAGAATCATCCAAAATATTCCTGGTAGTCTTTCAGAAGAGAGGGAGGAAACAAAGGAAAGAAAACAAAATTTTAACAAAGGTTTAAGAAAAATTGATGACATCTTCCATTAAAAAATCTCATTTCTCTCAATTGAATAGTTGATAGGAATGTGAATTTTTTACTGAAGATGTGTCATTCAAATTTCTACACTTATTATTGGCTGGTTTAACTGCCAGTATGTCTGGCAAGGGGTCAGTGCTACCCAAAGTCCTTCATCTCACTGTAGCCTAGAATTTTGACTACTAGAGGTGGTAGAATTACTACACCTAAAACACCTCTGTAAAATCCCCTCAGCTCCAGAGCTAACTCGTAATAATAATTGTCCCTGTTCTTCCATGCCAGGACCTTTTCCCCTGTTGCCTTCTAGGACATCCTATTCATTTTCTTACTGCTTTCCCATCAACAGTACAGCTGTTTCTATCCTCAGCTTCTTCGTGACGTAGATGAGTAGCAGTCTCAAAACCAGTGTGCTTCACAGATACTCCCTTAGAACAGGTGTAATTAGTTTTCATACACTCTGGACAAATCCTGAAGTGAGTTCCTTAGAAGGCACTAGCTAATTTAAAAGAAAGAAAGAAAACCCTTCTGAGGGTTTAACCTTCCTAGTACCTTGCTTTTTTTTTTCAAATCTAGCGCAAGCAACAAAGAAAGGAGGACGGTTCATCAGCTGCCTTCCTGGACACATAAAGAGTTGTTTGAAAGCTTTATCAACATTTTGGAAGAGACTTCTCTTTAAAAACCAAGTTCCCACCACTTCCTTTGTGGTTCCACTCAAACAGTGGGCAATAGCATTAATTAAAACCAGTCAGCCAGATTCAGAGTATGAGCTCTGTTTGTTGTTTTAAATTGTTGAATATCAATTACCTTATTATTTTGTGATTAGCATGAAACATATGCATCTATGTCTTGTGGCTTTTGGCAGTGATTTAAAAAAAAAAATCCAGCAACTTTGCATAAGGCTGTAAACCAGCGTGTTTCCAGGCATTTTTAGCGCTGACTAGAGCCATTCTCAATCTGCTCACCAGCATGAAGTTAATTAGGAGAGGCATGAAGCTTATGGCTGGGTGCAGAAATCAGCAATGGAGCAAAATTATCCTTTTTTTGGCATCAGCCAGTAACTGCCACTGTGTCTACATGATCTTTTTTTTTAAACGCTTTCACTGTTAAGTATCAGTTTAAGCTTTAACTTTGTATCTTATCCAATTTTCTAAATCCTTCAATGAATGCAAATTGATGAACATATGAAAACTCACAGAGCTAATTATGTGGAGCTCAGGGAGGTACAATAATGTACTAATTTCCAGAAAATCCAGTTTCAGACATGGCCTTGGGATTCCTTTATCAGCAGTTCATTTTTGACCAGAGCGCAACTGGCCATTTTATTCACAGAATGCCAAGCCAAGCTTGTGCTGCAACACAAGCCCCTTACTAGAATGTCCATCTAAAAGGGAAACTCCCTGAATGCATCATTACAGTCCACACAGGGAAAAAAAAAAAAAATCACTGCATCCTTGGATAAGTGGATTTCATCAAGGCCCTATCTATTTTCCTTGTTATAAGATCGCAGTGAAAGCACAGGAAAATGATGAAAGAGACATAGATAGGAAAATCTTCCTACAAGTGTCCCTAGTAATATATTTTATTCCTTATATCATATCAGATTGGGGATTTATTAGGAAAGAGGGTGCATTAAACAAACAAACAATAATCTAGGACTAGATGAAATTCAAATTCCTTTGTTTTAAATCATTTTGCAAACTAAGGATGGATTTCCTTGGCTAGGTCACCTTTTACAGTAAAAGGACCTCTCAGCTACATAAGAAGGCATCTGTTACCCCTGCTATGCCTCAAAATGTGCATATACATTAGTTTTTCAATTTAGACAATCTGCTTTTGAAATTACTCCCAAACATCCCCCTCTGCACTGTATTTCAGTTGGAAGTGCATGGCAGTCCCACAGCATGTGAACTGGATTCCCTGCAGATGAAGCCAAGACAGAAGACAAGGTCCTGGGGAGGAGCTAAGGTCATTCAGGCCAAACATCTGGGCCAGACCTTGTCTGAAGTAGAAGCCCCAGAAGCCACAACCAGCTGATGCTGAGGCCTTACTCCAACCCTTTCACTACTATTGCAATGAGCATTTGTGAGCATCAACATGAACTGGGTCTTGTTAGTTGTCCTTTGGTTTATGCTGGCAGAGTTTCACCAGAGAAATCTGAACCTCGTATCCAAAACAGCTCTCACACATCAAGGAGACAACACTAGCTGGGTGCAGGTGGGCACACGGGAGGATGGAGTAACAGGAGTTCAGATGCATTCAACATCGAGGACGAGGACTGGGATATTCCAAGTCAGCCCCTTTGCTCTCTTCTTTAGAAAAGAAATATTATAACGGCTCCTTTTTGGAAGCTGCTATTGTCTCTTCCAAAACTGACATATGTTTCTATTCAGAGTACTTCTTTAGGAAGTGCCATGAGCTTATCACATTCAGAAAAAGACCACTTTGTTAAGCGAACCTTTCTCTGATTGTTTAACCCTCAAAACAGTTCTGTGAAAGAGGATCCACACTCTTTGGAACACTGATTCCAAATGACACAGAGAACTAAATACTAAAAGCCAGGAGATTTAAGATGGAGCCCCAGCCTCCCAAAGCAAAATGTATTCAGCACATTGACATCTCTTGCACCAACCACTACCTGTGCACTTCAAAGCACAAAACAGGACTTGGACTCAGAAACCAGATACAAGTTCAGACAGAACCACCAGGTTATTTCAAAACTTCATAATTACAGCATTCCATCATGTCAAATTCACATTAAAACATAATTAGAACATTAACATTTTGCTAGATAAATACAAAAGATGAATTTTATAATGGGCACATCAATCAAATATTGGTATGTCTGACCTTAACTTTTTCTCTACTTTGAAGAAGATTTAAAGACCCAGTCAGGATATCACAAGCAAAAAACCCCAAAATGTTACCCACAAGCAGGACCTAAGACAGTCCTACAGAACATGTAGGTTTCCAGACGGAAAAAAATGTCACCAATAAAGCAGATGAATACTGAGGACTAGGAAGGCAAACATTAACCCCCATTATTTCTACTGTGTCTTGCTTGTGGCAAAACCAGGCTTATTTATGACAAACTTTTGCAAAGAAATACAAATAATCTTCCCTCTTTCACTGATTATTCAAATAACATATAATTGAAGAATTCTGGATTTGGGGACAAGATGAACACACAGAGGAAGCTGCTGTATTTTTCTGAATTCAAAATTAACATTAGAAGAACTTTGAAGAAGGAGAAATTAATTAAATAGCGAAAACACATTCCTGAAATAATGAGAACTCTGGGATCCAGTGAAACTTTGGATTCTAATGAAAAGAAAACACCCTGATATTGCTAATTCTTCTGAAGGTAGAGATTAAAAAAAAAAGTACACTCAGGACAATAATATAAATATATAACTCATGAGTGACTAAACAGAAAGAAAACACACCATATTTACCACTATAATTATAGTTACCAATTCCAGCAGTAATGTTTGCCTATAAATATGATGGAAATACAAAAACTAACACAATTTGAGTACTGTACAAATACTGCATCAAGTACATCATAAGTACACCCAAAATACAAACAAGCATGCATGTTACTGATCATACAAAAATCACAGTAGATTGTAGCCATTTCTATGCAATGAGGGGTTTTTAAAGATACTGTCGCCTTATTTATTCTTTTGTCAGATGAAACAATTTTTTGACAACTTTTTTGATTTTTCGGTCAAGTAAAAGGAAGGATTCAAGCTGCTTGCTGGTAAGACAAAAAGTTTTTATACTACCTTCTTGGCATTTTGAAGAACAGCTTTCTCTGTCCTGACTCTAGCATAAAGAAGTTTGAGATTAGCTGATTTTACTACTTTGTAGCAATCATTTTATATTCAGGAAGGAGCTGTCATTTTATAGCTATTTTTACATAACCCTAAATTCTATATGAAGACAATTACAAATAAGGTAGTGGAAAGCATGGACGGGTCTTAAAAAGAGTAACAATACTCTTCTGTTCTGTGTTGGCTTTGCTCCACTAATTGGCTGAATTGTGCAGGATTGCTGGGAAGATTAATTGAGGCTAATGAACTGAGGTGCCTGCAAAGGGCAGGAAGGGCCCAACTCTCCAAGGCTGGTCACAGGGGCTGCTTTCAAAGCAGCAGGAATACACAAATAACCCCAAGTTACGAACAGGAACTTGTCACAAGGCAAGAGAACAACCCAGTTCGTGTAACCCCATTCCTTACCTCTACATGCTTTTCCAAACCCAAAACAAAAACTGTTGAGCAAAAAATAGTAATAATGAAAACAATTCTAACCAAAACCAACCAACCTGCTCTAAATTTAGTCTTAGTCATTTAGTCACCTGCCAGCTGAAGGTGTTCATCCATTTAGACATATGAGATGCCCTCAGATCATGTATTAAATACTGTCTCTGCTGCAGGTGGCCTGGTGGCTGCGAGGACCATGGCTGGAACAGGTGCCACCAGGTCTCCAGAGAAGAGAGCCAGACTTCCCAAAGGCTCTCATCAGCCCTTCAGGGTGAGGACAAACAGCTGCCTGACGTTCTGCTAATCAATTAGCCGAGCTCCAGGCCAGCTCAGAAGGTGAATGGTTCAAAGGGAAGGGTGGGGAGCAGCAGGACAAAGCTATCTCTTGCGCTAGAAGAGCTTTTCACGCGTCTCTGTGCCTTGAGCGCTGTTCTGCCACTGAAAAGCCGCATTAATCAATGTTCAGGGCTGCTTCAAATACAGAAGTACAGAGCTGGCTATTCACTGGTGATTTACTACCAGGCCCAACACGCAGCCCACATGAAACACGTTG
The DNA here is from genome assembly GCA_013400235.1 of Oriolus oriolus. Taxonomy (NCBI): domain Eukaryota; kingdom Metazoa; phylum Chordata; class Aves; order Passeriformes; family Corvidae; genus Oriolus; species Oriolus oriolus. Next base: position 916,847 of record VXBT01003964.1, on the reverse strand, counting down.
GTCCTTTGGAAGCTGCCACCAACAGACAGGAGAAGGGGGACGCGGCACCTCCGTGCGACAGACGCGCGAGGGGAGCGCGGCATCGGCCTGCGCCTCGCAGAGTGTCCCCGGGGAACGAGGGCCTCGTTTGGATTAGCAGAATTGTATAATTGCTGAGAGTCCGGAAAATTAAAGCTCACGCAGCCATGAATGCTGCCATTATACACACACAATGTCTTAAGTGTCATTTAGAAGTGCCTGGAACCGAGGCCATAAATTAAGATATCCACACCTCCCTCTGAAGGCTATGGATGTGTTAGGGCTGTGGGTCCTTATACAGAGGAAAATAAAACCAGTTTTCAATGTTTCTATGGCTCTCGATGTATTCTATACGGTCTTTAACCCTGAGAGAGAAGTTTCAAAAGCATCTTTCATTGACGAGGGAATTTCTATTTAAAAGTTTAACCAAATTTATCTTGGTTATCTCTGAAATCTTTTCTCTGGTCATATGCTTATATCCCAAAGCCAGTATCTTTCCAACAAATCCAGTCCTCTTAAAAATGCTCAAGATGAGGGACAAAAAGCACTCTGACCTCAATGAGTCTGAAATTCTAATTTCTTATTTTTCCTCATGAATGCTAGAAATAACAATTGCACATTTCTATTATTACAGGGCACTTAGTACTTAAATTTTATGCTGAGATATACAGATATATCTGAAGCAAAAACACTGCTACAACACACCTCTCACTTAGGGTGTTCTTGCATAAGACACAAATTATTGTAATGCAAACAGAAAGAACATAAATGACACGGCAGAATTCTTAACACACATTCATTGCTCAAAGAAGAAACAATGAGAAGTTGTTTCAGGAAGAAAAAGGAAATCACTGCAACCCAAAATACAAAGAGCATGATAGCAGCCAAAGGTTACAAGTTTAAAAGTGTGCCAAAAAAGCTCTGACACCAGCCCAAAATAGGCATGCGGCAAAGTGCCATCTGTGCAATGTATGTAAATGTAAATGTTTTTGTGATCTGTCTGGAAACTCAAAGGAAATATAACCACAGCCTGTGGACAATTACACTTTCCTATTTCTAGGAAATTCAGGTGTGGGATCTCTATTCAAGGAGTGGGTCTTCACATCAGCTTGTATTTTGCTGTAAAGGATACAACCCCTCTGATAATCCTCTTCTGAATACAATACACACACAGAATCTTCAGGGCCTTCATTGGCTGTTGAAAAAAACACTGCAAAACCAGATGTAGCATTTGGCTGTACAGCATTAAACCTACTAATATTACACTAACTGGAGCTGCCTCAGTGTCTACTGAGTGTCCTTAAAATAAATTTAAAATTTTCAAAAAGTACTCCTCTTCCCGAATTCCACATCACCTGATCCAACATTTTCATCCAATAAAGTACTCTGAGTTTTTGTATTTAGTCCTCACAATACATTTATTTCCACAAAGCTTTAGGGGAATACTTTATTATATATTCTACATAAATATGGCTTCAGAAAAAAATCTGAAAACTTCTCTTAAAACAACAGCAACAAATCCCATAGCCTGAAGAACTCAGTCATGAATTTTCATGCAAAATTCTCTTTAAGAATATTTTACAAAAAAAAAAAAAGGAAAGAAAAGCTGAAATATTCTCTAGGTTTTTATTTCTAAGCTTTACTTGAAAAAACACCGTAAGTACACACAAATGTACACAAAGCATAATACACTGATTTTTTTTAATTGCACTGCAACTCTGTTGACTGAGAGTCCTACAATTACAACATTAACCTAAGCACTACGTTTCAGTGCAATGGCTGGTTAGTATAATATTGTACTTCAACTGACCTGAAGGTTTAAAATATTCCCCCAAGAAGGGGCGTCACTCAGAATTAAAGACTAAAGCAATTTAAATTTTATAGCATTTTTCTAAAATGACCCAAATTAAATATGAGAAAGTGAAAAAGTACGTCAAGGACTTGGCTATGAAAGTTACATCACAATTTATCAGTAAATCTTAATTTAAATACACATATATATATGCTTTTAAATACCTTAACCTACTTGTAAGGGGAAGCATGAAACAAGGTATAGTAATTAAAAAAATAATAATAAACATGAGTTACAGAAACTAGAAAAAAATATCTCCCTGGGGAACAGCAAATTTCAGTCTTACAAAGCCCTGGAAGAAAGGAGGACTGTAATCATTATATTTGCAAATGATGTGGAATCAAGGAAAGTAAAAGCATTGAAGAACAGAAGCAGAAAAGCATCAACTCTGAAGAAATGTATGAACAAAATCAGGCATGTGGGTGGAATACATTCTGCATTGAGGTTAAAAAAACATATTCACTTTAACTATGAACTATAGAGGGAAAACTGGAATGAGCCTGGAAAACGTTCAATATATTCACAAGAAAAACTTGCATGAAGAAAAGAAGATTGGTGATTCCAGGAGGATTTCAGGCTTCAGGCAGCCATTAGTAAAATTATAAAGTATTCTGGAGGAGGATTCATTAGCTAAGATAGTATTTACTTGGTTCAAAGAGAAACTAGAAAGGACACAAGTGTAAGATCCTCTGCTACAACTGAATGTACAAATTAGAGTCATTATGAGACAAAACGCAGAGAGTATTATTTGGGTCAATTTGCAGTTGATGCAAATCTGGATGGAGTTACTCACTATGGTGTTTATTTAAATAATCTAGTTTTCAAATGATGGAAACACAAAGAAAAAGGGAAGAAAACCAGAGCAAGTCTCAGGCCTATCATGCATAAAGTACACAGACCTTGAAATCAGCCATAAAGAATGTGTATTAGTTACTCCAGTGACAGCAATCTGAGGGGGGGGAAAAAGGCAAGAAGGAAAAGGATTATAAAGAGCCAAGAATCCATTGTTTAGCTAAGTATGGAGAAATTTAAAAACAAGTGTCCTTTTCAAAACCAGATTACAAGATGAAGTATGAAAACAGAGGATAAAATTTATTAAATCTCTTGTAATGCTTCAAAAGCAAAGCTCTAGCCACAAGAAATCATGATAATTCAATCTAAGTTCTTCAAATAAAAAGATGTTTACCTCACTTAACTAGTAAGTTAGTCTATAGCCTTAGCTGGTTCTACAGCTTCCTGCTGGAATTAAGGGTGCAGGAAAGTAAACTCTAGGCTGAAGCTTTGGATGCACACCCTGTTTGCTGTTTTACTACAAAAAGAGTCTTACAGCTAAATGCACATCAGTGTTTCAGAGACACTTGAAGGGGAGTGGTCTGGTTCAGTTTTAGACCAAGCAGACCATGCCCACTGTATGGAGCCCAGTGAGAAACAGGGCAGTGAGGCAGTTCCCATGCTGTGCAGCCCTTCCAGCCAGCTCATGGTCTCTTAAACAACAGTTTAATTAAAAACTTAAAATTATTGGCCATCACCCTTACTGGGAGTCTCTTTACTATTCTAAAACTTTAAAGAATTGAAAGAAAGAGGCTGTGGTTCCAGCCTCCCAATTTCAGAACTGTTATTAGTCTTGAATTAATGTCAGTAATTCATAAAAGCTGCAACTCAGTCTTTATTACCTGGGCTGCCATGGGAGAAGCATTACAAAAGCTCTCACCGCAGGCACATGCTTCAGTCACAAAACAATTCAGATGAGTTCACTGATACTACTCAGAGGAGTAAGAGTTACAGGAAGACTGCTAACCCTGCCTGTAAATCAAGACTACCATAGCATTTCTATCTGTAAGAAACACAGAAATAAATTAAGTAATAAAAAATAATCTTTCAAAAACAGAACAAGAGCAGCTACTGGCCTTGCCTCATATCCTGCCAGCGTAAAGAATTCCTTCTCACAAAAAAAACAGCCCATGCTGGAAGCAAGCAGAGAGGCCTGCAGGAATTTGAAAAGTGTAAGGCTATTATTTCTAGGCTTTCATTGCCAGAAATGTGATCAGAGCTCCAGGAAAACGCAGAAACCAGAAGACATGGCAATTTCAATGTTAACCACAAGAACTCTGAAAGTCCAGTTATGCATAGCTGTGGCTCTTGAAATTATATCAGTACTACCACATAAGCCTTCATAAAACAGATAAATATTTTATTTTAGTCCAAGAAAGGTCCTTTTGGAAAGGCAGCCAGTTCTCCAAAATGCACAGAAGGAACTCAGGTATGTATCTTGAAAAAAAAAACAACCCACCCTAATTTATTTGCTGGTAATGAATGGATGACTTTTCTATTTTCCTACCTGAACCATGAGCACAAAAATACCTTGACAAGTACACATTTGAATTCATTATTTCATTCTCAGTTCTGGTACTACCAGCAAAGATTTGAAGGGTGAGGAGGCAGACAAGTGGTACAGGGGGGAGTTGTCCAAAGAATATCCTTAAAGAAACAGCAGTCTGGTCCACATACAGAGTTGGACTGTTTTAATAAATCAGTTCAGCTTCACACGTTGACACGTTTTAATGGCTCTACCACTGACTTGTATATTTTAACACGTGTCCGTAAATACACAGAAATAAGCCAAGCTGACATAAGCAGTTTGAAATCAGTACAAATATTCAGCTGGGATACTAAACTTACTCAGTTAAATCGGCTTCAAAACTCAGTTTAAAAAATAAACAAAGCTTAGCAAGTGCATATGCGTGACTGTAAAACACTTATAAACCCCCCATGAGTCCAAATCCTAAATGTGCCAGAAGTCCAGCTAGGGTGCAGCTTCCACAAAAAAAAGTGAGAAAGGCTTTTTGGGTTTGAGCATGTTTCAGATGTATTTGAATAGAAAAATACCGATATGTGACATCCTTCTTCCTTTAATTCACTGTTAGAAGACTACAAAAAAAATGATTTCAAGTTTAGCTTCATAACAGCTGTGCTAACAAGCCTTAGAGAAAGTATCGTTCCTAAAATACACACAAAATAATTATGTAAAGTGATATTAACAGTAGGCCCCTGCATCTCCTGCACACTGCTCTACTTTATTTAACCGCCCTCAGTCCTCCCTGGTACTGGTATGTATTTCTCATGATGTCTCCTGACTTCACATATAATCATGCCTTTTTTTTTTTTTGGATCTCAGAAGACAGACAATGTTTCCTTTCCTCCTCTTACCAGCTGGCTTAAAAAAAAAAAAACCAACAAAACAAAGTCATTTAAAAACAAACACAAAAAAAATGACCAAACAAAAAAACTATACAGATGGATCCTGAGTTTCAAAATGGGACTTGCAAGACCAACCAAACTGAAAACCTAGCACTGACTGACCATAGGAGAATTCCATTCACCTAATGTAACAAAGAAAACGATTTCATTAATACTCAGTTTTCACAAGTGCAAAGGCTATTTCTAAATTATACAAGTCTAGGAAAAATTATTTTACGTTATTAAACTAAAACAACAGTAGAAATCTACCACCTGAAACCTCAGAACAAATGTTTGTATTTTCTATGTAATCTAACCAAAAGAAGAGAGAAATAAATAAGAATAGGGACCTTCATCAATATTTGCTTTGTTGTCTTACATTTTCTCTTCCTTTCACATTATTCTCCCCTCCAATTATTGTCATATCATTAGAGTGGAAATTGCTTCCTATATAAATCATTATTTAAGGTAACATCATAGATGCATCTTTTAGGTTAATTGCTGATATGAAAACCTAATACTGTAGATATTTTAGTGTAGATATTGCAGCAGGATCCCCAGGACCCAGAGGCATCAAGTCAGCACGGGATCTCAGAAGTTCCCTCTGACAGGAGCTCGTAGCCAGAGCTGTGTCAGGACTTGATGGCCATGAGAAGTGACAGTCATTTCTGCACGTCATGGAGAGCTGATCAACCAGCTCCACTTCATTAAAGCACAGCCTTGCAGTGGCATTCATTATCAGAACAGAAGGGAAACCCTGCCTCCTGTTAAACACAATACTTTTTAAAAGAAGAAATTTTGAGAAGATCGCGGCAAAGACAAAAAAAACGTTTGTTAAAGGACTCAAATTTGAAAAGTCGTTTTCAAAATGATGGAACAGCGGCATCTAGAAACTGATTAAAATTCAGCACTAAACAAAATTCCTGCTGAGGTGGGGGAAAACGTTCTTGCACAGAAATTCCTTAAACCTGTAAAATGTTAGCCCGACAGGCATGAATTGGCTCCTTCTTTCTGATATGTAGGAGACACACGAGCCATCATTTCTTCACCCATGCCTTTGGTAAATTAGACCACATCAAGTGTCTCCTGCAATAACTTTTGTGATAGCCCAATTTCCCCTCTGTGATGGCCATTTTCCATTAGGCTTGTTTTCTTTCTCTCATTATGCCAGTTCTCCCCTTGTCTGCATCATCCTCCTCCAGTACTGGTTTAATAATAAATAAAGAAATAAATAGAGAAATTCAATAGTTGATGGCCATGTCCTAGGGAAAGTGAATATAACAGAACACAGAAATTTTTTACTTTTTTCTAGTCACTAGGCCAACCTTTATAGACAAAACATATTCAAGTTTCACATAAAGATCTACCAAGCTCAGGAAGAAAAAGTAAATCAAGTTTTCAGAAAAAGTCCAAAACATCAAGGAAGAATCATTAAAAATTAAACACACCTATTAATTGTACCATGTTATAAATATTAAATTGGTCTAAATATAACATATTTATTGACTAGAATTTTTAGAGCTGGATTTTTTTAAAAATCTAGTGAGAGTGCACATACTAGAACAGGATGTACTTAGTATTAAGCAACTCTATATCAGATCAAAGGATTTCAGAGCCATTTCTAGCCAGAGAATGACATTATTTATACTACTGTCTCCACAGAGGATAAATCCATTTCTTGTTTGAAAAGGTTAGGCAATAAAGCAAGATTTATAAAACTAGTACAAATAATTGGTTTCCTTTTCCTTATCCCCTGTTGGCTTCAGTACTCATTGGATAACCTTAAACCTCCACCCAGTCTGAAGCAAAAATATTTTTACTGAGATTTTACAGTACTGTTTTCCTAAAGGATTTACATAATTATCATTGTTTCTACTGAATCAAACCCCTATTTTAAAGGGAGGTACATCTACATATATTTTTTCCCAGTGTCCCAAAATTCTCAATATATAAAACTGATTTTTCACAAAGGCAGCTGTACTATTTCACTCCTCTGTGGAAAGCAACAGTTACAAGTATTTAAGAGACAAAAGATGGGAAGATATTTCTAGTTTATGAACGCTAAGAATTTATTTAAAACAGAGTGAAAGGCTGCAAAAAATAAGAAGATAAACAGTGACCTTAATTATCACTGAAATCTATAAACTGATACTAGGTTTTATTATGGTTTACTTTTTAGTTTAGTTCTTGCTTGATATCAGGGTTAAGTCAATTAAAACAAAACAAAAATTCAATTTGTTAGCTAGAGGTAGCGCTTTGGGAAAAAAAAAAAAAAGGTTTGACATGCTTTGGCAGTCATTAGGAAAATTTCCAAATAACATTTGTAAATCAAGAGTTCCAAGATTTTATTGCATTTCACACAGTGTCACTGACATTTTCACCAATAGCTATAACCTATTTTTAAAAGCATGTAAGACTTGCTGATGACTATTACGAAGTACACTGCATGAATAAAATCACTGAAAATTGCTTTTAAATAAATACGAAGAGATGAGACTCTGAATGAAATCTTGTGTTCTGTTTATCCATAACGGAGGCAGAACAATGCCAACAAAGAACAAGAATTCTTTTTCTGTGTAATTAAAAATGAAGTCCATGTAAACCATAATTGTACAGGAGGAATTTCTCAGCAAAATGGTTCAGTGCTAGTTTTCATTATCTCATTTAGCAATTTGATGCTGCTTGGCAAGAGACTTGGATACTTACTTATTTGGAAGTTTCACATATTTAAAACTTTTTGATTTCCAAGTGACAGAAGAATGAGCTTCGACATTTTGCAAAATTGCTACTTAAATGTTTGGTGTTTCACTGACGACAGGTTGCGAATTAATGCAAATTACTACAGCACTTAATGCACAACTTTAACACCTGGGCACCAGAAATTAGGGAATATTCACTTATTCATTTCACACAGGCCTTGAAGCAATAAATCAGGCACAATGGCTAGAGTGCAACTTCTTACCTAAAATGGACAAATTGAACAGAACAAAAGAATATTTAAACTTGCCTATAAATAAATGCAGTTTTTGAAGATTTATTACTCTCCGCTGGAAATACCCAATGAATATCCAGCCAAAGGAATGATGTAAAAATCACAGATGTTAGGAGGGAGAGTGTCCCGTTATTTTTCTCAACCAAATATGTGAATATTCAATTGCCCCTATATAATACATTTAACTAACTGCAAGAAGAGAAGCTAACCACTGGTTCGTCAAACTAAGAGAAATCTAGTCAAGCACATTTGACATTAGGCTCAGAATCCTGAAAGAAAGTGATATTCTTCAAAAAATGTGAAGAAGCAACTGTTGAGTTGGTCACAAGCACAGGAGAATCTCTGATGAAAACTACTTATACAGTGACCATAAAACAATGCATTTAACATGCAAAAGGGGAAATAAAAAACAGGAATAAAGAGGTGTACTACAGCAATCAGAGAAGTGTATTTTTGCAAAAAGAACGTCAGGAGAAAACTTAGAAAAGTAAAATGTTTGTACCTGACACAGAACTATTCAAAGATGCCATGACAGATTCCTCATATTTTGTCACTGTCAACCGAATAACTGGGCATGCCAGCAAAAATACCAGAGAGGAGACTTGCTCTTTTATTCTTCAAAATAAGTTTCGTGGGTTTGTTTTGTTTCTAATCACACTTCATTCTGTAAACAGCTCTACAATGCTAATAATCCCTGAGGGTGCAAGGGACCTCTTAAATCTTCCAGTCCAACCTTCCTGCTCAACAATGGTCAGCTAGAACAGGGTGCTCATAGGTCAGCTATGTCCAGTCAGGTTTGGAGCATCTCCACAGAGCCCTCACAACCTCTCCAGGCATCCTGTTTCCCCTTCACAGTAGAGGAGCGAGTTCTTCTGTTCAGACGGAATTTTGTGTGGTTTTGTTTGTGCCATTGTCTCTTTTCCTGTCACTGGGCACTACTGAGAAGAGTTTGGCTTCCACTTACTCATTCCTTTCCAGCAGGTATATTCAGACATGGGGAAAAAAGATCCTCCTGAGCCTCCAGGCCTAATCCCTTCTGAAACAGAACAGCTCTCCCACATTTTTAGTGATAACATTCCTACCTGATCTCTACTTTCCAACTGTCTCTCAGTAATAACTCCTACTGACCCTACTATTTGTATGAATTATTGAAGCCTCTTCTCGCTCATTCAGCTGTTCAATACTGGAAAATATCTAGAGTGCCTTTCCAGTGCCATACAATTCTATCCCAATCCACTTTCTTCAAAGTAATATTAAGTCATCAAATCTGAACAACACCTCCGAAACTGTAACCAAGGACAACATATTACACAGTACCTCCAGTATATTACACATGGGACCTATTTCTGATATTATCTTTCCCCTGAAGTACTCCACCATTCAGACAGAAGTATGCAGCACAGTTTCCAGCTGTATGTTTAGTTTTGATCAAAGAAAAATTGATGAAATGGACCATTTTTAAGCTCAGAATCAAAACAATCAAACTTGATAGTAAAGCATTTTTTTCTGAGCAAGATTACTAAGCAAAAAAACCCAAAAAAACCCAACCAACCAAACAAAAAAGAAAACCCGAAAATCACCTTTTTTTTCTTGTTTAATCCCCTTTTAATTATCTTCCAGCTAATGGAAGTCTACTCCAAATGCTGTTTTCTTCTATTGTGTTTCCTTTCAGTTATACTGCAGTGCTCATCTTGGCTAATAGATGTCTGCATATCAACCAAGCTGTCTGTCTCTCCCAGTATCATCTACTGACCAGAAGGTATAGCCCAAAAGCTAATGAGCTGCTAAACATTGCTGCCATTGAAGAGAGATGCATTGTGAATTCGCAATTTTGCCAAACACCACGCACATAACTGATGATTCCTGTCAGTAGCTGGAGTGTGAGATCACGATTGACTCCAAGATAACAATTAAAATGGAATACATTAAGCAACTCGTTATGGATAGGAGCAGCATAAAGCTTGTCACTGACTACAGCTTCATTTCTCTGATGCACACACCTCACGAAAGCATTAATGATTTGCCAGGTAGTGTAGATGATCAGTCAATGTATAAAACTTATTTGGAATAGTCTATAGCTTGGTTCTACTGCAGGGAAATCACAAATTTTATTTATTTTGGAATATAAATCTCTTTCATGCCCAGACAGAATAATGGCTAAATCATTCAGAAGAAAAGCATTACCACATAGTCATTTTGCTCATACAATTAAAGCAAAAGGACTTATTTTCCAAGAGCTTAAATTCCACACTGGACTTTACTGCCACGTGCCTTAGTTCCCATTTTACTGCAGAAGAGGAAAAGGCAGCTCAGAACCGGATTCACACCAAAGGGTATTGATAAATGCACTCCTGGACTCGGTACACAAATCCTGGGTATAACTTCCTTTAAACACCAAAGCCCTTTCATGAATTTACATGTTCACTAAAACTGTCATGGCAGGAGAAGCTGCGCAGGGAGAATATGAAATTTCATCATTTTTAGAGACATGCTTTTTCACTGTATTCATACATCATAACTGTCTAGTTTTAGATGCTAAAGATGCATTTTTTGCAAGAAAAAGGGAGCGCTTCTTTCCAAATATAGCAACATTTGGAGGTGTCCTTTATTTACATTCACTAACTCAGTGGTCAAAGTTCTTGCCATATGTCATCACATCCTCAGGGACCATCTCCCTAATCATCTGGACTGCTACAAGAAAGGGTCAGAGATGTTTATTTTTGTTTATTCACTTAAAATAAACAAATAATTACAATTTTTAAAAGATCAGTTCACTCATGACCAGTTCAAAATAATATTCACATTCACTTTGCTCTCTGTCAGTGAACCTGTCCAGAATGTGAGACTGCAGATTTCGATATGTTCTTCCAATTATAACTTTTTGTGCCACTTGAGTTTTGAGGTGCGGTGAATTTTACATAATGAAAAGAAAGCAACAATGGCACAAAGCTCAGGTTTCTTCTGAAGGCTGCTAGTTCAAATGAGAAATGAAAACAAGACAGCAACAAAAGCAAACACATTTCAAATCAGAGGTAATAAAGCAATACACCAAGCCAACTTCAGAAATTTTCTATTTATAATGTATTTTAACTCCTCAAACAAGAGCTGATAGAAGTGGAGGTCTTAAAATCGCACATTTTTAAAATTAGTAGTAGTAGTAGTAGTTTGCTGTGCTTCATTAGATAAATTCCAAGCTTGACTTTTTGCACCTAAGAAAGCATAAAAGACTAAATCTATGAACCACTGCTTTCATTATACTCTCCCTTTTAAGGCCAAAACCCAGTATTCAAGCAGCACTGAACATTATCTAAGTGCAGTGGCTCATGAAATACTGGACATTAAAATCAATCAGAGTTTATCCTGGGAGTGTAGACATAAAGTGAGATGTTTCTCATGTAATTTTTAGAAACAAAAAAGAAGAATTTTCATCATTGTAGATGATCATCACTGCATGGGTGAAAAACACACGGACAGAACAGTACAGACATTTTTCTGCTTAGGGAATACCTGTTAAATGTGGATCTGTGAGCAGTAATCAGACAGGGGAAAAAAAACCAAACCAGGCATTCTCCAAGGACACATACGATTAACAAGCTGGAACCAATTAAAGTCAAGTGAAATCCATTAGAACAGAAGTTCCTCAAAGTTCTGTTCATGCCTCTCTGGGTGGCCATGTGCTGCCTAGATATGTACATGCAAAAAATCTAATGTTTCAAGTCATACTGCAAAACCACCCTAGATGATACTCTATGGTGAGTATCATCATTTCAGCATGTTTGAAAAGCAAAAATCACTCTTTGGTGACACAAATTAAAAAAAAAAAAAAGGCAGCCATCCACAAACCCCAGTATTTCTACTTATTTAATCAAATAAGATTTTTTATATATATTCTTTTTATTCCAAGATGATTTGTAATAAAGACATATATTTAAAAAAATAAATCTGTCTTTGGTAATATCTTTAAAAGGTTAACTTGAAAAATCAGAAATCCATACCTAAACTTGAAAATAACATTGGCATTTTCTAACTTAACTTGTTTAGGAAAAAACCATATCTACAGTGGTCTTTTACTCTGAAGGTTAGTTGCAACAGTTCTTTTATCTTATGCTTCTTCTACCCTTAGTTTAAAAGAAAAATAAAGTTTTACCAAATGGCAATTAATCAGACAAAATGCTGCCAAATTTTGTTAACTTTGCAAAGCAATTTTGTTTCATCTCCTCTATTACAGACTCTAGGTAATCATTTCACTCTAGCAAAGCCATCAAAACACCTTTTCCAACCCTACTGCAGGGTAGTATCCAACTCTACTACATGTAGAGGAAGACTTCAAAGTTGAGGCCACTTTCTTGACTGATACACAGGTTTCCAGTTCTAAAGTTAATACACTATAATTTCTGCAGAATTTTTCGTTTTGTCTGTTTCCTCTTCATTAGAAATTCAAGCTTTACCGGCACTCTGCTAAGCTACAACTGTACAAAGCTCCTGCTCCTCTTCTGGACAGAACCCTTCCGCTGTTGCTTCAAATCTGGGGTGGGTTTTTTCCTCCAAGTTTATTACACTCATTTTTATTAATAGTCAAAAAAAAATTTAAAAAACAATGTCCAAGCATAAACATGGTTTCTAAAACAACAACCACCACCACTACTGGTCCATTCAGATGAAGACATGAAATTATTTTTTGTTGAGGATAAAAAAGAAAGTGTCTGAATGATGCCTTTTCCTGGTCTTAAAATTAAGAGAGCTGCACACAGTTAGGAGGGAAAAGGGTTTTTTACCTCGGTGTTTGTTTAACTATCCTTAGGTGCGATGAAATTCACATTGAAATGCACCCCGAAGTCCCCACTGAAGAAAATGGCCACACACGATGTGATGAGTATACAATTATATGCCTTGCAAAAATTAGCACATCTATCAAAGGTTCCCCAGTGAGGGACTCGGGTGAGACCCCCCCACCCAAGGGACCCTCCCCCTGGATGGGCCTATCTTTGTTTACAGAATGTGTTCTGGAGAGGACCTTGGTTTCTCGGGCTTTTGGAATGTTTAGTCTCTAAACTTAACAAAATAGTGGGTCTAGGGGGAGTTATCGAACTTAAAGAATTGTAACTATGTAAGCTAAAGGCACAAGGAATATATAAAGCTATATAAAAGAGTGTAAAAAAGGGGGTATAAAAGAAAAGCAAAAAACCATCACAGCATCATGTACATTGGCCTCCCGCAGACTCTGCAGTCACTGCATTCCCCTCACGCCACTCTGTCTCACCCACCCTTCAGCAGGTGCTCCTTTTTCCCTTCTTTCCACCAGGACTGGCGCCAGCTGATCTCACAGACATGGCTTTAAAGACCACTTCTGTGATGGTAATTCCTAGAGCTCCCTCCCACTCCTTACCCATCCACGCCGTGTCCCGTAACGCTGCTGTCCCTTACAGCAGCTCAGCGTTACCCAAGCTCATCTGGGGCTCCAACCACAACGTTGGCTGTGATGAAATAATCTAAGGCTGGCTCATTTTATTAATTAACTGAACACGGCCACATGCAGAGACTGGTAAATGTGGCTCCCACTGGCCAGGGCCCAGAAGCAGAGCCCAGAAGGGAAGCTGTGCCTGCTGCCTTTCATGGAGCATCAATACCTGGCTACCCCACAGCCTACACAGTTGCTAAAGATTTTAAGAGGAAAAAACAGCTCTGAGTAATAAAGTTCTCATTAGAAAGAAAAAAAAAAAAAAAAAAAAAAAAAGCATCATACTCATGCTGGGAACCAAATTAGTGTGTTCAGAAAGGAGAAGTTACTCATAGCTGAATATTAAGCAATATGGCTGGAAGTAAATACAAGTGAAGTTACCAAACAGTTTTATTTCTCTTCCATATGACCTTTCAGAATCTCCTGAACCAAATGAAAGAGGGTTGATTCTCAAACCTTCCTTCAGTATGGCACTTTACAGACATTTACAGCAAAAAACCTATATAAATTATAAACTTAAGATTTTTTTTCTACCATCTGCTGGTAAACTTCATCACAGAGGTCAGAAAGCCAAGACGAACACAGCTCTATTAGCAGGAATACTAAATCACCAAGCTTACCCCACAGGTAGCCCGACACTCCCCCCTTTGGAAATCAAACCGAAGTAGATCAAAGGGTTAATACACACTTGGTATTGTTCTAACAAGCAGGATATCAGCTGGTAGGTGAGACCTTACAGAAAGGCAGCAGTGACGCCCAAGGAAAATACCAGCTGTCTGTGCTCAGAGAAGACAGATTACCACCTGTCCCCGTTATCTTCCCCACACAATACAAGGCACGTTGGCCATTTTAACAGGGATAACTGCACCCATATGCTGTTTAATTTTGAACTGCACTCTCCCTACTTGTAAATATTCGTGATGGATCAGCCTGAATTGTAGATTAGCTCAGTGGTGATGTTTAGCTAGAGGCTGAACTTCACACTTTAGCTCCCCTAAGCCTTAATGTGCAGTGTGCTGCGTTAGCATCACCACTTTAGGCAAACAGCAGAAAGCAAACACATATGCACACGGTTGTGCACACACACACATGCACAAAGAGAGGAAAAGAACTTAAAAAAATATTAAAATTTTAAAAATATTTTATGGAAGAACTGTTTTAAGTCACTGTGAGAAGTCCTGCTTACCTTTTAAGCAATACATGAAATAGTGGTGTTACAAAATCATAAATACTGCTACAGATTTCAAAACAAGAAAAGAAGACAAAAAAGAAACAATCTTCCCACAATCTACACAATTACAAAAAAAAAAAATCTGTTTCAGTAAGTTTTACAGTGGCATTTACGACACGAATACATACATGGCATTTTTTTTAAGAGCAAAGAACTAGAATCTCAGCAACAACTTTCTGTGGGTTTGGACACTTGATTCTTCCAGGTTAACTGGGTGTTTTTATGTTTGAAACATGGCTCTGAATAATTACGTTTATGACACAATCTGAGTTTATAAAAAATAAGAAAAAGAACAAAAAGAATCATCTACACTTCTGCCTTCACAATCACAGCTCTTCCAAAAAAAAACCCAAAAAAAACGCAGACTCAACCCAAATCCTCAGATCCCATAGGAGCAGCAAACTATTAGAACATTCTGGCTCTTCTTTTTATTCTCTTTCAGCTGTTCTGTGTGTTGAAGCCACACACAAAAAAAACCAACCAACCAACCAACCAACAAACCACACCAAAAACACACCAAGCAAACAAATAACAAAAAAAACCTCCAAGAAGAAATGCACTTCAGAATTGCTGGCATGGCACACAGCTGGCTGCTGTCCATCAGCCAGACGTCAGTGGCTAAAAGCTGCATCCCTTGCAGGGAATAGCAAGGATGTCTGACTAGGAGGCAGGAATACATCAATGAGCAGTGGGATGAAGGACCTCAAATTCTGAGCGCCTCTGAAGCTTCAGAGATTTGCAGAGCTCTTTAGTCTTGCTCAATGCCTCTGAATACTTTGCCCTAGCAGCCATTCAGATGTTTGTTTGAACAAATTTTTCTAAAAAATGTTGAAATAATTATTTTGTATAAAGCTCTTGCATCATGGTCTAGGCTGCTAGTTATTGCAGGGCTCTGAGACAATGCACTGTGGTTTTGACCCAGAATCAAGTATTCACTTATGCTGCTTTTAGTTTTAGAAAAAGTTGAAGACTCAGAGACATGAAAGATTCACACTGAAAGCAAAGGATCATAGATTTCCTTTGGTCACTCACTCCTTCAACTCACTCTGTTCCATCAGGCGTGAAATTCGTGATAGTTGAGCAGAAACTTAACACCATAGACATCTCCATGTTTTTTGCTAAAAAACCAACACACATCAAAAATCCACTAGTCTTTTCAGTACTTCAAAGTTCTCAATTTTTCAAACAATAAAATTTCACAACATGCTAATTCATAATAAACATTTTAACACCTTCCAAGTCAACACTTACTTGGTATTAAATTGCTGAGCAAACACACACACCAAAA